>CM063498.1:99555300-99568800 GCA_032207245.1 Pardosa pseudoannulata | reverse complement strand
ATAACAGTTACGATCCTAAAATTCTTTAATAAAGTGGAATTTTTTTTTTGCTGTGAAATTAATTTTTAGTAACTAAAACTTACACTATAGTATTTGAACAATGAGTAGGAATCGAGTAAGGCCATCTAGCGGCGAGCTTTAAAGTTTTAAAGAAGGTGAAACTTTATTAAAACGTTATTTTAAGCTATTTTTTATTACTTAGATTAAGATCCGCATATAAAACCTAGGTGAGAAAGAGGTTTTAGTTGACTACGGGGCAAAAACCAAAAAAACAACCATCATAAGAAAAACATTTACTTATAATCAGTGATGGCTACTGATTTATTGAAATGGAGGTTTACAAAACAAATTTTGAAAGATTAAATATGCAGATATGACGTAATTTAAAGTTTAAGATATATTTGCGCTTTTTACAATGTACAGAAAAAAGATGCAACTTAAAAGAAAAAATTCTCACAGGAAATAAAAAATAGAACATTTTAATTTTTACTATGGAAAAAATAAAACCATAATATTGCTCGTACTACATCTTTGAGCATGTATTACAAAATAGTCAAATACAATTTCTGTATAGCCTTATCGCCATCTGTAAATTAAACCAGCCCGTTATCTTTTATTTCTTAAAAAATATATATAAGGGGTGGGGACGAACAAGTCAATTGCGTTGTTTAAAATCAATCTGTGAGTTTCAGTAGTTCCTCATTTGAAACACTAGCAGCTGTAAGTTTCCGAAAACGTAGTCTGTAAATTCTGTTTTATAACAAATTTAAAATCTAATAATAGCACCAATCATATTTCTGAAATTATTTTAGTTTTTCTTTCCAAAAACAATGTTGAAAATTCAACTGCTTTAGATCCGAAACACTGATTTCATTAAGTGCCACTTTATCTTTTACACTAATTTGTAAAATAATCTATGTCGAAAAGGATACCAATAAAAATATAATAACGAATTAATCAAGTAGTAATCCAAGGGAGAATTTGGCAAGATAACAAACATTGTGAGCTCCTGCACAACAAAATTTGGTTTGTTGATTTGGAGAGCTACGGTCTAGTCTTTTACCAGGCGAGAAGTAATGATACTGGGATCTATTGCTTAAAACCGATTCCAAATGGCTACAAACATCCATGCCTACCGAGGATTCGAATGCACACACTCCGATACCGAAGAGCAATGATTCTACCCATTCGACCATCGTTCATCAACCAATACAATTTGTGCGAACGAAATTATATAAACAATGTTTCTTGCCTACCGCTTCTATCTCCATAACATAGGTTTTCAAAAATGTTTCACGTGCCCATGTGCTCAAATAGAGGAGCCATCAATATTTATTTAAATAAATTGAAATTTAAATATTCATAACAAAACCATTAACCCCTTGGTGATTTTCATTCGATAAATAATGAATACATTAAGTAAATAACGTATTACTCGAGACTAAACAAATTGTCGTTTCAAGTAGTACAGAAGTTTCCCTGTATACTAAGAGAAAGTAGTATTTTTGTCAAAAAAAAATATTTAATGATTAATTACAAAAATAATCAAACTGAAACTTTAGGTTAATGTCATGCTTGCGAAAGATGCAGTACTACTCTTATCAGTAAACCGCATATTTTGATTTTTTTTCCCATTTGTTCCGCATACTCATTACATATCTTTGTGGTACATTTAATGGTAAATTTAACTTTTTATACTTTCATTTTCACAGTACATTTTTACTTTTTCGTAAGCGAGATATACACAAAGAGAATATATTGTAATTGTCAAAATTTCTGACTTCGAGATTGAGATGAATGTCGACGTTTTAAAACTCTGAGTAATGGGAAAAGAAAGAAAAAAAATAGAAATTAGGTCTGTATGCCAGTCCATGTGTCAGAACGCATCACTCAAAAGAACTTGATGGATAAAATTTATCCTTTGGTTCTTACACGAAAAGAGTTGATCGGTAGTAATTTTTGGCTCAAATCCATCACTGGGGTAGTTTGGCTTTACCTTCTTTCTTATCTTTTAGTCAAGACGACATGAATTTTTTTTTCCATTTTGTATGCATTTAGGGGATTTTAATTGATGCTAATGAAGAACATTTGGTGGAATAACTCAAAGATTTAATCATTTTTGAGCGTAAGTTTAAGTGAGTTCTTACGAGAAAATGAGAAACGACTAAGTCCAAATTCAACCCCTCTATTCCATTTTTTTTCAATTTTTTAACCGCGGTAGCTCAGTCGGCAAAGGCAACGATCTCGTAATTGAGAGGTTACGGGATCGGAACCCTGGTTGACCTAAGATCCACCGTGTTCGTTAAAGGTAATTGGGGTACGTAAAGTACGTTCGTAGTCACAGTGTCCTCCCTGTTCTCTCTATCAATACCTCTGGAGGTGGCAAGCCTAATCTATAGGTCTTTTGCTTGATCTCTGCTTCAAAATTACGAGGACCCTCTTGAGCAAAGTCGTCCTTTTACCCTAGAGGTGCTCATTAAAACGAAAGGCGCACCCCTTAAATCGAGTAGCCATCAATTGTGCTGGGTTTGTCCAAGTGGCATGAGAAACAACAACAAAGAACTTTTACATTTTCGGTCCCTTAAATTTGTAAGTCGTCTGCTTTCGTTTTTCCTATTCTTCTCTCCAACCCCCCCCCACACACACACACACACTTTAGGGGTGTAGAAGTCTGCTCAATCCTCAGATGAAAAGTTTACTCATCATTTTTTGGCTATTGCACCAATATTTTTTATGTTGTTTTTAACTAGTTTAACTTTTTAACTAATTATTCATAATTTCCTGAGATAGACATTTCGAATCCCCATCCAAATTTCACTCAACCGAAAGTCTACGGTTGCTTTAAATCATTTTTGAGTATTATAATTAAAAATTTCATTCACGAAATTAGAAGCTTTCAATCTCGAAATACGGAAGGTGGCCAAATTACCTCGTGCCTTCCTCGTATATATGGAAATCCATGCGTGCATTTCCATATTTATGAATGAATGAAGGGAAAAAATAAAAGCAATGCTTTATAGTATCCTAGAGAGGATAAAAATTTCTCCTGATATTTGTTTTTGTTTTCAATCCTAGCGTCTGAAGTCCGTCTGAGCTCCAGGACTCCGAACCCGACAGAAAACTTTTTATTATCGCATCCTGTGGGCAAGTCTATTTTTTTAAACTGGTATTAAGTCATTTGGAAATCGGGGGGCAATGCAGTGATCGAGGCTCCCAGCGTAAAGAGGCGAGCCCCCCACCTCCTTTCACCCGGGGTGTTAAGAATGGCACGGCAGTTTCGTGTAAATTAGTAATCATCGCAGCTATCTTTCATCAGTGTGTGTGGGCCCGGGAGAGGCGACCCTCTAAACCGGTTATCAACGCGAGCGGCAACACATGATTCGAATCCGAACGGCCACCTCCCGGAGGAATATTAATTGTTACGCTGTTTCCACCCCGCAGTCGGATCGCCCGAAAAAAACATAATTGTAGACTCATGAACTGCCCGAATGAATGACCGAATGAATAAACCGAATGTCGGATATTCTAATGAAAGAATGAAACAGAATTAAAAACTCTAAAATTGCCGAAAAATCACTCGCAACTGACAATGTCTAAAAAAAAGTAATACAAAAATCATTTCCACCAGAATGATATAAAAGAAAGAAAAAAAAAATATGAAATGAAGAAATAAATAAAAAGATATAAAAAAAATAAATAAAAAAGAACAGATCAAACAAAAAAAAAATCAATAGGAAAAGATAAAAAAAGAAGAAAATACAAAAAAATAAAGACAGAAATAAAAAAAACTCACAAAAAAAAACACCTATATAAAAATACACAAAATAGTTTAGGAGAAGTATAATTTTTTACATGTGGCAAAAAATTTGCGAAATTTGTGACTCAAACTGGATGAAGAGTTTCATAAGAATTGAAATGCTGAGGTGATGAAGCTTAACATGTTTGACATTAAATTGCACTTCTTAAGGCCTCCTTGGTTTTGAACAACTAAAAATATTTCTTGGGAATCGTATGTATTTTATACCCATATCATTTACACTATTAAAATTAAGGCCAATTTATGATTCTGTCTTTTTGTATATATGTGTAGCAGATTATCTTCTCAAGCACCACCAATGCAAACACTCTGAAAGTATATATAGATGGAAAATAAATCCAAGGAATCTATTTGACGCTTTAAATTAAAAAGTTACAATTATAATATAACAATTTATATTTTTTTATTCATTTCAAGGAAATTCAAAAAAATTAAATTTTAGTGAATTAAACTCTGCATTCATTTTATATCTAATTTTAGATTTTTCTCGTAGACAAAAAGCTGTTCGCTCCCTAAAAGGGAACAATAGTTATCTCATGACACAGGGACTATAATTTCAAGAAATGGGAATGATTTTTGAGATCGTCAGCAGCCCTGTTTCTCGTTTTTTGATGAAGCTTTAGAACATGTTAGGACATCTCGAAAATCTTATGCACTTGTAAATAAATTTGAACATAGAGATAAATTTTCAGCCTAAATTAAATTATTTCGGACTACATGCTATCTAGCTAGTACACTATTATATTCTTATAAATGACTTGTATATGATGTATCATTACTTTTGATGCATCATTTAGTTAAGAAAGATATGTTAATAGAAAACTGTATATGTAAACATACATATATGTATGTGTGTATGTATGTACGTATTTATAAAACAACGAATTTTTTAATATTTTTTTTTCTAAAAAAGTAAAAATTGACGTGTTTTTAGTATTTTGAACTGCCTTTTATCTCTTTCTCATAATTGTGCTCGATCAAGTTTTACGTCCTTAAGTAAACGCTTTGTCTTTTGAAACCAAGTAATTTAAAAAATCGGATTCCTAAAACTGATTTGTCGTGTAGTCCTCGTTTATTTCAACCTGTGATCAAATGTATAGTGGTGATTATTTTTAATTGCGCTGTGTAAGTATTTTTGTACTAAATTTAACCACAGGTTCTGAGAAACTACAGACATAAATATGAAAATAAATTAACAGCTAAATTTACAGCAACCGAGACTAGCTTAATATTAAAAAAAAAAAAGTAAATTTATTATCTAATACATCTATTTACATACAAAACTGATGCTAATTTTCATAAAATAAGCTGTCAACATCTTCTAAATTAGTTCTGACAAATTTTTATATACTTAATTCTGTAAATAGATAGAGGACCTAATCTCAATTTCAAAACTGTATGTAAATTTGGGGTACCTCTGTGGGTCTAAAATGTTGGGCCCGGAACATTTCTGTTGAAAAGTATCTATGGCTGATCAGGAGAGGGAATATATATCATCCGTTGGTCTCGTCACTTCCTTCTAAGTCTTTGGAGTGCGGATGTACTATTTGGTGCAGGATCACTTCCTGTCGGACTTGGCTGGACTCTCCTAGTCTGGACTATCGAGCACCTTCTCCTCTGGACTCATGAACAACTTCCGTCGGACCCGACTGGACTCTTGACTCTCGAACACCTTCTTTGGGACCTCCCAACCTCCTCTCTGGGACCTCCGAACCCTCGTCTCATCTTTTAGATTTTTTGATATTTAATTATTTCAACCTTGTCCCCTCTTCCTTCTTGTCTTCCAATCGGGATAGTTGTAAGAATTCCATTGGTCTGCTTCAACCCCGCCTTGAAACCGTTGTAACGATCCGTTACATGACCCCAAAACGAACAAGGAGCCCAAAGGTGACCTTTCGTCGTGGACTCACGATTAGCCGATAATAGGACCAGGTGGTCTAAAACCCGTAATTGAAAAACGGTGCGTCAACGGCTCCGAACTGGCTGAACATTGTAACCTGTTGAATGGACCTTTACTGTGTACATAATTGAGTGCACCTTGCCGCCCATTAGCGGTTACAAAAAGGCCATTAAGTTGGTTAAGTTAATGAATCTGAGAATTGCATCTGGAACCAGGACAGCTGATCGCAGACTTGGGAGTGACCGCAAGATTGCGTCACCCTGGCTCGGGAAGCTTCTCGAAGAACCGAGAAGCGAAGATATTGTGGAGTATAAATGGAACAGGACCGGACTAGAACGGGGGCTTTTTGCTTTGTTCTTCTCTCGAGGCTTCTACCTGCTAGAGCCTGGTCGATCGAGGACCGCTCTTATCTCCGTGTCTGGAGTTTGTTTTTTTTTTTTTTTTTTTTAGAGACCGCCAGCGTCTCCGTTGCTAGATAGTCGAACATTCGACTTGGGAATTCCTTCCCCGTTATTGCTGATTGATAGTTAACTTCTTGCATAGAAGTAGTCAGCCTAGAGTGACTTTGCACTCTAATTTTGGATCGACTTGCATCCTGTGTTTTCGTCACGAATCCCAGCGTGATACGCACTCGGAACCTCCGAACCTGCTGTGAAAGCCAACCGCGCTAATCAACTGACGGAGTGATCGAGTCAACATTAGTCCCGGCGAATTAGTTTCCAGCTATTGTGTTTTAAAGCCCTAGCCATACTGTTCCGGTATCCCACGCATCCTTGTATGTGCATATTATCTCTGTACGAGATCCCTGAATGTTATCGTTTATTGAATTTGTACATATCTGTACATAGTTTATTCTAGTGAATAAAATATTTAGTCAAGAATACCTTAATTTCTAGCCTGTGTCATTGAAGGCCTCGCCTACCTATTTTCCAGTACGTTACACCGCCAACGTGCCAAACCTTATCCCTTCTAATTGGGCACTGTCCCTTAGGGATTCATAAATACTCCACAAAGGTACATTCTTATTTAATGTCAAGTACGGAGACGGGATTCTAATTTGGGACTGGGATCAGAACCCCGCCCGAGACCACCGTACAAGACAACAATATCCGTTGAGTAGAAATTTATGGTCCTTCATCTCTTTACAAAGATGTGATGAGGTCAGATTTAGATCCCGAAAATTTTACTTCTTGTATGAATGAATCAATTATATAACAGATCTAAATCGCCTCATCACAATTTGTTTTTACAATTTTTCGAAAATTATTCGAAATGGATCCAGTGTACAATTTTAAACCTCAAAATGCATTCTTATAACGTTAAAATACAATACATTAAACTTCGGAATTTCAGAATGGTATAGCCTTCCCCCCTCCCCTCTGGTTACGGCCCTCGTTAGTTTAACCTTTACAGAGGGGCCGGGACAGCATATGTCCCTGGGATACATTAGTTCTTTATAGAGCCCCTTTCAAAAGGTTAATAATTTTATTTTGTTTTATTCAGCAAATGTTGCTTTTTTATTTTGCCTGTAAATGTTACTTTTCTGCCGTTCTCTTTAAGAGAAGCCTCCATTACAGCAATTTCTTTCCATTCATCTGCAGTTTTTGTAAAGAGCATATATTTTAATCTGAAACAACTATCATTATTCATTTGAATATATTACTAATAACTGCATTACTTTTTGGATTGTTTGCCTTCCAATCCTGAAGGCAAAACTGGGGTTAATATACGTTTCACCAGTTGCAAAGAATCTGTAAATCATATTAATATAAAATGAAAATAAAATGTTTGCAACGATATCATTATTCATTTGAATAACTGCATTACTTTTTGGATTGTTTGCCTTCCAATCCTGAAGGCAAAACTGGGTTAATATACGTTTCACCAGTTGCAAAGAATCTGTAAATCATATTAATATAAAATGAAAATAAAATGTTTGCAACGATATCATTATTCATTTGAATAACTGCATTACTTTTTGGATTGTTTGCCTTCCAATCCTGAAGGCAAAACTGGGGTTAATATACGTTTCACCAGTTGCAAAGAATCTGTAAATCATATTAATATAAAATGAAAATAAAATGTTTGCAACGATATCATTATTCATTTGAATATATTACTAATAACTGCATTACTTTTTGGATTGTTTGCCTTCCAATCCTGAAGGCAAAACTGGGGTTAATATACGTTTCACCAGTTGCAAAGAATCTGTAAATCATATTAATATAAAATGAAAATAAAATGTTTGCAACGATATCATTATTCATTTGAATAACTGCATTACTTTTTGGATTGTTTGCCTTCCAATCCTGAAGGCAAAACTGGGGTTAATATACGTTTCACCAGTTGCAAAGAATCTGTAAATCATATTAATATTAAATGAAAATAAAATTTTTGCAACGATATCATTATTCATTTGAATATATTACTAATAACTGCATTACTTTTTGGATTGTTTGCCTTCCAATCCTGAAGGCAAAACTGGGGTTAATATACGTTTCACCAGTTGCAAAGAATCTGTAAATCATATTAATATATAAAATGAAAATAAAATTTTTGCAACGATATCATTATTCATTTGAATATATTACTAATAACTGCATTACTTTTTGGATTGTTTGCCTTCCAATCCTGAAGGCAAAACTGGGGTTAATATACGTTTCACCAGTTGCAAAGAATCTGTAAATCATATTAATATTAAATGAAAATAAAATTTTTGCAACGATATCATTATTCATTTGAATATATTACTAATAACTGCATTACTTTTTGGATTGTTTGCCTTCCAATCCTGAAGGCAAAACTGGGGTTAATATACGTTTCACCAGTTGCAAAGAATCTGTAAATCATATTAATATAAAATGAAAATAAAATTTTTGCAACGATATCATTATTCATTTGAATATATTACTAATAACTGCATTACTTTTTGGATTGTTTGCCTTCCAATCCTGAAGGCAAAACTGGGGTTAATATACGTTTCACCAGTTGCAAAGAATCTGTAAATCATATTAATATAAAATGAAAATAAAATGTTTGCAACGATATCATTATTCATTTGAATATATATTACTAATAACTGCATTACTTTTTGGATTGTTTGCCTTCCAATCCTGAAGGCAAAACTGGGGTTAATATACGTTTCACCAGTTGCAAAGAATCTGTAAATCATATTAATATAAAATGAAAATAAAATTTTTGCAACGATATCATTATTCATTTGAATATATTACTAATAACTGCATTACTTTTTGGATTGTTTGCCTTCCAATCCTGAAGGCAAAACTGGGGTTAATATACGTTTCACCAGTTGCAAAGAATCTGTAAATCATATTAATATAAAATGAAAATAAAATGTTTGCACCGATATCATTATTCATTTGAATATATTACTAATAACTGCATTACTTTTTGGATTGTTTGCCTTCCAATCCTGAAGGCAAAACTGGGGTTAATATACGTTTCACCAGTTGCAAAGAATCTGTAAATCATATTAATATAAAATGAAAATAAAATGTTTGCAACGATATCATTATTCATTTGAATATATTACTAATAACTGCATTACTTTTTGGATTGTTTGCCTTCCAATCCTGAAGGCAAAACTGGGGTTAATATACGTTTCACCAGTTGCAAAGAATCTGTAAATCATATTAATATAAAATGAAAATAAAATTTTTGCAACGATATCATTATTCATTTGAATATATTACTAATAACTGCATTACTTTTTGGATTGTTTGCCTTCCAATCCTGAAGGCAAAACTGGGGTTAATATACGTTTCACCAGTTGCAAAGAATCTGTAAATCATATTAATATAAAATGAAAATAAAATGTTTGCAACGATATCATTATTCATTTGAATATATTACTAATAACTGCATTACTTTTTGGATTGTTTGCCTTCCAATCCTGAAGGCAAAACTGGGGTTAATATACGTTTCACCAGTTGCAAAGAATCTGTAAATCATATTAATATAAAATGAAAATAAAATGTTTGCAACGATATCATTATTCATTTGAATATATTACTAATAACTGCATTACTTTTTGGATTGTTTGCCTTCCAATCCTGAAGGCAAAACTGGGGTTAATATACGTTTCACCAGTTGCAAAGAATCTGTAAATCATATTAATATTAAATGAAAATAAAATTTTTGCAACGATATCATTATTCATTTGAATATATTACTAATAACTGCATTACTTTTTGGATTGTTTGCCTTCCAATCCTGAAGGCAAAACTGGGGTTAATATACGTTTCACCAGTTGCAAAGAATCTGTAAATCATATTAATATAAAATGAAAATAAAATTTTTGCAACGATATCATTATTCATTTGAATATATTACTAATAACTGCATTACTTTTTGGATTGTTTGCCTTCCAATCCTGAAGGCAAAACTGGGGTTAATATACGTTTCACCAGTTGCAAAGAATCTGTAAATCATATTAATATAAAATGAAAATAAAATTTTTGCAACGATATCATTATTCATTTGAATATATTACTAATAACTGCATTACTTTTTGGATTGTTTGCCTTCCAATCCTGAAGGCAAAACTGGGGTTAATATACGTTTCACCAGTTGCAAAGAATCTGTAAATCATATTAATATAAAATGAAAATAAAATGTTTGCAACGATATCATTATTCATTTGAATATATTACTAATAACTGCATTACTTTTTGGATTGTTTGCCTTCCAATCCTGAAGGCAAAACTGGGGTTAATATACGTTTCACCAGTTGCAAAGAATCTGTAAATCATATTAATATAAAATGAAAATAAAATGTTTGCAACGATATCATTATTCATTTGAATAACTGCATTACTTTTTGGATTGTTTGCCTTCCAATCCTGAAGGCAAAACTGGGGTTAATATACGTTTCACCAGTTGCAAAGAATCTGTAAATCATATTAATATAAAATGTAAAATTTTTGCAACGATATCATTATTCATTTGAATATATTACTAATAACTGCATTACTTTTTGGATTGTTTGCCTTCCAATCCTGAAGGCAAAACTGGGGTTAATATACGTTTCACCAGTTGCAAAGAATCTGTAAATCATATTAATATTAAATGAAAATAAAATTTTTGCAACGATATATGAACACATTGAATTACTATAGAAACAAATAATTTGTGCAATTTATCTCAGATTTTAAACTCTGAAATATTTGAATTTGATTCTGATTAATGTTTAAACCACAACTTAAGCATTCAGAATGAATCAAACAAATATATATTTTATTTCAGTTTCCATTATCCGCTTCTTATCATTTTAAAAACAAAATAAATATTTTCTTTTTTTTAATTGAGTTAAACTAACTTTAAAAAAACAGCAAATGCATTATTACTGTCATAGTAATTTCAATAGTGTTGATATTTAAATTAAATATTTTATATAATGCAAAATGTAATATTGTATTTGTTTTTAATTTAAATCGCATAGTTTTTATGCTATAAAAAGATGTAAAAGTAATGCATAGCATAAAATTACACAAATATACCTTAACTAGCATATAGCCCATCATATCACGGGATTAGTAAAATTTTTAATATTCCAGAACTGTTAAGTAACCAATGAGGCAGGTAAAAAATGGTTTGTTTTTTGGCTGAGAACTATCTGGTTCACTCTCAATAATTTATTTATCGTCATACTCCTCTAGAGTCTCCCGATCCTGTAATGCAGTTTAGAATCACGTTGAATTCATTTAGTCAAACCGTGTGGTTATGTATAACAAACAAACACACAAAAAAACAAACTTCTTAATTTCCAAATATATATAAATTAAAAGTTAGATATTTATTAATCCGTGAAATAGACTCCTAGACTTATATGAAAATAATTTATTGTTAATACCGGTGGTAAAAGTTTCATTGCAACAAAAAATAATCGATGATTAAATTTAAAATTCTCACGTATGTACCTAATCTATTATTTAAGCCAAATATAAAAGAAAATAATTTACGTAATATCTAAGTTCAGTGATAAAAGATATTAAAATAGTGTAGACGATATTTAAATAGTTTAAAATATGAAATGATTCAATGAGATGTTTAAAGGAATGACGTCACAATACTAGAAAAAATTGTTATTTTTACCTATTTATTAGTGATAAATGGATAAATTTAATCGCCTGCTCTTAACCGGGGAAAATAGGGCTTGAAATAATGGCATTAAACGCTCGAAAAGGAAGGAAGGGTTGGATTTCGAACGTTTTAAAGACTACAGTACTTTTTGCTGTGATATGAAGCATATTTATACAAATTTATTTTAGAATCGGATCGATAGTTTCGGAGAAAATAAACTTTATTCGCTTTGAATGGATGCCTCTATCCATTCCAGGTCCAACCGCTTCATAAATTTGAGGACAGACGTACAGATAACTTAGGCTATTATTATATAGGGGATGTCAATGCAAGTCTGACATCTGCCGGTATACATTTTCTCCAAAACGTATTTTTCTTTTCGATGAGAGGAGTTCTGTTTGTAGTGTAACGTACTGGGAATAAAGTAGGCGAGGCCGTCTATGAAACAGGCTAGAAATTTAGGTATTCTGGATTAAATATTTTATTCAGTAGAATAAATTATGTACAGCTATGTACAAATTCAGTAGGATGTTAACATTCAGGGATCTCGTACAGAGATAATATTCACACACAAGGATGCGTGGGATACCGGAACAGTATGGCTAGGGCTTCCAATCACAAGAGTTGGGAACTAATTAGTGCCGGGACTAATGCTGACACGATCACTCCGTCTGTCGATTAGCACAGTTGACTTTCACAGCAAGGTTCAGAAGTTCCGAGTGCGTATCACGCTGAGATTCGTGAAGAAAATCTCAGGATGCAAGACGATCCAAATTCGAGAGCAAAGTCACTCTCGGCTGTCTACTTCTATGCAAGAAGTTAACTAAAAATTTTCAGATAACGGGGAAGGAATTCCCGAGTCGAAGGTCGACTTTCTAGCAACAGAGACGCTGGCGGTCTCTAAAAAAAAACAAACTCCAGACACGGAGATACGAGCGGTCCTTGAGCGACCAGGCTCTATCAGGTAGAAGCCTCGAGAAGAACAAAAAAGCCTCCGTTCTAGTCCTGTCCCTCCTTTTATAGCGGCACTCGCTCCCTTTTTCTCGGTCCTTCGAGAAACTTCCAGAACCAGGGTGACGTAATCTTGCGGTTGCGCCCAAGTGTCCGATCAGCTGTTATGTTCCCAGATGTGGTAGAAAGGCAGTTTCTCAGATCCATCAACTTAACCAACTTAATGGCCTTTTTGTAACCGCTAATGGGCGACAAGGTGCACTCTAATTATGTACACACTTTTCACAGCAACGTTCCATTTAACAGGTTACAATGCCCAGACGATGAGGAGCCGGCAACGAACAGTTTTCAATTAAGGTGCTTAGACCACCTGGTTCTATTCGAGGCTAATCGTGAGTCCACATCGAAAGGTCACCTTCGGGCTCCTCGCTCTTTTGGGGTCATGTAACGGATCGTTACAGTAGTACTTCATCGAAAACGTCTGGTGTCATCCTCATAAAGCTGTATAGTGTGTTGTAAAATTTTTATGTAAGCAAAATAAAAAAGAGACAGAAGACAGTTTCTTTAAAGAATTATGAACTTACTTGAAATAGAACACATGATCAATATTACGGAAATCGTTATGGATTCCGTATTTTTCTCTCTCGAGGAAAATCTTTCTAATCCAGAATCTATGCCTTATTTTATTATTTTTACCCATTTTAATAGAAGAAAGCGTAGTTAAAAAATG
>CM063498.1:99505300-99550300 GCA_032207245.1 Pardosa pseudoannulata | reverse complement strand
TTCCCATTTCGCGAAGAAGCGTATTTAAAGACCATCTTTAGTATTATTTCACGTTATTTACTCTGACGTTAAGAACAAATAAAGAACATAAATAAAAAAAACTGCTGATATTTAAACGTTCAGGTACATTAGAAAAATTGTGTATAACGGAAGTTAATGTAACGTAATCTGGAATGGGTGACAAGAATGTAGCCAAGTTGCCAAATTTAGATTTCTCTCGATAAAGTATATATAGATGAAACGGAAAAAATAGTATTTGGACCCCTTCTTAAGGTTAAGTAAGTCTTCAACCCTCGTAATCCCTCGCTCAAACTGAAGATGTATATTACCCTTACTTATGGAACAATCACATATTGCGACGAAGGTCTATTCAACCTTGTATAGGCTTTCCTACAAGATAGGAATGAGTAACAACAGCAATAAATATATAAAGCGAACATTTTTTATAAAAACACTTTTAAACTAGAATAATATTAAATGGTAAAAGAAATAGAATATACGAATTGACCACTTTTAACTCTCTCCACTTTTTAAAGAATAATGCAAACAAAAATATGCAAGAGAAAGAAAAAAAAACTATAGGGGGATGTTAATATAATTCTGGTCGAAAACTTTTTGCTTCCTTCTTATAACTAAATAAAATTTCGATCGAAAATATAAGTAGGGGATCGAACATTCTTTCGTATAAGTGAATATATCATATAACTCAAAATTTCGTGTAGCCGAAAGATGGCCGAATGGTTAGGGTGCTAACCTTCGGAACCAGAGTTCGTCGGTTCGAATCCCACTATGGCATGGATGTTCGTAGATGTTCGGAATTGGCTTTAAGCAGTAGGTCCCGGTCTCATTAGCCCTCCTGATGTAAAAAGTAGACCGTAGTGCTCCCAAACTCGTGTAAGTAATAATTTGTAACATAAGCCTTATGGAAATTTCGCCATGACACGAGAAGTTCTTCGTATAATTAGATGTTTCGTATAAGTGAGTTTCCACTATATATATATATATATATATATATATATATATATATATATATATATATACATATGTGTGTGTGCGTGTGTTTATAGATGTTTGTGTATAAAGGGTGAGTATTACAAAATCTCCCAAATGAAAGGGGGTGGTAAAATAATTGATTTGAATCATAAATTCCCAAATAATCCTATCTTAATTCTAACAATTTTCGAGTTATGATTTAAAAAAATGCATCGAATCCTTTAAGTTTTTTGTCAAAATCTGATTTTGAGAGGTTTTTTAAAAAAATGACAAAAAAATAACGGCATGTATGGAAAAAGCATAATATTCCTGTCAAGACGACATAATTTCAGAGAAAAATATTTCAGGATATAACTGTGAGCTACAAATTCTCAAATATTATTGGAGAACTGTAAAATTGAAACGTCGCCAAAAAACTATAACTGACAGCTTAAGGAAGAACTCTTCTAGCTGTAATCGTTTTAAATTTATCAAACATTTTCCATTTTACATGGATTCCAAAGAGCCTACGAAATGTAATTTTGGTTGTCTGATTCAGAAGGAACTTCACATTATGAAATATTAAAATAAAGTTGTTGATCTGTCATCTTTCGCCGACAGGTAAGGTTAATATTTATTAAGGGGTGTAATCACGTGACAGGATGTGCAGAAAATATTTTAATATTAATAGTATTTTTAATGATATCAAAGAATGAGTAGGTTGAATTAAGCACGTTTGCGATAGCACGTGTAAATTTGTTCAAAATGTTGTTAATTTAACAATAAAATTTGTAATTTATTTTTGGCAACACTAACGCTTATTTAAGCAAGAATTATTTCATTGACCACTTTAAAAGTTGTGTCGAAATGTTATTGATTCGATTATCGGGAAAATAAACATTTATTTATTTTTTAAGCAATGTAAAATAGAAATAGCACACACTATATATATGATTTTCCGAGTGTCTCATAACAGTTTGATGATTGAAATGAAAAGAAAACATTTCAGTTGATGCAAAACCCTTCGGAACGCATTCTTATTCGCCTATATTTTCGCCTCTACTTTGTACGGACGAGTACTTCACGCCCAGGAATCCTAAATTGCGTCAAATTTAATTAAAATTCTGATTAACATTCTCACCTTGTGACACTTTCCTGAAGTTACGGCTTTCAGTGCCCTGGCTGGAAAACAAATCACGTGAAGCAGAATGAGAAAGGGGATTTTGAAAACTTTCCAGCAAACCCTGTCTCCTTGGAACAAGCACTTTTTTTTTCTTTTCTTTTGATTTTCGAATAGTCTCCAGAGTAAAGGTGAATTTATTCATTAACAGGAAGAGATATGCAAAGGCGTCTCATGTATTCGAATCTTTGAAGCATATATTTTTCCTTCATTTCACCTTTTACATACCTATATTTTTAACTTTATCTCTGCAGTTGAACCTCGTTCATCTCCAATTAAAATCTCTTGAGCATTATTCATATTATGCAGACTACATTTTAAACCAGAGGTGGACAACTTTTAGCATATCATACGGCAATTTTTTTTCACAGATGACTTCAAATGCGCCATTTGTTTTCTTTAGAGTGACTAAATGTGCCATACAACTCAAGCAATTGTCTGATATCAGCCGTTTACAGTTTAGGTTGAAATATAGAGATTGGAGAACAATTTTCGCTTAGAGAAAGAAAAAAATACTCAATCACGCAGTCAAATGAATTGATTGACACCACTTCAAAAGTCACCAGTTTATTGTAACACTAATCTACAATAGTCAGAAATAATCTATTGTGTTGGGAAATTTAAAAAAATATATTTCTTCCTTACAACATGACCTCATTATCAATTAATGGTATTCATCCGATGCGTTCAACTTTCAGTCAGACTTTTTAATCGTGACTGAAAACCATATGTAAAATACCTATCGCATGTATATATTTAAGCCTGTTCAGTGTTGTTGGCTGGGAGGAAGCACTTCTGACCTATGCTGCTGTTCAATAGCTTGCCTAATTTACATGTATTATTTTATGCAATAAGTCAATGCATGTATTATTTTTATTAATAAAATTTTAACTAAAAGCATTCGAAGTGGAAGTCTTATGAAACCCGAATACTTCATCAATCCTCTGACGCCTCTGCAAATTTAGAAGTGTTGGAAAATTACATAAGACTTGACTAATTTTACATCATATTGGATGGATTATATCTGTCAAGGACCCTACTGCTGGTGCTACAGTTACCTGAAAGTCTTTCTTGGTGCAGATAACTCTGGGCCACTCGATTGCCGCTTACTCATACACCGCTGCTTCAAACTTGCTGATCTTAGATCCCATCGCATCTCACTAAGACTTCCTTTTTCTCTGATTATATGAGTACTTACACTGTTCTTGTACTACAATTGCCAAAAAATGAAACAGAGTGATGAGAGTAAAAAGTCTGTGTGAATTAAACTAAGATCATCCAATTATCTAAAGTATAAAAACGAATTCAATTATGGTGCCTACTTCAAAAGAATAAATAATTGCAAGAATGCAATGAGCTACATTTGGCACATGAGTGAGCTCTGACCACCCCTGTTTTTAAACATGCAGCGCAATTACGTAATTACTTTTTTCTTACTCATTGATTTCTACTTGTCATTGTAGGGTTATTGTTGCCATTTTTAAAAAATTTTCAGCTTAAATTATCTTCAATATGCAAATTCTAGTTTTTCTGTTATATGATATCAACTGTGATGTTAGCCTTTTTATTGATTGCATATACGTCGATGCTCGTTAGCTGATATGATGTCCTTTGATTGCAATTGCGGATAGACAAATGTATTAGTTCCGTTTTATTTTAACATCGAATAATAGTGTACTTTGAGTTTTAGTAAGCAAATAAAATATGTTACTTCAATTTAACCAGATTATAATTATTTTCCGCGTAGGGGCAAAGTAAATTCTTCCAACAGTCATTGAGTTCCTCTTTTAGCATTGCAATTAAACCTAGTTTGGTGTTCTAAAATTTTTTTTGCTGTTTCGCCCATTTTTACGTTCGTGATTCAATAAATTTTACTTCTTTTTTATCCAGACAAGAAGTATTTTGTTAAACAACACAACAAACTATATTTTTAAGACAAATCCCTACTCTTTAAGCCATTGGGCGATATACCGACTAATATGTCAGTCAGTAGTTCCTCTCAGTGAGTTTTTTTTTCCAAAACACTAGTAATTCATGAACTTAAACACGAGATTCAAATATAAAGGAAAAACTGACGTAAAATCGCTTGTGTCCCACATTTAATTCTATTGTTGAGTTGGCGTCAATAAATGACCGTTCTGTCATTCATGATATTGGTATCCTCCTATATTTGGTGTAGAAGACCCCTGGGCAAAAGTTTCTGCTCAATAAAATTAAAATTTGGCAATAGAAAAAGGTCAGGTGCTCTCTGAGCGAAGTAATCAAAGGTTTGAAGCAGCTTTATATATGAGCCGCTCAGTGCACACATTGACTAAGGACATTTTTAAAAAATTACAAATGTATTATAAAAGCTCTTAAAAAGTGCCAAGAGTAGCCTATTCACCGACCCACTGACCTTAAGAATGTATCATTAATCCATGCTGATAACTAAAATTGGGGAATATTGGTTTGGATGAGAACTGCGTGGCATATTTTGTTCATTGACGTTCCAGTTTATCAATATCCAAAAAATGGAGTTAGTCAATGTGTGCACTGAACGGTTCATATGGCAGTTTGATTTAGAAAATCGAAGAGAGGGGGGGGGGAAGTTTGTTAATTTAAAATCAATTTGTTTTAAAACGTTGTTACATTAAATGCCGCAAGTTTTAATAATTTTAATAATTATTATAGTAGAAAATCCATTTTAAGAGAAAAATATACGGAAAAATACTTTCAATTTTTATTTTAATGTCCTTTCCCCTTGCTATTATAGGAGATTTCAAAATAAGCTTTTTCCTTGTGCATATACTTGTGTCGATGCGGACAGCTTGCAAAAGACTTTATTTGTGTCCTTAAATAGATCTTTTCAGTACTTATATCATACTTTTTTTGACATCCTATTCAGTCGTTTGGTTTCCACTCCCTATTCACGTTCTCATCTTATCTTTCCCAGGCAACGTGTTGTAAAATGGAAGATACATTCTTCATTTATATTTCCACTTGATTTTCAGTTGCTGTACCCTTTTAGTTGTCGTTGTGGGTTGATCTCTCTTCAAATTTACTTCCTATGTTTGGTTTGGTATGCAGCGCTATGGTATACTGCTTAGCTATACAAATACTAATGTGACAGGGAACTACTGCTTAAAGCCTATACCGAATGGCATCTATGTCTGAAGTAGTATTCGAACCTGTGAGCTCCAGTACCGAAGACTAGAAACATCCTTGGGAAACGAAGTAAGTATTATAATCACAAAAAAATTCTACGTTAAACTTTCAATGGAAATACTCATTTTAACAATTTCTTAATGAATTTCGACAAGTTTCAATGCTAATATGTATGTGGGTATAATGAAACTTTTTAAAAAATATCCATAATTGCTCATTCCTGAAATGGTATTGACTAGTTTACTCTTGACGTCTGTATGAACGTAAGTGTGTATGCACGGATGTATTTAGCATAACTGAAAAACTAATTAACATAGAAAGCAAACATTTTGTATTTAGGACTACTAAATATTCAACTGTGCTCCTCCCTTTTTTATTGCAATCCCCACTCTATATAACAATAAAAATTATATATAACATGTTTTAAGGCTGTGGCACATAACTCAAAATAATCAGCTTTAGGTAGTCCAAATTTTGTATAAGACTATTATAAAATCCAGCTGTACTCCTATTGTTTTAGCCGAACAATGGACGAATGAATAGGGCACTACTCTATAATAATGGAGTTCATGGGTTCAAATCCCATGAACATCCTCGCAGAAATGAATGTTCTTAGCCATTTGGAATCGTCCTTAAGCAGTAGGTCCGGTTTCACTACCCCTCGTGTAGAAAACAGAAAAAACCAACCTGTTATTTTTTCCCTATTGAAATCTGCAATTTAAATTCAAGGAAAATGTCAATATGACGTGTATTACTGCTGGTGAACTTAACTCAAAAACAAATGGTTAAAAATGTTAATATTTTGTATCTAGGTCTATTATAATATCTAGTTGTGTTCCACCTCCTTTTATTGCAATATTCATTCTATATAACAAAAAAGCCGAACGATGGCCGAATGGTAGAGCGCTGCTCTTCAGATCCGAAGTTCGCGGGTTCGAATCCCGCTAATGGCATGGATGTTTGTAGCCGTTCGGAATCGGCTTTAAACTGTAGGTCCCGGTCTCATTAGCCCTCGTGTGCAAAACAGTAGACCGTAGCGCTCCAAACCAAACCAAAATATAACAAAAAAGTTCAATATGACATATATTATCCCTGTTGGGCATAACTCAAATACTAGTCATGAATAATTAAAATTTTTATTTAAGACTATTCAAAATCTAATTGGGAACCTCTACTTTTTATTGCAATCGTCACTCTATATAATCTCAATATAACGGCCATTAATGCTACCGATCTGCAATAATGCAACTCAAAGATATTAACGTATTCATATGCATTTGTAACAATTCTTTTGAAGTCCATATTTAGAAAACGGAAATAAATATCTAGGAATTGCGGAGAGTAATTTTGAAAAAAAGGTTTAGGACAAAATATGTACTGAAGAAATGTCTCAATATAATGGATATTAATGCTGCGGGTCTCCGCCAGATGTAGTACAGGAGTGCACAACACTAATAAACGATACCTACTTTAAATGTTAAAGAGAATGTTCAAACAATAATTCTGATGACACATCATGTCATACAAAATTATATATATATATATATATATATATATATATATATATATACACTCACTTCCAAAAGTTAAGCACTAAGATGTAAAATGCGAAAAAAAATCAGCAAATACTGCTTTGATTGACACAGAATTCGGCAGGAAAGTAGCAAATATATTTATGCATAAAACAAAATCAATAATTATACATAGAAATGAAAACAATATTAAAATTTTGTAAGGTATCGGATTATGACATACTGGAGACTTAAACAGAATTATGTATAAAGTGAAAATAAACAGCATAAAATGAAAAAAAAGGACCTTAATAGGGTATGTGATACCCCCTCATCTGTATACAAAGTTTACACCTTGTGACCATGCTTTCAATTAGATAGACAACCACCGCAGAATTAAGCAATCGCCATTCTTCTTGTAATGGGCCGGACACCTAGTTCGACTTAATGACAATAGATCAAAAAAAAAAGTTTTTACAGCCAAATCAATAGGAACCCGAATGAGAAGACGACAAAAAACTTAGATGGTTAGACCGCATTGAGAAAGACACAAGATCCTTGAAAATTTCAAATTGGAAATCCAGAGCCAAAGATAGGACTGCCTGGTATGGAATTCTAGAGAAGGCTAAGGCCCATCCTGGGCTGTCATGCCACTGAGGAAGGAAGGATTCTTCTTGTATAGCAGTTTCCAGCTCAATAACAGTGGCTGGAGGTGGGAAACGTGAAGATACAGCACGGTCGAGAGCATTCCAAAGATTTTCAACGGGATTAAGATCTGACGAAAATGCTGGCCAAGCCATACGCGTAATCCCTTCACTCTCCTGGTAGTCATCGACGATGTCAGCTCCATGGGGGCATGTGTTATCACCAATTAAAACAAAATTATTGCCAACTGCTCCAGCGTAATATCTCACAATGGGTTCTGGGATCTCGATACCGGACAGCCGTCATAGAACCCTTTTAAAGATGTGCAGGTCGGTGCTGTATCCTAATGAAATCCCTGATTTATTTTTAATTGCGTTGTGTTAAGTATTTTTGTACTAAATTTAACCACAGGTTCTGAGAAACTGCAGACATAAAAATGAAAATAAACTAACAGCTAAACTGACAGCAACCGAGACTAGCTTAATATTAAAAAAAAGTAAATTTATTATAATATATATACATCTATTTACATACAAATTGATGCTAATTTTCATAAAATAAGCTTTGTCAACATCTAAATTAGTTCTGACAAATTTTTTATATACTTAAGTAATTTTGTAAATAGATAGAGGACCTAATCTCAATTACAAAAATGTATGTAAATTTGGGGTACCTTTGTGGGTCTAAAATGTTAGGCCCGGGACACTTCTGGTTGAAGGATATCTATGGCTGATCAGGAGAGAGAATCTATATATCATCCGTTAGTCTCGTCAGGGGCTTCCTCCTGAGTCTTTGGGGTGCGGCCGTACTATTTGGTGCAGGAACACTTCCTGTCGGACTTGGCCGGACTCCCCTAGTCTGGACTATAGAGCACCTTCTCCTCTGGACTCACGAACAACTTCCGTCGGACCCGACTGGACTCCCCACTTTCGAACACCTTCTTTTGGGACCCCCGAACATCTTCTCTGGGACCTCCGAACCATTGTCTCATCTTTTAGATTTTTCATATTTAATTATTTCAACCTTGTCCCTTCTTCCTTATTGTCATCCAATCGGGATAGTTGTAAGAATTTCATTGGCCTGCTTCAACCCCGCTTTGAGACCGCCAACGTGCCAAACCTTATCCCTTCTAATTGGGCACTGTCCCTTAGGGACTCATAAATACTCCACAAAGGTACATTCTTATTTAATGTCAAGTACGGAGACAGGATTCTAATAAGGGACTGGGATCAGAACCCCGCCCGAGACCTCCGTATAAGACAATAATATCTGTTGAATAGAAATTTATGGTCCTTCATCTCTTTACAAAGATGTAATGAGGTCAGATTTAGATCCCGAACATTTTGCTTCATGTATGAATGAATCAATTATAACAGATCTAAATCGCCTCATCACAGTGTATAAAAAATGTTTGAAATTGTGGTTGCAGGCCAAAAAAATATACATTATGATAAATATTTCTCCCATCTGGCATTTAATATTAAAGCACACGGTGTTGCAAAAATGCTTTGAATTTTTATTATTCTTGAAAATTTAAGATATATCCATTTAAATTTGCAGATTTTTGAAAATGGATTTTTTTCTAATGCAACTGACTATTCAGGCACTATATGCCTTTATGCCAATACAAGACTGCGAAGCTGCTATTCATTTAGAACCATCCGAGGAGAACGTGTATCAATCTAAGATAAAAGAATTTTAACTCTCGTTTGGCTATATGGCATTCAAAGTCAGTATATGAGAAACACAGTAATATGCAATTATTATAAAAACCTGTAGTTTGCTTTATTTGATGATAAAAATTTCTAGTAGTATTTAAATTCTAAAAGTAAGATCATATTTTTTCTTTTCCCAGATTTATATTTTACCCAACCTACTAAATATCAGATAAATATAGGAGAGGAAGAGACATAATAAAAATTCAAATTTTCGTGAGTTAGTTAAGCTAAAGTCTCAGTTTAAGATCTTTGGTTAGGCAATTTTCCGCTAACTGACTCGCTCCTAAAATTTTTTAAGCTACAACCAAAGAAGTTGAAAATTTAAAAAGTGTATAAAAAGGGTTTTGAAATTGTGAGTATATGCTAAAAAATATACATTATGATAAATATTTCTCATATCTGGTATTTAATTTTAAAGCACACGGGATTGAACAAATGCTTTCGATTTTATTTTTATTCTTTAAAATTTAAGATATATCGAATTAAATTTGCAGATTGTTGAAAAGAATCATTCTAAGAAAAAAGATTTTTTTCTAACTCAACTGACCATTCAGGCACTATATGCCTTTATGCCAATACAAGGCTTCGAAGCTGTTACCCATTTAGAACCACACGAGGAGCACGTGTATCAATCTAAGATAAAAGAATTTTAACTTTCGTTTGGATATATGGCAATCAAAGTTAGTATATGACAAACACAGTAATATGCAATTATTATAAAAACCTGTAGTTTGCTTTATTTGATGATAAAAATTTCTAGTAGTATTTAAATTATAAAAGTAAGATCATATTTTTTCTTTTCTCAGATTTATATTTTACGTAACCGACTTATTATCGAATAAATATAGGAGAAGAAAAGACATGATAAAAATTCAAATTTTTCTGAGTTAGTTATGTTAATGACTCAGTTTAACAAACACTAAACAAACCATATAACGGGTCAAATGACCCATAAGGTTTATGTAAAAAATGCGATAGGAAATGAATTAAAAATTCTTATTCTTTGTGTTTATGATACATAAAAATTGACAGTATACAATTTTGTTTAATTATAAGTTTTTATTATTTTTATTTTTATTATTTTTATAAGTAATTATTATTTTTGTTTATTAAGTTTATTTGTCTATTTCCTTCCAATTTTCATATTTCATACATTTATAATCAGAAAAAATAAAGTCCGCTCATTTGACCGGCTATGGTAGAAATAGGTATGTATTAAGTGTTGGTATGTTTAGTGTTAAGGCTAGGAGAATTCTCCTTACTGTCTCGCTCCTAAAATTTTTTAAGCTACTACCATGGAAGTTAAAATTTTAAAAAATGTATGGAAACATGTTTTGAAATTGTGGGTATATGCCAAAAAATATACACCACGTAAATATTTCTCATACCTGGTATTTCATTTTATAGGACACGAGGTTGAATGTCTCTGGAGGAATGCTTTGAATTTTATGGCCTTCCATTAAATCTGTCTCCTGTCAAATATGCCAAGATCATCAACTTGACATTTATTTTTAACACGTTTACGAAACGAACACACACAAAGGAATCTTTCTGCTCATTTGATAAACAGGAACCTAAACGATTACTCAGCACATGTTCCTAAGATGACTTTAATGTCCCAGCTAAACGGATTTGGATGAAGAAGGTACAGAAAAAAAAAGTACATATGGAGGAATTCATGACATTCGAAGCAAATGAACGTAAATGAAATTGATTAAAGCATTCGAAACGGAAATAAAGCTTGTAGCAACCTGATTTAAACGCTGCTACATCCCGGAGATTAGTAGAAGCCCTGAGAAAAACCAACCAAATGATCTATTAATGTAGTGCCGTAGCTATTTAGTCTGCTGACGCTTGAACGATTCGAACAGCTGTACAAAATGCTAATTTTGTTCAACAACTTTCACCGAATCCCCCGAGCCATTCATCAAATTATGCACGGTGCGAACGGCAACGAGGCGGTCGGCCAATTACGATCCGAGCCAGAAAATTCTTCGAATTGGTGGAGTACACTAAAATTAGAGCTCTGCTCCAGAGCTCGTAGTGGATGATCTGACTACCTAGATCAAATTTCTGTAGAACGTCTGTTTCCTAATGGGTTTCGCCATTACATGCTTGTTAAGTGTTTGTCGTTTGTCTACGTCTTCGCCAAGATTCGTGGTACTTTTTCAAAAAACCGCAGCGACATTTCACCGTCCCCAGCCTGTTTGTGCGCTAAAAGAGAAGGGGAGAGAGAGCGCAATTTTTATATTTTATTTTGATATTTTGTTCTTCTGCGTGTTTGGTAAATGGGGGAAGGAGCTGCAAAATGCCGTCCTGAAGGAAGCCGTGGTGGAACACTTGTCCCCGACTGGTTACGGATGGTTGAAAAAGTGATGAATGCTCTGTTTTCAGGGGGGTGCTAAGATCGAGCACCGTTTGTGGATTCCGAAAGGACTGAGTGATATGTTGCAGGAAATAAAACGAACTAAAGAAGAATAAAAGGATCGTCTTCCCCTCTTTCGGTGTCGGCACACATACAGAAACTGGGGATAATAACAGTTTTTTTTCATTCTGCCCTAGTGATTATACTTTCGAGAATAAAAGAACGGAAACGCCGAGATTATAGAATATCTCGTCTTAGTTACATAACATACCAATGTGTATGTCTAATTATTTTTTTTTTAATTTTCTAATATTTGAAGTATACAATAGAAAAAGAAAAAAAGAATAATGGGGTCATAAAAATACCAAAACTCCAAGTTTGGACATATATTTATATTTTAGATCTCCCTAAGCTCCCCCCCCCCCTAAAAGGCGCAGTTTGTCCCTGGAGGATTTAGCGCCATTAAACTTCGATCAACTAACCCCCCCCCCCTAAAAAAGGATTTTTTTTTAATTAAATATAGTTGTCTGTGTGTGAGCACGACAAAGAATACAATATAGATAGATGAAAAAATTTTATGCCTTATTGGGAATCTGTATCCGATTTTTGAGTCAATCCATCGAGTTAAAAAAGTACTGTAGAAAATTTGGTTCCATAACATATAGCAGGATTACAGTTGTATCAAAGGGAGAGGTTAGCGATTTTGGGAGACTGTTTGATAAAATAAAAAGACACGGAATTTTCCTTATAATAGTTTTTGGAAGGATTCGATAGCTTAAGCTATCGAATCGAAAAGTCTAGCGATAACTTATGTTTTATTTTTATAGTTAATTTCACTTGATTTTATTCAGAAAAAGAATTGAGATCTACATGTTTGCTTTAAAAGGGGCAACTAGATGAGCCTTCACTGAAATTTCCTACAGATCTCTCGACTTGCAGTTGCGATCTTACGTACTTAATTTAACATTAATCTTAGTACCAGTAAGATTCCTAGAACACGAACAAGTGTCGAATACTTGTTTAAAAGTTTTATAAACAGTTAAAGTATACGAATACTCCACAATAAGAGTCTTTTTTAACCCTTAACGTACACGCTCGAGTTAACTCGAGCTTGCTAAACTGGCCTAACTGTGCACACTCGAGATAATTCGAGCGGTGTTGTACTTTATGTTGCTATAATTTTTCACACTCGAATGCAATCGAGAATTCAAAATAACAATGTGAAAGCAAAAAAAAATAAACAAAAATTTTATTGATATTTATCGTTTACATTGAATTGCAAGCTATAACACTTACTTATTCAAGTATAAATTTTTTTTTCTAAATTCAACTTTCTAAATTGTGTTTTTTACATTTAAAAAATTATTTTTTTTACCGGCCTTTTTCAAAAAAAAAAAAAACTGTGCATTAAGGGGTTAATTCCAATGAGTCATCTCTCAAGACAATATTTTACCGATATTTCAGATTACTACTATCATACATATATGTTTTTTTCTGATGCTAGGTTTTGAAACTAATCGCGCATATATATCTATCTATATATATATATATATATATATATATATATATATATATATATATATATATAAGATGATGTTCACGACGAGTGGTTGCATTCATGTCCAGAAGAAGACACCGTTTAGCTTCGTGAACTTCGTCTTATGATATACATAACATACATATATATATATGTATAATATACATACACATATATATATACACATACATATATATATATATATATATATATACATACACATATATATATATACATAGATACAAATACATATATACATATATATACATACGTACATATATACATATATATATATATATATATATATATATATATATATATATATATATATATACACATATGTGAATACATATATATATATATATATATATATATACACGCACATACATTTACATATATTTATATTTATATATAAACGGAAAATTCTTTGTATAATTGAACATTTTGTTTAGGTGATTAGGAATCGTTTACGCTTAGAACAACATAAAACTAATACTGTACTGTTTTCTATTTTTTGGCAATAAATAAACATAGAATAAAGTTTGAAATTTATTATTTTAATATCCGTAAACTATAACAGCAAAATGAATTTCTTGTCTACACTAAATATTTCATGCTGCTGATTGGATATAATTGGTACAGACATTGAACGATCTTTGTTTGTAAAGCACTACACTAAAATAAATTTTATCATTAAGACAAATAGGTAACACAAATTAAAGAAAAATACTCCCTATTTTTGAAAGAATAAAGGCAAACTAAAAATCTGATGCAAAACGCAAAAATTAAGGGAATTCTTAATATGCACATAAGTATGCAACTGTGGTCATATATCACATCGCATTCGAAAAACTGCTTGAGTTTTTAATCAGTTGGTAATTTTGATTTGTTTCGTTTTCTAAATCCGCGAATTGGTCATCTTTTCAAGCTCTCTTAACAATTCTCGTCTCTCATATAATTCCTCTCGATTTCATTTTCCCCCTACATTGGTGGCAAAGGGTAGCAACTGAGCTAATTTAAGTTTTGTTTGATTGGGGTTATCATTAACCTTTTTAATAATTGTCCGCTTGTATTGCAAAGGAAGAGTGTTCATTTTATCTTGCTCACCATATGTTTACTCTGTAAATACCAGAAAACAAAAAACAGCACTTACTGAAAACGGAATTGATCCCTGACCTAAAGAAATATCAAACGAAGAGAGATAAAGATAGTCACAGAGGAAAGGATATGACCTACGTTTATGAACAAGATAAGAGTGTGGGTTGACAGAAAAAAAAGAAACAATCGGAATTACCTCAAAGCTTGTTCGATCATAAACAGTCGCAAGCCCCTAAAGATGATACTTTTGTCAAACATTCGACAAAAATAAAGGGGAATAAGAATGTGGTGCTAAACTAATTCGCAGAAAATGATAAAAAAAGACCTGATAGAGATCAAAATAAATCCTGTCCAAAAATCTCAACGAATCCCACCAAACCGTCTGCAAGTGGAGAAATTCATTGCACATAAGTATCAATCCCTGATCCGCGGTAGCTCAGTCTGCAAAGGCAGCGATCTCGTAACTGAAAGGTTGCGGGTTCGGGACTGGAGCCGGCCTAAGATCCTCCGTGTTCGCTAAAGATGACTGAGGCACGTAAAATATGTTCTTGGTCACAATGTCCTCCAAGTTCTCAAACGATACCTCTGGCGGTGGCAGGCCAATCCTAGGGGTCTTCTGATTGGTCCCTGCTTCTAAATTTAGGACCCAGAGGGAGTACTGTTACTCGCGTCCGTAGCATACCTTAAGGTACATGTGTTCCTTGACTGGAGTTAAATAAGAAACAGGTTCGCAGCCTTGTTAAGGCGGTAGGATAATGTCTGTATCGACTACTGCATTGGAAAAACAGAATCAATCCATTCAAAAGAGTTTGCTTTTTTTTTTCTATATACATTTGGACCATATGTCCCGATTTCCTGACAATCAAACGATGGCCGAATGATTAGGGTGCTGGCCTTCGGAACCTGAGTTCGTGGGTTCGAATCCCACTATGGCATGGATATTCGTAGCCGTTCGAAATCTGCTTTAAGCAGTAGGTCCCGGTCTCGTTAGCCCTCGTGTTGCAAAAAGTAAACCGTAGCACTCCAAAACCAAACCAAAACCAAATCTGACAATCAAATTATGGCGTTTAACACTAAAAGATCGAATAATCCTCCGAGCAAGCACTAGATTTTCAAATTCACATACCGCAACCAACTACAGTTCAAGGACTTTTCAGTGCAAGAAATTGTTTCACAGAGGCATGGGTTCGATCGGAGCAACCCGAGAGATTTTCTCTTTTTTATTAATGATTTATACTTTATTTCAGGCTAAATAAATGACTTTCAAATGTAGCCATTTATAAGTGTAATTTCAGGCTTTATAAATGTAGTAAGAACTTAAAATATTATTTAATTATTGATTTCATTTGTTCAGTTTTCTTTCTTTTTGTGAAATGATAAAATTAAATGTCATAAATTATTTTTAAGACAAACAGTTTATAGATAAGAAAAATTATTTTAAAGGTTAAAGGTCATCAAAGATATATAGTATTCAAATGTAAAATTTCATTATAAAAATGAAGAAATACCGATCTCCGTTTAAGTACTAAAGAATTTAAAATGTGTTATATGCGAATAAAAGCTTTTCAACTGGGAATCTCCAGGACTTGATTTGCGAACGATCGAGTAGTAGGATGCTACTTGATCCTACTACTCGGATCGAGTAGTTGTAGGATGCTTGCTGTGCCGTCACAAGAAGCAGCATTACGGCTTGATAGTCATATCTCGTGTGGCCTCTGTTCGATTCATAGAGACCTGAAAAGAATTTTTCTTGTTTTCTTCCTGTATAAACCAAAAAAAGAGAGAGAGAGGGAGAAAGATTTGGTCTCCTTCTAATCAACACTAGTGATGCAAAATATTGGCCTAGTTCTCCAAACCAAACTAAATGTGAATTCAGTACCCACTCTAAGCCTCCAGGAAGGCTACCCTTGTGCCCCCTCCCCCAATCACCTCGGCCAGCGCTGTCAGAAGTAGCTAGAAGATAAATTTAGAACTCGAAAGAGATCGAACTAAAAGGGAACTCGAGTAGAGTCAATGGAAAGCATTGCCCAGTAATCAATATTTACTTTTTGTTTTTAACAGTAAATATGTAATGTAAGTGTAAATTGTAGAGTCGATATCAAATGTTTTTACTAATAGCAGTGTTAATTTTCTTGGCGTTAAAACCCTCTGTCAGATAATGCAAACGAAAACGGAAGGCCAGGAGGCCTTAACAGGAAGCCTGAAGTAAAAGGTAAGTGACTCGATTTTGCTTACATAATTTACAAATTCGGAAATGCATTAGTTGCGTAACAACCCTTTCCCCCTCTGCCCTAAATGGGTTCAAATGTTAATCAAACCAAAAAAAAAAAAAAAAAAAAAAAGCAAAGAGAAGATCTATTAACTTGACTACTTCGACGGCAAGGCGACAAAAATTTTGAATTCCCCAACTACTGAAATAAAAAATAGTTTAAATATAAATCCTCATGGGCAGATAGACTAATAGCGTTAATATTATGCTTCTGTTTAATAGATGAACTCTGCAAAGCTGCACGTGTGAAGTCTGTATTGAAACGGGGGAAAAGGAGCAAGGGTTACTTTTCAGTAATTGTAAAATCACCGACTTATCAGAATTCGATACAGATCAAAATAAATCCTGTCTAAGAATTCGGATTAATCCCACCAAGTAATCGGCAAGTGAACAAATTCTTTGCACATTGGTGTTAATCCATTAAAAAGGATTTTGTTATGTATGTACATTCAGACCATATGTCTCCACTCGTGGCGCCCGCCGCTTTAATGACAATCAAACGGAAACCCCTTTTATACCTAGGGGAGGAAAAAAAAAAGCTTGATCTCAGTCACAATAAAAAGCTGGTTCTGAACGAATAAATCTTCCGTAGCCGCCGGTGCTTTTGAACTGCGGTTAACTAAACCTTTAAAGAAACATTGGTATATCGGATTTTGCGCAGCCTCTTGCGAAGAAGAAAAAAAAAAAACTAAAGTAAAATTGCAATAGAGGCCGCCGGACCTTATGAAAATCTGCGACGTGATCGGGCATACGTTCTATCCTCTGCTTTGCAGTTCCAGACCACACACGCACAAAACATGAAAGAAGTCGAGCAAACATGACTTTTATAATGCCGCTATTTTCCCCCGCCATGCCCGCTTTTGTGATGGATGGTTCTCTCGCTTTTATGAGAGAAGTAGCAGGTAGGAGGAAAATGATTTTTTTATTTCTTATTATTTCTTTCTGCGGTGCTGGCAGCAGGAAACGCTAGTAATGAAACTGCTCGAGAGCGGTTCTCCGAGGTAATATAGGCACGAGTCATATAAACTCGGGCTGGACCTTTAGTAATACCCAATGGTTTATCTATGCTATTTATAATTTAACGCATCATTTCTCGCTCGGACTAAAAGCGTAGGCTTTGGGAATTTTTGCAGGATTTATCAAGTTATTAATTTAGATCCTTCACGCTGTTAATCTAAATAGGCCGGAAAAGCAAAGGTTACGGAATAATTTAAAATTGTGAGAAAGTTTTAAAGGTAAGGTAACCTATAGGAGAACCCATATAACCGAAAACCTTGGACAGGTTACGCCCCATGACTCCACTTCCTCACACATTAGCGATTATAATTATTATTATTTATTATTCCACAACAAGGGTTTAATCTATGTACGTTGTTCAAGCCAATATAATTCTTTTAATAGGAACTTTTTCTCTTTACATATCATGCACTACTCCCGTTGTTATCTCATACAACCGAACCCCATTAAAGCGAATTTCCATATACCAAAGATTTTTTTGCACGCAACAACCCGTGGTTCACTATATCCAAATCTTTAATAAAAAAAATAGCAGAATTGACGTAATATATAACAGACTAGTCGCTAAATACATTCAATAGTCAATAATAATTATTTAAATAATGATTTATAAAAAAGGATCTGTAATAGATTAAAGTGACTACCTATTAAATTAAAAGATCAATTACTCAGAAGAATTAATTGTATAAATATGCAAATAAATGGAAAAACAATTAATTTTACCTTTAATTATTGTTCACTGTTTAAGTATACAAATAAATGGTAATCTTCCTTGACGAGATACCGATTCTAAATAAATTTATGAATTTCTTTACCAAATTACCTTTTACGGAATGATTTAAAATTGTGAAAAAGTTTCAAAGGTAAGGTAACCTATAGGAGAACCCATATAACCGAAAACCTTGGACAGGTTACGCCCCATGACTCCACTTCCTCACACATTAGCGATTATAATTATTATTATTTATTATTCCCCAACAAGGGTTTAATCTATGTACGTTGTTCAAACCAATATAATTCTTTTAATAGGAACTTTTTCTCTTTACATATCAGGCACTACTCCAGTTGTTATCTCATACAACCGAACCCCATTATAGCGAATTTTTAGATACCAAAGATTTTTGCACGTAATATCCTGTGGTTCACTATATCCGAATCTTTAATAAAAACAGAAGAATTAACATAAATATAACGGCCTAATCGCTAAGTACATTCAGTAGTAATAATAATTATTGAAATAGTGATAAATTGAAATTATTGAAATAATAATTTATTAAAAACGATCTTTAATAGATTAAAGTGACTACCTATTAAATTAAATGACCAAGTACTTAGAAGAATTAATTGTATAAATATGCAAATAAATGGAAAAACAATTAATTTTACCTTTAATTATTGTTCACTGTTTAAGTACACAAATAACTGGTAATCTTCCTTGACGAGATGCCGATTCTAAATAAAATTTATCAATTTCTTTACCAAATTACCTTTTACGGAATAATTTAAAATTGTGAGAAAGTTTTAAAGGTAAGGTAACGTATAGGAGAACCCATATAACCGAATACCTTGGACAGGTTACGCCCAATAAATCTGTTTCCACACACATTAGCGATTATTATTATTATTATTATTATTATTTATTCCACCACAAGGGTTTAATCTATGTACGTTGTTCACACCTATATAATTCTTTTAGTAGGAACTTTTTCTCTTTACATATCAGGCACTACTCCCATTGTTATCTTATACAGCCGAACCCCATTATAGCAAATTTCAAGAGACCAAAGATTTTTGCAAGTAATATCCTGTGGTTCACTATATCCGAATCTTTAATAAAAATAGAAGAATTAACGTAATATATAACGGCCTAATCGCTAAGTACATTCAGTAGTAATAATAATTATTGAAACAGTGATAAATTGAAATTATTGAAATAATTATTCATTAACAACGATCTTTAATAGATTAAAGTGACTACCTATTAAATTAAATGACCAAGTACTCAGAAGAATTAATTGAATAAATATGCAAATAAATGGAAAAACAATTAATTTTACCTTTAATTATTGTTCACTGTTTAAGTACACAAATAATTGGTAATCTTCCTTGACAAGATGCCAATTCTAAATAAATTTATGAATTTATGTACGAAATTACTTTTTACGGAATGATTTAAAATTGTGAAAAAGTTTCAAAGGTAAGGTAACCTATAGAAGAACCCATATAACCGAAAACCTTGGAGAGGTTACTCCCTATGACTCCACTTCCTCACAAGTTAGCGATTATTATTATTATTATTATTTATTCCCCAACAAGGCTTTAATCTATGTACGTTGTTCAAACGAATATAATTCTTTTAATAGGAACTTTTTCTCTTTACATATCAGGCACTACTCCAGTTGTTATCTCATACAACCGAACCCCATTATAGCGAATTTTTAGATACCAAAGATTTTTGCAAGTAATATCCTGTGGTTCACTATATCCGAATCTTTAATAAAAAATATCAGAATTAACGTAATATTTAAAGGATTAATCACTAAGTACATTCAATAGTCAATAGTAATTATTGAAATAGTGATAAATTGAAATTATTGAAATAAAGATTTATTAAAAAGGATCTTTAATAGATTAAAGTGACTACCTATTAAATTAAATGTTCAATTACTCAGAAGAATTAATTGTCTAAATATTCAAATGAATGGAAAAACAATTAATTTTACCTTTAATTATTTTTCACTGTTTAAGTACACAAATAATTGGTAATCTTCCTTGACGAGATGCCGATTCTGAATAAAATTTATGAATTTCTTTACGAAATACTACAAAAGACATCACAGCCATAATCAAAAAAGGTGAAGACGAAATTGAGTTTATTGTATTGCATTTTAACATTGAAATAATATATTTTCAAATATAATTTTTTAAACTGCACAATTAATCAAAATTTAATTATTAAATGAAAGTTTCCTATTTGAAAATTTTTATCTGCATTTTTTTTTTTTTTTTTTTTTTTTTTTTTTTTTTGCTTAAAATTGTTTTAAAAATTTACTGAAACATGTTATACAAGACTGGGCATGGACTTTTATCTAGTTAAAATGTTAAATTTTACATAATTTTAATGTAATTATTAATGTTAAAAACTAGCATTTAATTATGTAGATATATACACACACACACACACACACATATATATATATATATGTGTGTGTGTGTGTGTGTGTGTGTGTGTGTGTGTGTGTTTGTGTGTAAGAAAAATTCTCAGGGGTTTTCAAAACTTAAATCAAGGGCTAAAAATTCCCGCTTCATTTTGCATTCCCCTTTTTAACCCCTAACCTAAATTGACCACTGGGGCTACAGTTTACGCCCTCAGAGAAGGGGCCTGACCAATTATAATCCTACATGGCCCTAGCGGACAATTTAGAAAATTTCCAAATAAAAAGGAGATACACGCTGTCGGAGACAGATTTTTCTAGAGATATTTTCCCACAGATGTTGACCCAGGTGTTACGCGTCTTGTACATAGAACTTCATGCTAGCTGACTCTTCAGTTTGTCCTGTCCCTATGATGAAGTGGGAACCCGTCCTCCAACGTTATCTTAATAAAGGTCTTTAGCTGAAACGGTATCATTTTTATGGCCATGACTGCAACCACCCATCGAGAAGTCTGTCTCATTACATATATATACATTACTAAATTATATGATTTTTTTTGTTAAAAATATTGAAATATCAGAGGGAGGAGTAATTCAATATGATTCTCCATCCCCCCTGTATCCGAAACTAAATCCTGGATGCGGTTCTGTTTCACATAGAAAACCACATGCTGAAATATTTGTAACAGTCAACTAGCACAATATCCCATTTAAATTGTGTGACTTTTTATATACTAAGTTCATTTGCAATTAGCCACTTTGTGCCCAGTGTTTTGGTATACATAATTAATGACATTGTGTGATTGACTTTTTAAAAACAGTTCGGAGATTATTTTAATTTAAAATAAATAATGACTTTTAAAAAAATGCTTTCTTTGGCAATTTATTTTTGCACTCAGCAAACGGAAAAAATACCCGCTACTTGTAGATTATAGTCACATTCAATTGCAATGATAATTTCATTAAGTCAAAACTAATATTTCCAATTATTCTCAAAAGGTTAAGAATCACTTCTCAAAGCTGTCGATCACTGCTTGAATCACAACTGTAGGCATCGTTATCTCTCGTCATTGAATTTATATACTCCTTTCTTGTTTGCAATGATTATTTGCGAACCACACGAGCACTAAAATAGATAAATTAACAAAAACTGTAGAAAAATACAGAATCAGAGGTTAGGCCACACCAAAACTCATATGTAAAGATGATGGTCACCTATTAATCCGTGCTACATATTCTCTGCACCATACTAAACGGACTCTCCATTTCGTAAAACTGAGCAGAATTCATGCACCTATTCCCCCATCTCCCACTGACCTCAAAGGAGTTTGCAGTCACCCAGAGGCCAAAAGGAATAAGGAGACAAAGTTTACTATCTGCTATTTCAGTGTCAAATTTACAATTCGTTACTAACCAATGTAACAGTAATTAACAATGTCTCATGGGACTAGTGCAAAACAATTCAATGTAATCCATAAAATTATAAAAAAAAAATTAATGAATTTTTGAAGTAGCTATAGCCCAGAAAAATTACCCGAAAAGACGTTTTATAAAATTGTAAAACTCTAAACAAAACTTTGCAGTACTACTTTATTACATTACAATCTATTTTTGAAGTAGCTATAGCCCAGAAAAATTACCCGAAAAGACGTTTTATAAAATTGTAAAACTCTAAACAAAACTTTGCAGTACTACTTTATTACATTACAATCTATTTTGTTCATCTACTGTAATAGCATTTGATAAATTTTTATAAGACAAACATTTTATTTCAAAAAATGTAAAAACTGTTCAATCAAAAATTTTCTAAGAAAAAGTAGTACATTGCCTAACTTTGGCAAAACAATTGTACGTTTCAAAGGAGCAGGATATAAACAATAGATCTTCTTACAAACAGCCCTCTCTCATGAAATCATTTGGAAGCAGTAATTCTTGAAACTGGGCATCCTCTGACCGCACAAAAGTCACAAGAGAGCTGAGAAGATGTAGCATGTCTGTTAAGCTTCACTGTAATGAGCAAATAGGGATCTTTTTTAGACGTCGTCACTCTTGGATGATCTTGCCCAGGCTTTCATCCAGTGGATCAGGTAGCTTGAAACTGTTTCCATAAGTTGAACACGACGCTGGACGTTACGTCAAAGTTCCTACAAATCTGGAACTGAGACTATCTGCATCCAGCCTCTCGACGATATGCTACCTTATTCTATAATCTAAACGTTGGTATATATTCATTTTTATTACTATTCAAATTTGAATTAAGTACAAAAAACATTAAGAAATTGTGGCATAGTGAGTGAGTGAGCAAAATGTAGATGACACACTCGATAACAAAGCTTGTTCCTCAAGTATTTCTGCCTACATACACACATATGCTTAAGTACTCGACAAAAATACTTGCATCTTTGTTTCGATGAAGTAGTTTCATATTTCTTTCTGTTCTTTTTCCTAAAATTCAACAAAATATGCAAATTCTTTTACTTTTAAACACACCAAGGTAGTGCTCGTTCTTCTGTCACTATCAGAGAGAAAGTTTAGTTACATCTTACATTGCTCTATTATTCATTTATACTAAATTTCGACTAAAAATGCTGAAACTGTGAGCTTAGACAAACCAGTCATACTGAAATAGTTCTAATAAAATAAACTACATTGAAATTTTATAGACTGAAAATACAGTAGAGAATCATATGTTTTGTAATAGTCGCGTGCGTCTCTGTCGGTGGTCGGGCTAACTTTTATTCTTTTGAACAATTGGAACTCCCGGCTGAACTTTGAGATGAGCAGGTTGCCTAGAGTGATCTCCTCTCTGGACGACTTTACATATATTTTTCTTTAAATGTTTTTTTGTTGTAATAAATCAACATTGTTAAGTTTAATCCTCTACGGCTGATTATTTCGTCTCCATACCTGCTCCTTATACGAGACCCATGCGAAGTCATACCCAAATGACTAGAGTGTGACTTACAATCGGAAATAGAAACTTCGCAAAACCGCTCGGCGAGTTTACATGTTTCTTCTAACTTTAGTTAATACTCGTGTATAGTAAGATAAACATGACATTTTCATACAAACAACCAAGTTTAGCTAACATTCACTTTTTTTTTTGTGTGTCTAAAATCATGAAAGTCGATCAATGCTATTTACAGCTTGATACACAACAACTGAAATGGTAAAAGAATGAAAACGGTTGACATCTATGTGAGCTTCATTATTTGGATTATTTGGGCTTATGCAAAGAAACAAGCGTTAAACCTTCAAGTCTGTCGCAACACACAATGGAAAAAAACACTCGTTCGAAGGAAAAAAGAGTTGGCTGGAAAGCTTTCAAGAAGTTTACCCTCATTCCATTTCTTGTAATTTGCCACGCAACCAATGCTGTGAAAACCGTAACTTCTTGTTAAGGTACCATCATAAGAATGTTAATCCCAAATTAATTCATCGTGGGTAGGGATTCCTAAGCGTGAAACATTCGTCCACTCTATGTGTATTCGAAAATACAGATGATGCGTGAGTATGGAAAAGAAAGCTAAAATAGCTCTAAATAATTTGCAATGAAAAATATTTGTTCGTGTTGCTTAAGAAGGTAATGACACATTAGAGCAGTATTCTACTTTTTTCAATACGACATAGCTACCTGGGAAAGAATGCTAAGTGTTGCAAAGAACAGATGGAATTTTACCATGGTTCTTAAGCGTAAAGACTGGTACTGGCACCTATCCATGAATGAGCATGCAATCGGGGCCTCTGAGGAAATGTGAATGAACAAGGGAAAAACATTCTTACCAAAATTAACAGCAGATATATGTTGAAATTTTCTTTACAGGAATTTTATTTCAATAAAAAAAACATTCAGCGTTTATTTAGCTAGATATTGTGCTTGCCAGAATCAAGCTGGCTACATTCCTTGCTTAATTTAGTCTGACACCAGTAAAAAGACATCACGAAACTGGAACAAATACTCTTCTAAGATACTATAAACTTCTAAAAATGCAGTTTTACGAAAACTGCGATCAATGTGTATCGACTACTGATCAATGCATGCAAACACCTCTAGACATTTCACCATCAGTTTTCCTGATCGTCGAAGGGATTTAATTTGTCTTTAATAATTAAAACCATCCCACCTGTATCCTACTATCTTTTTCACTTATCATCGCCTTGTATGGCGGGGATCAAATGATAAATGAATATATGCTTTCACGTTTACAGGCAGTAATCATCTGTCTTTAAAAATCGCTTCACTAAGTAGTTTAAGATTTTTTACCACAGTAGAATTCTTCGAAACGACTGCATGGAATTAAGTTTCGAATTTTTAGCTTCAGAAGACATGGATTAAATAATTATATTTAATAAATTTAGTAAAAAAAAAAATACCAATCTATCCACTGTGGAATTCATGTTGTGAATTTATTCAATTCCTACTATTACTGCACACTCCCTACATATGCATTAAGTCTATAAAAGATAAAAGAGGTATGTCTTTTGATCTTCTCCACCTGGTTTTTTCAATACATCACATTCTGTGGTTAATCCTCTTTTATCTTTTATAGATTTTAATATGTTTTGTAAAATTTCTGAAAGAGTTGCGATGCATCGTCGGATTTTTTAATTTAAAACTTTTTGCTGATTTTATCTTGCTTAATGTATAGCTTATAGCTTATCGCCCTTTAAAAGATTTTGTATTAATATTTTAAAATTTTATATAGCTTATTTCCCGGATTTTATAATATTACTATTACGTCAAATTATTTTTATTGATGAATGTATCTACTTATAATTTATGTGTTATTGTATTTTCAGGTGTATATATATATATATATATATATATATATATATATATATATATATATATATATATCGTTCAAATTTTCAATGGTTAATAAAAATTTTTTATTCATCCACTCAAGTTCAAATACATTTTTTTAAACTTGTATTGGATAACGCTTGAAGTTAATACAGCTTTTCAAATATTTACTAAGTAATTAATTTTAGTTTTATTAGAAGACTCACGCCAAGCTTTTGGCGCCAGTCTTCTGATTTCGCCATTGCATCCTCATTCAATTCACAGTAAACTTAAAAATCAGGATTTGAAATGATTACACGAAATTACATGAGAAAAATGATTACACAAGATTTTTTTGTCCTTTTTCACAAGTGATAATATTATTTAATAAAAAGTAACTAAAATAAAATTTTTCTTTGTTCACTTAAGTAGGAATTGAATTTAAATAATTTTTTAAAGTCTTGTACGAATAGAACAAATCCAGCTGTATTATGATCCGCTACAAGAATAATTATGTCGCATCTGCCGTTTGAAACTCTTTTCCTATGACTATGAGCTGAACCTACATGTATTTTGAAATTGGTACAAGTGCTAAACAAAACCAAAGTATTTTTTTCTTCGATCAATGTGACACCGGAATTTCAAAACTTTTTCTTCCCTATTAGCCAACGAATTTGAAAATTTAATTTGGTATAAGTAATCTATTTTTGTAAAAAGTGATTAATGTTAGTAGGTAATATATTTATTATTTCAAAATAAGCTTAAATAAAAGTACTCCATGTGCGTTTCTTTTACATATAATAAAGTTCTTTTCATTCATTTGGAGGAGTAAACAGCTTACAGTCCGAAAAGGGATTTTGTGAGGCTAGGGGCTTGATTATCATAGGGAAACCCAGAGCTCATGCCTTTGGTTATGGTTTGATAATTTTAGAAGGCTCAAAGTAATAGACTATGACTTTTTAATTATATATATATATGTATATATATATATATATATATACACTCAAGAGCCAAAACATTATGACCACCTGTCAATAACGAGTTGGCTAACTTTTAGCGCACAACACAGCTTCAACCCGCCTTGGCATGGATACCACAAGTCCTTGGTAGATGGCCGCAGACAGATTGTACCAGATTTTTAAGCAACGCTTAATAAAATCCGAGATATTGCTTGAACTCTGAGCTGCCGTCCCATGACATCCCAAATGTGTTCTATCGGATTGAGATCGAGTGAGTTAGACTGCCAGGACATTAACTGGAATTCAGCATCATGTTCCTGGAACCACTCCAATACAATTTTAGCCTTGTGACATGGGCCGTTGTCCTGTTGGAACATTCCATTTCCAGCTGGAAAAACAGAGGTCATGTAAGGGTGCAACTGGTCCGCAATGATGTTCAGATACCCTGTAGCATTCATGGTCTGCTTTACCACAACCACGGGTCCCAGAGACGCCCAAGAGAACGTCCCCCAAAGCATAATACCGCCACCACCAGCCTGTGTATGACCTACTGTACATTGAGGGAGCAACTGTTCACCTGGAAGACGGCGTATCCTGACACTGTCATCGGCGTGATGAATGACAAACCGTGATTCATCTGACCAGGCAACTCTCTCCCACTGATCCATGGACCAGTCGCGATTTTCCAGGTCCCAAAGTAAGCGCAGTTGGCGATGACGCTTGGTCAGCAAAGGCACACGAGTGGAACGTTTGCTGCGTAGCCCCATATCCAACAGTGACCGCCGAACCAACACCTCCTAGAGTTTCTAGGAGGTGTTGGCTGAACAGTGTGCTCTAATACTATTCTACTTGGCCCTGCATTGTATTGCGTTGTCAGCTGAGCCATTGTGTGGCTCCGGTTTTCGTTCACCACGTGAGACAGTCTCCGACGACATTTTTCTTTGATAGCTTGTGGACGTCCAACACCATGTAGTCTACTGATGGTTTCACCGTCATTCATCAACTTTGCATAAGTACTAACTGTAGATCACGAACAACCCACGAGTCGTGCAGTTTCGGAAATACTTGTTCCGAGCCTTCGAGCCATTACAATCTGCCCTCTATCAAAATCGCTTAGATCTGCAGCCTTTCCCATCACACACAGAAGTAAGTGAAAGAATGATTCTTCAGACTCTCCAGCAGCAGTTAAATACCACTTCCACTTGATTACGTGCCTTCCACGTCATCCAGGCGAGTTCATTGCAAAATGTAGGGGTGGTCATAATATTTTGGCTTTTGAGTGTGTGTGTGTGTGTGTGTATATATATATATATATATATATATATATATATATATATATATATATATATATATATATATATATAGATAGATATAGATAGATAGATAGATATAGATATAGATATGGTATGCGAAGTCGTCAATGAAACAGGCTAGAAATCTCCTGCTGAGATATCATTCACACAATTACGATGCGTGGGTAGAATGTGGTTAGTCTTCTAAATCACTGGTACAGTTCGCTAATTAATGACGGTAATAAACGCTAACACTATAACCTCCAGGCTGACGATTAGTACAATCGGCTTTCACACCAAGGTTCAAACGTTCAGAGTGGATATCACGCTGGAGTTCGTTCAGGGAACTCGGGATGCAAGACGATCCAAAATGAGAGTAAGTGTCACTCTCAGCTACCTACTTCTATGCACGAAGTAGAAAAAAAAATAGTAAAATAACGGGAATGGGATCCCAAAGTCGAAAGTCGACTTCTTCAAACAGAGGCGCTGGCAGTCTCTAAAACAAGCATACTCCTCTCGAGCTCCACACAACAGCTCCAAAAACAACTCTCAAGAAGAAGCCTCAAGAAGAAAAGCCTCATCTTGGCTCCGCCACTCTTCTTTTATAGCGGTCCTGATTCCCTTCACGCTATTCTTCTGGAACCTTCCAGAACCAGGATGATACAATCTTGCAGTCACTTCCCACCTGAATCAGCTGTTTCGTTTCCAGATGTGGTCGAAAAGCCGTCTTTAAATCAGCCGACCCAAACAACTTAATTTCCTTTTTCGCTACCGCTAATGGGCGCACATGTGGCACTGTAATGTAGCTCAATTTACAATCATTTCTCCGAGTCTTTTCACTCAATAGTCTCACAAAGTCTCAGACGCACTGGCTCCAGAACACGGACAGTTTTCAGTTAAGTCGGGGCCTCGGACACAAACGTGTGTTGTTAGGCACACCCGTTTCTACCTGCCGCTAACCGTAATTGTCCGCTGCGATAGGTCACCTTCTGCTCCTCTTTCGTTAGGGTCATGTAATGGATCGTTACAATGCATATGTATATGGATATAAATAAATAAATATATACATATATACACAAAGTGACATATACATAGTAACTATACGTTCTAATAAATGAAATATTAATAATCTATTGAGTTTCTTATAATTTGGGTATATTACACTAGAATATAAAAAAATGTATAACAGTTACACACACACACACACACACACACACACACACACACACACACACATATATATATATATATATATATATATATATATATATATATATATATATATATATATATATATATATCAGTGATCATTCTTTGCAGTAGCATTTAGTAAGGTCCAAAGAGTTCTGGTGTGAACTTGAATGAGAAGTTTGGCACTGATTTTGATCGCCAACAATATTTTAATCCTCTATATAATAATAGCCTGAGTTATCTGTCCATCTGTCCTCGAATTTATGAAAAAGTTTTACCTGGAATGGATAGAGTCATCCATATTGTATTCTTCATGAATTAGGGTTAGCAAAATTCAAAGCGTCGTCTTTAAAACTTTCGAAATCCACCCCTTTTCGATCGTTTAATGCCCTTATATCAAACCCCATTTTAAAAGTAGGCGATTAAATTTATCAATATATCACATAATGAATAAGTAAAAATAACATTTTTTCTAGCATTATGACATCATTCTTTTAACAATCTCATTTAATCATTTCTTATTTTAAATTATTTAAATATCACGTGCATTTTTTTTTCATATGTTTTGTCACTGAACATAGATTTGACGTAAATAATTTTCTTTTATGTTTGGCTTAAGTAATAGATTAGGTACACATGTGATAATTTTAAATTTAATCATGGATTATTTTTTGTTGCAATGAAAATTTTATCACCGGTATTAACAACAAATTCTTTTCATAAAAGTCTTGGAGTCGATTTCATGGACTAATAAATGTCTAGCGTTTAAGTTATATATCTTTGAAAATTAAGAAGTTTGTTCGTTTGTGTGTTTGATTTATATATATTATAACCACACGCTTTGCAATCGATTCGCCAAATTTTGGACATCATTCATATATACCGCCAAATAATCACTGTGAATATTAAAACCTCTGCTGTCCATCCTATCTCATAATATGACAAGATAAATTAAAGTTGGCAACTAAAATGCGGACAGTAAAGTTTTTTACTGATCCCGTCATATTACGGGCTATATGCTAGTGTTGTAAGAGTATGTAATGGCTGATAATGGAATATAGTTATCCAAATGTTCACTAATCAAACTGTTTCTATATTTACTTTTTACATTGTTTGTCATACTGATAAAAAAAAATCCTTACACAGATATATAGAGCTGAGCAAGCAATTTAGACCATTCTGGAACCAAAACAGGGTAATTTTGTTTAGAAACACCAGGTCAAATACTTCCAGAACACAGCGATTTTAAAGATAAAGCTGCCTGAACTCAGAGCAATTCCAATTTAACTAACTTGAGCGTGGCACCGATAATTTCTACCGACATTTTCAGAAATTACCGAAAATTATCGCCTGCCGAAATTTTCCCCGCAAGCTACTACTAGCTCGCGTTCGGTTGGCGAATCTGATTTAGAGGATGCGTTAGAGATCTTAAAATAATTTGTAGTTGCTACCACAAGCATTCATGCAAAAATAAGAAAAGAAATTAAGTAACATAAAGGGAAGTCATTTTTCTCATACGAAATGTCTATAACAGTTCTTTGACATAGAGAATTCATAATCCATTATAGATTGAGGAAGATTGTTAAAGACGTTCCCCATAAGAATAATTGCGAATTCATCGGAAATGTACAAAATGAGAGAACAAAATCTAAACTATAGCATACAGATGTTCTTGTGTACTGTAATATAAGCCAAAATATATACATTTTTAGTGAAAATAGGAAAAAATTATATATATATATATATATATATATATATATATATATATATATAGATAGATATTTATATGCATATATACGGATATAATATACATATATATATGTATATATATATATGTATATATGTATATATATGTGTATATACATGTATGTATATATATGTATATATATATATATATATATATATATGTATATATATATATATATGTGTGTGTGTGTGTGTGTGTGTGTTTGTGTGTGTATTGTGTGTGTGTATATATATATATGTGTGTGTATATATATATACATGTATATATATGTATATATATATGTATGTATATATGTATATATATATATGTTTATATATATATATATATATATATATATATATGTATATATATATGTATGTTTATATATATATGTATATATATATATATATATATATATATATATATATATATATATATATGTATATATATATATATATATATATATACACACACACACACGCATATAGGACATATAAATCTTTCGAGGACCCTAAGATGACAGAACACAGATTTACAACATTAACAGACAATAAATATATTAACTACCAAGTCGAAATAAATAATTCACCTTTTTTATGGTTGGTTTTTAGGCCTTTTCAGTTACAATCTAATGAATATTATTTATGTTTTATTGTATCCTTTATTGTTGTGTAACCTTTATTTTATAATTACCTATTAGTCTTATTGTATTCAAAAGACTACCAAAAGAACTGTTTTTAGGTTTCTTAGCATTATTTAAGCCTCTAGCAAATTAGCAGAGTTACGGAAAAATAGGAAAATGTTAGTTTATTAAGTGTTTTTTATTTCGTTTTCAATTGGGTTCAATTCGGAAGAGATGCAATTAAGGTGAAACATCTGAGAAAACTACAAAATTTGCTGATTTTGTCCGAGAATGCCCGTCCTTATATCACGAACCTTATATCATAATATGGAAATTAACCGTACTAACATTAAAGACACTCGAGTACCTGCCTCATAAACCTGATCTCTCTCCATATGATTTTCATGTTTTTGGTCTATTGAATAAATCCTTAGAAGGTTGTCAATTCCAGTTATATATAGAAGTTCAGCAGGTACTTGTAGACTTCCTCAAGCAACAAAAAGAGGAGTTTTACTAAAAGGTTATATTCAATCTGGTGAAGTAATGGGATGATTGTCTCAATGCTCAAGGCTATTTTGCACGACTGAACACCATTTGAAAAGAAATGTTTTAAATGAAGTATTTGAATATTTTAAATGAAGTATTTGAAGAAAAACGCAAGCATTTGTTTCATCTGCTGAGACACGCTGTTGTTTTTTACACGTTCGCCGTATATACCTTTTCTTAATGTACTGCTTACATTATAGCTCCATAATACAAGATTTTTTTAATTTTTATTTTATTTATTTATTTTATTTATTTTAACTTTTGCACGGAGTTATTCCAAAAATTAAATCTTACCCTGCTAAAATTATTTACGCTGACACACTCCGTCATTTCCTCTAACCCTTCTTTCAAGCTTATAAACAAATGAATAATAAATTTAAAATAAAAACTTTAATAGATAATAAAAGTTTAAAATATTTCTAAAACTCTCTTATCACTTTAGCACCGTGGGACTACCGAGGAATGTTTTGGACCAAACTGAAGATGCTGGCGCCATCTATTATCTTGTTGATAAAGTTTTTTATTCTTAAATGAAAAAATGTTACTCATTTTAATAAAATTTATTTATTTATTTGATTTGTATCTGTTGGCGTAAAAATCCTCTGGAGACATACTATACCAAACAAATTTTATAAATTATAGTAGATTATACAAACAAAAAGAATGTCAATTAAAAATAATTTTGGGTAACATATATCACAAAAGATATTAAAAGGACATTCAAAATTAAGGTGTAAATAGAAGGTTAAGATAAAAAAATATTTACAAGTTAGATTAATAATGTATGACTAGAAAAATGTACATAAATTTAAAAATAAATAATTAAAGATTAAAAAATTTTTAATTTAAAATCCTTAGTTATAAGGGAAAACATTTTAGGAAACAATACGTTTAAAGTAGTGAAATTTTTAGTTGAAATTTTAGGTCTTGGGTTTTTGCTTTCTCTTCTGCTGTTTTTTTTTTTTTTTTTAAATAACACTATAATAATTTGAAAATTATTTTTGCTAATAACTTTATCACATCTTTGTATTGGAAGCGAATCGAAGTCAGTACTTCATTTCTGGAAGTCCATCTTGTTGGGCACAATCGATTAATTCTTCGCCCAGTAATCGTCATCTTATAACACTCGAACACTCGAATTAAAAAAAAAAAGATACTTTCCAGTATATAAAAACATTTTTTTTTAAACTTCGAAACTACTTTTACAGCATTATTTCTAACAAGATTATGATCTGCACAATGAACAAATTGTGCCTTTTCCTCTGTCTGAAAAGTTTGAGTTTGTAGCCCGTTGTAAGCGTTCAATATTCCACTAAGCTCCATCGTGAACTTGCCTTCTTCATTTTTTATATCTATCCCTTATTTTTCATAAAAAAATAATAATATCTTTTACTCCATATGCCGTATGATCAGGTACAAGAAAAGACCTAAAAATGTTCCGTTTACTTTCAGATCAGTTGCATCGTTAAAGCTCTTGCTCTCATCTACTTTCACATATCGGAAAACAATGTTTAACTGATTTCGGTGATACCTGGAGTAGCATCAAGTATTTCAAAAAAATGTCTACAAGCTCATTTAGCAATGTATTTTTAACAGAATCCGAAAAAAATATGAATGAGTTGATTATTTACATCAGGACTTAAATACTTTATATCACTTTCAACTTTTTCTCTGAGTTCTTTTAATACTGGATCATCAAGACCGGAACTAAGGCCCCTGTGGCAAAATACTTACATGTGCCTCTACCACCAAATAAAGAGAGGAAATTACCTGAACATATTTTCTCTATATAAAAATGTTCAGAATACATTCACAACTTACAAATTAAGAAACTATCAAGTTTACGTATTACATAAAAAGAAGAGGTATTTTCTACATTATTTTTCTAGCTTTAGCACCCAGAATAAGTCGATGACTTACTTCGTCGTTGTTCAATATGTTTGCGGTTTCATTTTCAATGACCAATGTAGCCTTATTCCATAGTCGTTCCTATTCCAACGAGAAGAGTAGATGTGATTTTATCTTTTTGAGCTTGCTGAAAAAACCCTCACACGGAGCTGTAGTTACAAGCAGACATCGCAAGATTGTCCATTGAAGTTGCTAAATTTGGATATATACATTCAGTAGTTTTAGCTGATGAATATCTTCTAAAACTTCTTTACAGACTTTCCAAGATTTGGGATTATTGAAATCTATTTCGATACAGGGTATCTGCCAAAATAAAATTTTTCAAATCCATGACTTTTCATGACTTTCTCTGATTTAGCGGATCATTTTCCATGACTTTAAAAAGCTTTCGTTAAAGTATATATGAATAAAACTTCTGATGTACATACAAATAAAATATATGCTTTTAGAGAAATTACAGGAATTTTATCATAAAAAAACTATAAACTTACTTTATAAGTGTTAATAAACTCACATACATAAAAATAAATTGTTGTATCTACATACCTAAGTTTAATCATATAGCAATTTTTCAATCAAAATATTTCCAATTTGAATTCAGGGTACTTTGGTATTATCCAGGTGACCATGAATAATAGCCAAATATAACCCTATAATGTTTATATACAATATCCCTAGAGATAAACTTATATTTTGTGCAAAAATCTTAACTAATTTTTATTAAAAAATAATTATTATTATATTAATAAAATTTTAATCTACAATTTAAGAAAAACCCAGAATAATATACATTTACCCACCCATTAAGCTTTCTTGCTTTGAGTTTCCTTGGTGAACAAATTTTACTTGGCAATAGGGTCAATAAGATAATACATAAATACCAAACTCAGTAACTTCAGCCAAATGACAAGTAAAAATAGAATTAAACAATTCAATGCATTTTTTTAATCAATAGTTTAGCAGATCCATGACTTTCCATGACTTTTACTTGTTTTACTTGAAAAATCAAGACTTTCCATGACAAAATTAATCCATTGTCTAAATCCATGATTTTCCATGACTTTCCCTGACTTTCCAGGTACGCGGAAACCATGTCGATATCTATAAATGTAAATTTCCTCACATACTTTATAAATTATTTATTGCCTTTTAAGCCTCCCTACTCTTGAATTAGAACTATGGAAATAATTTTTCAACTTTTCATTTCTTCTATGCTGGGGTGAACTGTTCTAGTTTGGATCCCGTTTTCATCACGGGACACCTATAGTAAGCATATTTTGCCCTCAAGACTGATACGCCAGTGGCACACGCCTCCTTTACCACACCCTAGCTACAGATCTGTAGATCAGAAGTTGCTAAAAGTCCTATTAAAGTTGCCTCCTTCCGCCTTCCCATCTCCTACATGCTTCTTGAGACCAGATTTTGGTGAGCTAGGAAAAGAGAAAGGTTTATTAAACTATGATTAGTATAATTAGTGACGACGAACTTACCACTTAGCAAAACGTTTAAGTGACAAATATGCTAGCAATCTGATGGAGACAACAAATAGTTACTATTGGCGCATGAGCACCACTGCTCAATTTTTGGATAGCGCCATTTTCAAGATACAATAATTCGCTGTCATGAAAAATGTGAGCAAAATATAATACTCTAAACCGAAGCTCACAATTTAATTCTTTAAGTTTTTTTTATTATTAAATATAACTGATGCTGTAAATATTGTATAAATTTCATTTTGTGTGTTTGAATAAAAGAGAAAGGAAGTGCGAAAAACATTTGATTATCCGTAATTTTAAAATCCCAACGTAAAAAAAAAAGTTTTAGACTTTCGGTTTTAAGTGATGAAAATGAAGTAGTTCTAAAGACAGTTATGATCTATCAAAAATTCTTTATCAAAAAAATGTTTGACTTTATATTAATATTTAAGTTACTATGCATTATTTTACGAATTAAGGTAGATTATGATTTATATATTGGTATTTAGATTGGCTCACAATAATCCTAAATCTAAATAAGTTAAATTAATTGGATCATAAAAATTAGAAATTAAGGGGTATATAGAATGGGCCGCAAACATTCTGTCTACAAAGGGGGGATGCTACTTTTATAAGCTATGCTACTGACTTTATATATTGGGAATATGTTATAGCTACTTTGTCATCCAAATTATACTTTAGTTTTGAAGGACATATTACACGAAATTCTTTAGTTTAATTAACTTGAGATAATCATAGCTCCTTGAGAAGATATTTACGTTATACTTGCTGAATCATTCCATCAACTTCGAGAAATAATTGATCTACTTTTCTAAATAAGACACAAACTTTTTTTCTTTTATTTAACAATTGATAAAGTTAAGAGATAAAAGATGCATGAATTATATCCATATACTTTTACTTTTTATTTTTTCTGAACTACGAACTTTATTGCGTGTATTTGTAAGATTATATATTTTATCATAAGGATGTCCTTAAGATTAAAAATAAATGATTTAACACTTACTAGTGCTGCCATCTATTATATTTTATTACAACTAAGATTGTTTGGATAATTTATTGTAGTAACAAGTTCGTTTCACTTTCACATACTTCCATCAATGTCGTATTTTCACAAATAATGTACACACACACACAAAAAAAGGATTAAATACTTTAGACCATTATGTAATGAGTACTAGTTCAAATAAAATGAAGAAGAAACATTTAAGTATTATATTCATAAAATGCACAACGGATAATTCGAAAATATATACGCAAACTACGGCATCATTTTTATATATTTACATAAAACTTTCAAAAATAGATGATAATTGTATGAAAAACTAAAAATGTGAGTGAAGTACTAAAAATATTAAATTTTTAATGTATTTTCTGTAAAATTTTAGCAGTAAAGAATTTGTATTATATTTATTTATAAATATTTGAGAAAACTTTTAAGAAACGAGTTGCTCTCATATGAAATTCCTCAATTAATACACAGAATTAAAGACTTTTTATTCAACTTTAGTATCATTTATTTTCACTCAATTTTATATACTGTTCTAGGCTATTTTGAAAGTCATCTAAATCTTTCACGTTTAAGAGGAAAGTCATTGAACAATTTTGACGTCATATCCGTTTAAGAGTCATTACAAAAATTAAATAAATGGAGAACACTGTAAAACAATGCAAATATATGATTATCTAATAAACTCTTATTCACTAAGAGTGAAAGGGGAATTTCCCTGCATTCATGAAAAGGAAAGTTATCTTCTTTCCATATTTTGTTGTACACATGTACTCCCAGAAATTAAATAAACGTACATTTTCCTTTACAATGGCATTTATTTAATAAGGAAATTTCAATAAAGACATCTATGTATGTAGAAGGACGGAAGATTGTTAAATTGGAAGATAAACAGGAAATGACGACGAACATCGAATAATGGATGGTAAGTCAAAATGAAGATGAAGAACTTATTTAAAACTTTCACAACATAAAAACCCTTTCGGGTTTTCAACATAAAACCTGAATTTTCTGAAATTCTTGCAAAATTTATTTTGAAATATACCATGAAAATACACAAGTAAATGGTGATGTATTTCATAAAAATATTCAGAGCAAAGTTTTAGAAAGCATTTAATTTTTTTCCTTCATTACGAGTGGCACATAGTATAAATAAAAAAAAATAAGTGAGTATTTTTAGTGAGTTCATACTGTAACCAATAGTAGTTCACTGAAGTAAACGAATAGATTTTCTTTTTTTACAAAAAAAAACAGCATTTTTTCTAAAATAGTTTTAAGCTAAGTAAATAAAATAGTTGAATGTACTACGAAAAAAAAATTAGATAAAGGTACAACTTTATTATTAAGTATTTAAATTAAAATAAATTAATTCCAAATTATCTAAAAAGTATCAGGTTCCACCGAGATTTGAACTCGGATCGCTGGATTCAGAGTCCAGAGTGCTAACCATTACACCATGGAACCTTTTTCCCATGCCGGGAATCGAACCCGGGCCGCCTGGGTGAAAGCCAGGAATCCTAACCACTAGACCACATGGGAGTTGATCAGCAGTGATCTAATAAGTTTTATAAAGATTCTATTCGTTTTTTCTATACTGCCGATAATTTTGTTTTGTTTTAATATTTTAATTGCATAACTTCTATCCTATGTAGAGAATTAAAATTTTGTAATCATTTCGTAATTGATTTCGATTATTAAATTACCATTACACAATCTAAAGACGATTACCTATAGCAAATTTTTACTATGTATTTCCTGCAGTTTTCTTTCAATGTAGAATGTTTTTGTGAATTTATATTATAATTTTAATATAAAATTATTAATTAGTTAATGCTACTTTTTTCAATTATAAGATTTTATCAGCCAACTCTAGAATGTTTAATTTAATAAAGAATACACTTAAATTTCATACATTCAGTATTAAATTAATCATTTATTTTATTGAAAGAATATAAAATACTATAGGTCTTTTAAATATAAATATGTGAATAGCATCATACTGTAATCTAAAATACAAGTGTGCAGGAACGTAGAAAGTTTCTTATTCTAATGTATGAAAAACACCTTAGAAGCAACAAAATTATATATTTTGGATGAAATTTTTGTTCGTGGACTGAAAAGGGAGAAAGAGGGTCGGGAACTATGGCCTTACGTGATTCGTGATTTTTCTAGAAGGCTTATAAGGAAGGTCATTTAACATGGCTTATATAAGAAGCCAAGGCACCAAGTATTTTCTCCGAGAGAATTCTAATTAGAAGTGCAGTTTTTAAGAATAAAAACTATCCGAGCAAGTTTTTTTTTTTTTTCTTTTAATCTTGAGCAACGGATTCCATCTTGGCTCTGAGCCAATACGGGCGATAAAACTTGATAGAAAAGTAAAAGCAGTTTCGTTTATTTCTCAGACATGAGTGCAAAGGACGTCTAAAGCGATTGTTTCATCACTCCTTACCATTCTTGTTTTGCCCTTTAAAACTGTAAACAACACTCCAACTTTTATTTAGAGCGAGCTTCTTTTTTCGATAAATTTGTTGACATTATAAATCATATTTTATATTAAAATAACAAAAAATATGAGTAAACGTGAGAGCAGCAAAAAATTAAATGGTATCATGTATATGTTTACAGTTTGATTGCTTATCGAGATGAAAATATAAACAATGATTAAAAGTATAAGCTACTATTCACTGCTAAAACGTATATAATTTATTCTCAAAAGTGGAGCATGAAATTTTTTTCACACTTTTAATTGGAACTGTAGGCAAAGAAATGTGACTTCTTTGTCTAATTTCATGAATCAACAAATAAAAAGATGAACCGGGGTGTGTGGGGGAGGACACTTTTGAATAATTTTCTTCAATCCAATGACTATCGAATTTCTCTATATTAACACGGTAAGGACTTCATATATCGATTCAAATTACTCATAATATATATATATATATATATATATATATATATATTAAAATTATTGCACCTAAAATATCTAACTAAAATTCACCTTTTCCTCTTTAGCATTCTTCGAAATACCAAAACTCCCAGCCGTATAAGGTCAGATTGGAGGGAGTGTTCAACGACTTAAATTCTTTTTACAAGTCTTCCCAAACTAATGGCAGAATAAATGCTAATTTTCTGTCCGCTCGCCACATTTTCCAGCTGTCGCAGGAAAATTGATTCACTCTTCCAATGTCTAAATTTCTGCATAATGCTGACTAAGCTGTTGCTCTCATGGGAAAGATTCTGAGCGATCACTCGCTGTTGAGCGAAATATGTAATAAAAGTGTGTTTTCCGATATAATCCGATGTTGTGTTCTTGTCGTGTAAAGACGTTCATTATTATAAACTTCAAAGTTCTGCGTTATACTTCGTATTTTCTTTTTAATGGAGTCACGAGGGAAATTTACTTACATTTCCTCATTGCCTAGTAAGCCCTGGTAATTCGAAATAATAGGGCTAAAATTAAATTGTAACTGCGAGTAAAATTCGCACATTTCACATATATATGTAATGATATATTTTTTCATTTTCGGTTCAGATTCTGTTTTTCCGGTAATTCCTTTTTCAGATTCTGCTTTTCCGGTAAACTCTAGCGAATGTTCTCGGTTGTTCCGCAGTAAATTCCTTCTGTTGCATATCTAAAAATAGAATTCTGACGCTTAAGTTACATAATCCACGTGACATGTATTGGTCGCTAATTGCCTGGCACCTAAAACTATAAATATAAGTGTTCCAACAGTTTCTAGAGTTCGTTCGTTCGACTGTTGAGTTGGCAACAAGAATAAACTACGATAGTTTAATTTACAGTGTCTTCATTTCGCTGTCTTTCTCTTCTATACCACTCAACAAGATTGCAGGGCGGTAAAGTCCGCTCGGAACTCATATTTCATAGATAGATATATCTATCTGTGTGTGTGTGTGTGTGTGTGTGTTTTGTGTAATTGTCCATCATATACCGAAGGCTTTTGGGGTGAAAAACACGTACATGACAATTTATAGGTGTGTGAGCCAGGCAATCAAGGTTCTTAATGGTTTGTGACATGGGAGACGCTTGGTGACGTGGAGGAACCAAATCTTATTATGTAAAATGTTATATAAGAAGGGCTGATGGAAAAATGAATTAATTTTGGGTGTATTCGAACTCACCAACACTAAGGAAAGAACGAAAAATGGTCACTAAACGAATAGAATCACCCGACAATTATTTTGTGATACACTTCAAAATGGAAAATGAATTAATTTTGGGTGTATTCGAACTCGCCAACACTAAGGAAAGAACAAAAAGTAGTCATTAAAAGAATAGAATCACCCGACAATTATTTTGTGATACACTTCAAATTACGTTGGTTAGTTTTAAGTTAAAAATATCATTACACACCCAGATACACACACAATCACACACACACACACACACACATATATATATATATATATATATATATATATATATATTTATATATATATATATATATATATATATATATATATATATATATATATGTATGTATATATATATAGTGATATAAGAAGGGCTGATGGAAAAATGAATTAATTTTGGGTGTATTCGAACTCACCAACACTAAGGAAAGAACGAAAAATGGTCACTAAACGAATAGAATCACCCGACAATTATTTTGTGATACACTTCAAATTACGTTGGTTAGTTTTAAGTTAAAAATATCATTACACACCCAGATTCTCTCTCACACACACACACACACACACACACACACACACATATATATATATATATATATATATATATATATATGTATATGTATACATATTGTGACGTATTTGTGTTACAATAAATTTACAGATACCGACTGTTCTACAACTGTGAGAAAAAACACCATAACATAGAAAAATAGCAAACGTGCCTTTTGTGATCACTTGAACTGAGCTCTTCTTTACCTAGTGAAAGGACATTGTTTCGCGCAGAATGGGGTGCTGAATGGAAGATTGTTGATATCGAGGACCATCTCAATCATTCTGTCTCAGAAATTCATTGGGATGCTAGCGAAGTGTTTCCAGTGTTCGTTTCAATGGCATCCCGAAGAAAGACTCTCACACGACAGCAATCCTCTACATTGTAAGGGAAGCAGCAATACTTTTCTCCAAGGGTTGTCCAGAGACATCGATTAATGATCGGCGAGATTGCTCCCGATTACTGCAAGCTTCCCTGTCACCTGCTGGCGAGAGAGCCGACAAGCGCTTTTCCTCACCACATCATCAACCAGCTGTCCGATCAGCGGAGACGGACATTTTTGCGGTCAGACAACGATATAAAAGAGCAGAGTTCGAGGCCCAGAGAGGATTTTTTTGACCGATCGAGTCTCCTGTGAACTCATCGGCCCAGAAAGACGAGGGAGCAACTGAGTGTCCTCCCCCCTTTTTTTTCTCTTAGGAAGCTGATTCCTGCACCGAGCATCATTTTCATTTGTAGATATTCATTGTTTCATTTGTATTTATCATAATTTCAATATTGTGTTTCTAAATAAATATCATAATCTGTACGTAGGCTTCCGCTATCCTTTTTCGGGCTCACGTAGGGCCCCAGTACTCTACAATATATATAAATTCGTAAAATGTTATCCGTTGTACGAATTAAATAAAACTGTCCGAAGCGAGTCCATAAATAGCAGGCAGTTATAAGGGAAGCTAGAAATTAGAATACTCATTCTGGAAAAGAGTACGAAATAGAATTTTCTATTAAAAAATTACAAGGAAATGTAACTAGGATAAAAGACATGTCATCTCCAGGAAACAGAAAGACATTATAAGGAACACAAAATAAATCTTGTATTCCTTCTTTCCTTTTCTCCCCCCCCACACACTCTTTTTTTTTCTGAGCACAATTTGAATGGTGCTTTTATTTTTTGTAAATTCCAAATTCCTTTGATTAATTACTTCCCGTTTTGTTCCTTCTCTATGACCCTCCTCTCATATATTTTTTCAGCAAAATATTTCACTTTATATTTAGGGTTTATAAATGTTCTTAATTTCAAAAAAGACTTGGTTGTGTGCCCAGATTCACTCACTACGGCTGATTTTCAGATATTTGTGAATCCAATAGATCCCCATAGACTGTCAAACCAAAAAACCACGCGGGCTCCTTTGAAAATAAATTTATTTCGGAGGATCACACTGTATACAGGGTATAATACATTATATTACCAATGTATACAAGGTGCATGGTAAAATCCTTGACATTCCTTGTTTACTTTTTCTTTCTTTATATGAGGATAAAATGAATAAATGAATTATTTTTAAAATACAATTTGTACATACCATATGTGTAATTGATGATAAATTTTGTAAGCGTTAAATGAAAGACAGTTTTATGGCTTTTAAATGCGTAAAATGTATAAAATTAAAGAAATTATGAAAATATTGTATAAATTTTATATTTTCTAAACTCGGTAACTAAAAAGACATATGTTGATTTTAAAAATGTGAAAGATATTGTATAAAATATGCAGGAAAAATATGTAATATCAAATACATAATATATTGTAAAATAATAAGAATAAAGCAATGTAAAACAATAAGAATGAAAATTCAATAATGCATTAAAATTATGGCTGCATATAATCTAATAAATAAATAAATTGATTAATTAAAACTTTAAATTCAAAGTTTTAAAAGTCAACAATAAAATTATGTAAAACGTTTGTAATGATGTAAAAAAATACTACAATAATTATGAAAAATGTATAAAAGTTAAGAAAGTGATATACACTGTCTACCAATAAGTATTTGTACACCTATGCAAATGACGATATCTGCGGTCCTGAGGTACGTCACGGCCTCCGCCGGTATACATCGTGTAGGAAACAGCATCGGCATTAGTCACATGCAAGATGCCGCGCAGTTCGGAGCTCTCTGATTTCGAGAAAGGTATAATTATCGGGTATCACAAATGTGGAAGATCCTTAAGGGACATATCTAGCGATCTGAAGTACCTAACATCGACAGTGGCCTATGTGATTAAGAAGTGGAAGGTGAGTGGTGATTGTCAGAATGTGCCCCGAACCGGCATACCAACGAAACTGAGATAGAGACCAACGAGTGCTGTCCAGAGAAATTCGGAAGAACCACACCCAACCGTTGGCCCTCATCCGCGAGGAGTTTCAACAGGCATCCAGGAGTATTGTTTCAATTAATGCCATCCGTAAGGAAGCACATCTGCTTGGTTTTCATGGTCGTGCTGCTTCTCAGAAGCCTTTGATGACAAAGTCCAACCGCGCTGCTCGGTTAATGTGGTGAAAAGAACATCGAAATTGGACCGCAGATCAATGGAAACGGGTTCTTTGGAGCGACGAATCAAGGTTCACCCTGTACGTTTCGAATGGTAGGATCTGGCTCTGGCGTCTGCCTGGAGAACGTCTTCTGCCAGAATGCATTGTGCCAACAGTCAAGTTCGGCGGAGGTAGAATTATGGTCTAGGGGTGTTTCTCCTGGTATGGACTGGGACCCTTGATCCCCATTCATGGTAAGATCAACGTCGATGCCTACTGCACTATTTTGGATGACAATGTGTTTCCTACGTTGTAGCAGTTTTATGGTTTGGACCCCTGTTACTTTCAGGACGACAATGCCTGTTGTCATGTTTCGAGGTTAACCAAGGCTTGGTATGGTGCCAATGGAGTTCATCGAATGGACTGGCCTTCCCAGAGCCCTGAACCCTATCGAGAACCTCTGGGACGAGTTGGATCGTAGAATTAAGTAGTGCACTACCCGTCCAAAATCGGTGAAGGAACTTGTCTGTCTACTCCAAGCCGAGTGGAAGACAATACCACTAGTTGTAATAACAAGATTTATGGAAAGTATGCCCCGGAGGGTTCATGATGTAATTGCCTCTCGTAGAGGCTCTACCAAATATTCATTTTGAATAAAGTTAGTTTTCTTTTCTATCACAGGTGTCCGAATACTTATTGGTAGACAGTGTATATGCTTGAAAAATGTAGCAACAGTAAAAACTATTTAAGTGGATTTGAAATTGAATTCTCTGATGTCAGAAATATTGAAAATTCTACAATATTGTAGTAGTATGTACAAACAGCAAAAATAACGTTCTAAATAAAGTGGATGCGGATATACCAGGCCATCATGGCACCATAAATCCCCTTTGGGGGGTTGGTTTTAGTCTTGTCGATCAGTCAGTCAGTCTTTGACCGGCCTTTTGCTTCGCAACCGTTGGTAATTAATATACACTTCACATTACAAAAATATTTGAGATAAGATACCATTCCTTTAAAGGCATTTTTAATTAAAAAAATTCGTTTTAGTGAAAATTACAAAATTTATTAAACTTTTATACATTTTCCCTTCTGTATCATTATATTTAGTAAATATTGAAATTCGTGCTAAGAGTCGCAACACAAAAAGTTACACTTACCTCTGAGAAAAATTATTCGTCATGGCTAAATTCAAATATTGTGAAAATATTTCTCATTCATTCATATTGGTTAGTAGATTAATTACAGTAACTCGACTTCAAAATTAGATTCAATGTTCCATTTATGTCGAAAAATGGTGAAAGGTTACCTGATTATAAATGGATACTGTATCCCCAGTAAGGTGGACATACACTGTATTTTCCATTAAATTAAGCTCTTAATCCCAACTCCCTTCCCTCCTTTGCCGCAAAAGGGACTTTGCAACCTGATTTCAACCTCGGATTATTCTAATAAATCTATTCATCAATCATTCCCAAAACGAGAAAAAAGAGCTTTAAATTTTCTTAAATTTTTAATTAAAATATTTCGGTCTATTTTTGTCAACAGAAATTTTTATTAAATAAAATAAAGAACAGGAGAATACATACAATTTCTAAAAGTTTTTGTAGAAGTATTAAGTG
>CM063498.1:99422800-99497800 GCA_032207245.1 Pardosa pseudoannulata | reverse complement strand
TATCTTAATGTTAACTGAAAGATCTTTCAAACTAATAGGTTTGAAAACTCATAATCTGTCAATTCTATGGTTGAAAGTACCTATTATAAACTTTTTGTAGAGGAAAAGATGGATATTTACAGTATAATTATTTTCTTTCAGTATTTTCCATGAAAGCTCATGCGTTCTAACTCTTGTGACGTCGCTACACCCCATTAGCTTCGCAAAGGGGTTTTGTTAAAGCCCAGGGCAGGGCGACACTGTCTGGGTTTTTGTCTACACCACAAAGGGTTGTCGTTTCGACCACGCCTTGAGATGAAGGTGAATCGGACGCACGAATGGTACAACAAAATGTCAGACAGTGAGGCGCCACCGAAGCAGCCAATCAGAGGCTACCAGGACAGCTACTCGGAAAGAAAAAGCCAATGGGAAGAAATGAAAGATGAAGCCAGGTGGCGCGAGTTTTTCGCCGGAGAGTCCCCAAAAAAAGAGAACGGACAGGGGTTCGATTTGCAGCGGTTGGTTTTTTTGGAGAGATTTTCTCCAGCCTTTTTGTGGGACTCAAGGAGGCCCAGTTGTACCCCTGTACAACAGTATCTGTCGGCACCTGTCCGCAGATTGTTTTTTTAGGTTCGCCTTGAACCTGGGACTTTTAGGTCCTCACCAGCCCTCCTGAGCGCTGTGATTTCCATTTGGAAAATTTGTACATATTCCATTTTAATCAATAATAAACGTTGTTACTGTTTCTAAGCTGTACGTCGTGTCATAACCACTATGATACCCACACGCTACCCGAGGATCCCGTGATGTTACACTCTATATAGCTCTATTAAATTATAATAGATATCCGCGTGAAATATTTTCATTTATAAAAACATAAAACCCTTCCAACTTAAAATCTTCACTACAATACTTTTTCCGATTCATCATAAGATAGAAACTTCAGCTCCTTTTGGAATAAAAATTTTTTATAAGTCTTTAGGCTTTCAAAATATTATTTAGTTTTGTCATTTGAATTTTGTTTTGTGTGTGTGTGTAAAATAGCATATGCCATATACAACAAATACGAAAAAAAAAATGAAAATGGCTTAGCCGTATGATAACTTTTGATTAAAAATTTAATTTTTACATCGAATAGAAGATAGATATATTTTTCATACTGAAAACCCAAAACTTTAAAGTTTCCTGATATTTTAAAATAAAAATAAATAAACTCTGCAGACATTGAAATTAAATAATATCCTGTATCATCCCATAAAATTGAATACAACGCTCTTATTAAATGAGGTTCATACTATAAGAAAGATAACTTGTATTTGATATAAAATATTAGGTCCTAATTTACAAATTTCAAAGGCTATTTTAAGGTAAGAGACTTTTTATTGTTTTTCACTCGGTACATATATTTTATGTTTTTTATAAAATAAATAAGTATTGCTTCATAAAACAAAACTAATCATTTTTTATTAAATTACTAATGATCTAAGAAAATTTTTATTCTAAACAAAGCATTTTTTTTATTTTATATTGAATCAAAAATTGATTGCTTTAATGAAGACTTTTCAGCTCGAAAGATACTATTCCTTCTTAAGCTTCTTTTGAAACAATTAATTATTAATACCTTTTAAAATAATCACTATTTTACCCTTGGAATTTTAACCGCTTTAGCATAAATGTACTGCTAATAACATATTGCATTTTCAAGCAGATTGGCTAAAACAGAATTTAAGTACACTTTTACTTTAATTTATATTTCTCCAAATGTATTTTTTCTAGAATACACTTTAAAAAAATCAAAGATAAAGTATTTCAGTTTTCCGCAGTTGTAAAAGATAACATATTTCTCTAATAATTCCTAGTGTGAAAACTCTCTGTGCGATGGCATTGAAAAAAGCAGCAAATCTGTGTTAAAAGTAGATTTCATATTTGAAAACTATTTTTAGGCCGTTTGAAACATGCATCTAAAAATATACTCAATTTAATTTCTTTCGGAGTAGAAATGAAATACTTTTCAATATTGCTAGCTGACCTTATGTCTGCCATCCATACTAAAATGAAAAGATGATTCCCCTCCTACCCTCCTACACTCATATGAAAAATGTTCAACGTTTCAAATGCTGAAAACTTATTTGAGAAATTATAACCACAGTATACAATTTTTTCTAATACAGTAGAACCTCTTTTTAACGACCTTACGATACAACGACCATCTTAAAAAGTCCCAATTATTTTACCATAGGAATAATGTTAATTTTGAATCATTACAACGACCCCAAGCATATAATTTTTCTGTAGCTTTTGAAAAAGTGGATGAAAAAGAAGCCTTCAATGCAATCAGTGCCTTGCGTCAATATTTTGAAGGACAATGTAATTCTGAAGATTTCCTTCAAAATCTAACGGATAAGGAATCAGTGATAATGAAAAAATCCCAAATGAAATAGGCGTCAATCAAAGACTTTTTTCAAAAATTCAGTAATGGAAATACAAATAAATAGAAGTGTTCTCTAGGTATGTACTGTTGCATCATTTCTTTGCTCAATTTTTTTATTAATTTTTCAGTTCGTTACGACGACCATATGATGTTGGTCCCACAATGGGTCGTTATACCGAGGTTCTCCAGTCCTAACATTAAACTTTTTCTCAAAACAAAAAAATATATAATAATTTATAATTTATTATATATTTAAAACACTCTAGGTACATTTTTAACAGTTGGAAATTACTAGTTATTTATCTTAAAACATGTTAAATAAAATTTCTTTCAAACTAATAGATTTAAAAACTCATAATCTGTTAATTCCATGGTTGAAAGTACCTATTATAAACGTTTAGTAGAGGAAAAGATGGATATTTACAGTATAATTATTTTCTCTCAGTATTTTCCATGAAAACTCACGAGTTCTAGCTCTGTATAGTTCTATTAAAATATGATAGATATCCGCTTGAAGTATTTTCATTTATGAAGACATAAAACCCTTCCGAAAATCTTCACTACAATACTTTTTTCCGATTCATCATAAGATAGAAACTTTAGCTCCTTTAGGAATAAAATTTTTTTATAAGTCTTTAAGCTTTGAAAATGTTATTTAGTTTTGTTATTTGAATTTTGTTTTGTGTGTGTGTGCGAAATAGCATATGGTGTATACACCAATTAGAAAAACAATGAAATTTGCTTAGCCCTATGATAACTTTTGATTATCTAATTTTTATATCAATTAGAAAATAAATATCTTTTTCATACTGAAAACCTAAAACTGTAAAGTTTTCTGATATTTTAAAATAAAAAAAAATAAACTGTTCAGACATTAAATTTAAAAAATATCCTTTTTCATCGTATAAAATGAATACAATTTACCAATTTTAAAAGCTATTTTACAGGTCAGAGGTCTTTTTTTTTCCACTAGGTACATATATTTTATGTTTTTTATAAAATAAATTAGTATTGCTTTATAGAACAATATTAATTAATTTTTATAAAATTAATAATGACCCAAGAAAAATTTTATTTTAAACAGAGCAGAATTTTTCATTTTATATTAAATCAAAAATTGTCTGTTTTAATGAAGACTTTTCCTCTCGAAAGGTACTATTCCTCCTTAAGTTACTTTTGAAACAATAAATTTTTAATACCTTTTAAAATAATATTTTAACTCCGGAATTTTAACCGCTTTTAAATAAATATACTGCTAACAACATATTACATATTCAAGCGAATTGACTAAAATAAAATTTAAGTCCCCTCTTAATGTATATTTCTCCAAGTGTATTTTTTTCTGATTTTAGAATACACTTTAAGAAAATTGAAGTATTCCAATTTTCCACAGTTGTAAAGATATTTCTATAATAATTCTTAGTGTGAAAGTTCTCGGTGCGATGGCATTGAAAATAGCAGCAAATCCATGTTCAAAATAGATTTCATATTTGAAAACTATTTTTAGGTCGTTTGAAACATGTATCTAAAAATATGCTCAATTTATTTCTTTCGGAGTAGAAATGAAATACTTTTCAGTATTGCTAGCTGACCTCATGTCTGACATCCATACTAATATGAAAAAGATTATCCCCATCCTACCCTCCTAAACTCATATGCGAAATGTGTTCTATTCTCTAAAAAAAAGTCTTTGGGAGAGCTTTTTAGTATTCAAAAATAATACATTCGACATCAGCAACAACAACCATTTTATTTTTCTTTCCATCTCTTTCCGCGTTGCCACCGACAGAAAACCAAAAGCAGCCAAGCTCGCGACAAAATGTTCAACGTTTCGAAGGCTGAAAACTTATTTCAGAAATGCATAGAGCAAGGTCGTCTGTTTAGGTTTGTTAAATACTCGAGAAAAATTTGAAGTTAACATAAATTATGAAATCAATGGATTGGCAATGAAAAAAAGAGATTAAATTTAAATGTATTATTTTTTTATAATTTTTAATTGATTTTTCATTTTTTCTTAGTTTTAGTGTACTATAATGTGTATCATCTAAATAAGTGCAATTTTAAAATGATTGATAATGATAAAATAAGTAATTAAAATGTAATCTTCACTTCAGGTACATTAGTATGGCATATTGAGCTTTCTGAAATGGTTATGCTTTAGTTTGTTAATATTCCTCCACGATCAAATCCATGGTAAGCTCCTAAACTGACTTAAACATTTTGAAAATAAATGCTGCAGTGTATCAAATGATTAACCCCAAGAATAAATTTAAATTTTAACATAAATATCTGAAAAACGTATAGAAATACTATTTCCTTCTTAGGCTTGACATTACATCATGGACTTGTTTTTAATGAGATTAAGTTCTGATATTTAAAACTGTATTTTGTCACAGTTTTTCGTAACCTTGAGAGTTTGGTTACTTTTCATAATTAACCATTAAATAATGCATATTTTGAGGTTAATTTTTTTTATTGTCCAGGGTCATGAATTGATTGCATTTATAAGACTATTATATTACTGCTGTTCTTGAAACCAGGGTCTTGAATTGACTGTTTGAACTTATTGCATTTATGCGACTATTATACTACTGTTGTTAATCAACTAAATACTGATATGGCTTTAATATGGTTCTGCCAAACATACTGATTATACGAAGGGATACTTGTAGCTGTTCGTAATTTGTAGCTGTAAGTCCCAGCTAAATGAGCTCTTGTCCCAGATTTACCAGTCACTTGGGCATACGGGAAGACCAATTGCCAAGTATAGCATTTAATCTACAATTAGCTAAAAAAATAAGCAACTATGATGAGACCGGCGCTTACAGTTGCAAAAAATTGGGGGTAACATCAACCAAACAGTTTTCTTCTTTAAACTGCTGTTGCTCGTTGTTTCAAAGCCATAAATTATTTAGACCAGCTACACTCAGACTGCGATTCACAGGTCATATACGGTCAAAGGACTATTTTAATGTGATCCAGCCAACATCTCCTAGAGAGAGAAATCTCTCGTGTCTCTTTTGGGGGTGTTGACCAGTGGCGTAGCGAGCATAACAAGCGCTCTGGGCACGACACCCTTTTGTGTCTTCTCGCTCAAAAACATATAATAGTTTAATATATAAAGGCCCTTCTACACTATGGTTCACTGCAAACCATTACCACTGTCTGGAAGGAGAAGGGCTTATCGAGGTCGACGATGGCAGATGATAAAATGGCCTTGACAGAGGATAGCTTCGGAAGCGGTTTGTCTCCAAAGATCAAAAACAGCCATCATGCACAAGCATAATGCAGCAAGTGCACTATGGGCGCTTCCACGTATTCTGGTCATTTAGTGGCCCAGTGTGTGGATGCAACCCGTGAACCATCAACCAAGGTCACCATCAGGACTAGTGCTGGAGTGGTGAATAATTGGCCATAGTGTGGAGGCCACTTTAGATTTGGACCATTGCCGCCCGAGGCATGATAGACCCCTAGCTTCCCCTCACTATGCCACTACAAGCATCAAGTTCGATTGGTATGGTATCTATCCAACAAGAGAAAATTCTGATCTGACTCGATCATTATATCTATTGCAGAGACATGCTAAAAATACGTACGTACTGATTACATATACATGAGTACATAAAATGGCAGCCAGTCAGTAAAATTTTGAAGTCTGCAGGGGAAATCATGAAATTGATAATTGAAACAAATATCACTGTTATTATAGTAAATATAATATTCGATAGTTGATTACAGTTAATAACTTATCTACTTATTATTATTTTAAATATTTATGTACACTTAGAAATGTTTAACTGTTTTATTGTTTACTTATTAATAGTGATAATAAAGAACATAACCCTCCAAGTGGAACACACCGAGGAAAATGTCTCCAAATTATACGCTAAGTTTCATTTTGTCAGTGACCAAAGTGTTCTATGATTTTTTACTTCACCCTTTGTCGACTAGATTGGAATACGGGAAACCCACCCTCGTTAATGTCCCTTTACTTCCGGTTATAAATAGATATATAATTAGACATTATAGATTGTTAATTTTTAATACACATAAAGCTCGTCAAGTCTCGAAGATCGTCTCATAAGAAATAATGGGTTCTAAAAGTACAAATAAAAATATTCTTTAAGAGAATGATTTCTATCTCTTTTACGAAAGTCATCCAAGCTATTTAAGTGGTGCAGTTAGAGATACGTCTGTTACCGCAAACGAAATACTTCGAAATAGAGATTTACAAAGCCATGAAAAGGTATCAGCGTCTTTGTGCCTCAAGGAGTAGGTGTGCAGTTCCTAAACGATCGACCTGACCCTCCTACCTCAAAACTCCATAGGGGAAAACACTGGCAGAAATGTACATTACATCCATTTTCGGAACGTTTTTGGAGGTCGAAAATCGTACGTGACAACCGCTTTAAAGACATCACCACTTTGGCGGAATTGTACGTGAGAACCGCTTAGAGGGTTAATGATAGTATATTGTTTTCGTTTCTCACCTCAAATATATGTATACACACAGATACATACAAACATTGTGACCCGCCGGCGTAAAATGTACTTTCAACCAACAGACTATATGCATCCATAAATAAAACCAGCAGCGTGCACAAGGAGTAGGGGTCCATCTCCTTTCCCTATAGACCAATAGAGTGAAACAAGTTGTCCATAATATTTTTTTTATTCTTAATGTAACGATTACACACTTGTATTACATTTTTAAAATTTTAATATAATACGCATATGTATTGTATGGCTAGTTGACAAAATGGTGAGAGAGATGTAAACAAGATTTATCTATTTGTGCCACTTTTATCTACCCCCTCCACCCCCTCCGTTTTCCTATAAAGGTGTATCTATACTCTAAAATGTGAATGAATTTGATCGTTTTGTAAATTTTTGTATAATTTTATACAGCAGGCTTACTTATGCACAACTTGATGATATTTCAACACATATCATTTTAACTTAAATGTTTCTCATTGAATTTACGTGTTATATTTTATTTACAATGCGGCACGAGCAACGATATTCGAAATAAAAATGTTATGCCTAAGAACTAAACACGTGAGTGCCGCTGGTTTAGACAATAGACAGTCAGTACGCAATCACTTAACGAGCAACTCACAGTTTAATCTGGATTTACTGCTGAACTTCCATTTTTCGAAACTTGCACTGTCGCACACCTACACTGTTAAAGCTTCAGTCATTTCAATTCATTGTCGTCTGCCTCTGAGATAATGCACGAAAATCAGCGGTTAACCTAAATGAATGAACCTGACCCGGAAAAGTGATGAAGTAAGTGGTTTGGGGTGGAACCCGTACTTTCTCTGAGGTTCTTGAGTGAGTCAGATAAAAATAGACTTTAGAGCTGAAATCTAGAAGTTGCAGTTATTATTATTTTCTTTAATTACGTGCAGCACAATGAGGGAATTTAGAGTTGGATTCGTGTTACAAAACTGAAACTAGTTCTCAAAATTCTGCCTTGCCTGCGAGATAATGTGCGTTCGTTAAATTGAATTTTAAAATAATGCAATGTAAAAGGGTCGAAAGTTCATCTTTTTCATACGTGTTTGGAAAGTTAAATATAAACATTCTGTAACTAACAAACTGAAAAATGTTTTGATTTTTAACCTCTGAAACACTTTAGTATTTAAAAGCGGCTAAAAAATGAAACGAGACTGAAAATTTTCACAGCTGTATAACTTAAGATTATGGTGTAAACCAGGGATGGACAAACTTTTTCGGTCGCGGGCCAAAAATCGAAAGAAAATAAATTTGACGGGTCAAGATAAATTTTTCTAAAATTTTAAAAACAATATACAAGTATTACGGTTTATATGTGTTAATGATATAAATGAAATAACGATTTCATTTTTAAAAGTTCCTTATTCTAAGGTTCGAAGTGAGATGTACTGATTTTAATTAGCGAGGCTAAACGCTCATCTGTCAGTCTACCTCTGAAATTATTCTTTCTAAGGTTCAAAGTTGAAAACACTTGTTAACATATAAGAAGCAAATATACCGCTGATCTTTTGGGCGTGAAATAATAAATTTTGGGATATAATATTTAAACAAAGTAGAAAAGGAGAAGGATATATAATGTATAAATATATATTTCTTTTAATTTGTCTCGGACCAGCAACTTAAAATTCTATCCGTGGACCGGATAAAACCCTCCAGCGGGCCGTAGTTTGCCCATCCCTGATCTAAACAATGGCTACTCCTCTATTTATGCCCGTAAACCTAAAGAAAAAAGAAGAAATAAATAAATTTAAAAAATATATAAAATAATATTAAATATACTTCCAGATTTTTGTCAGCTTCCAAGATAAGTATCTCCCCCCATATTTTTGGATACGCTAATACATAATTACTGTATTATATTGCAGGTTGCTATAGCACAGAACACATCCTTTACCCTTACCTCAATCATTAAAATCAATCGTACGATGTAAGAAATATCTCTGACAACCGATCTATGGGGATAAAAGAGGACAAAGTAACTGAAGTGATAAAGTAGCAAAGTAGCTGAAGACCATCCATTCGCACATCTTTGGTGTGCGGAGGCTCACACCTCTTTTTTTTATTATCTCTTCCAAATTCTCCTTTGGTTAACTGCAACCGGTTAGTTAATTCGTTTTTCATTTCCTTATTAAATTTTTAGTGCATATTTTCAGTGAATATGTTTTTAAAGAAATAATGTAAACTGTTAAGATGGTGAACTGATGAGATAAAATCAGTGTTTGTAACTGAAACAACTTACATTCTCACCATTGTCTTTGGAAAAAAATTACAATGGTTTCAGAAATATTACTGATGACATTAGTTTTTATAATTTATTATAACGCAATTTGTCGCAACATCACGAACTACTATAATGCCCTTCCCATTCATTTTCATGTTTACAACAGCCAATAGACAAACAATAACTGCCCTTCCGTTTGAAACTAAAGCCAGAATTGTCATAATTTGAGAATTTGCCCTACTGCGTGAAATCACCTTATAGAGAACATATTATAGACTACGATTTAATTCTCATACTTACTACTGCAGCTAAGAGCTGCTTCTCAACGAGCTAAAACATAGCACTGTGAACAAAGGCAGATTCTAGCCATGTTCTCATTTGAAACAAACATGATTAATGACATACTTAAATTTAATGAAAATGCTGTTAAAAAAAGACTAGTGGATTTATTTACAAAAATTATTGGCAATAGTTGGCTATCTTATAATCAACTTTAAAGATACATTTTAGTCAATACAATTATGACTTTATTTTATTCCATAGTAAGGAATAAAATGTTGCAATTTTTTAATCGTGGTAACTCGTTTTCTTTAGTTGAACACGTTTTTTTTTTTTTTTTCAGTTGAGCTTTTTTCCTTTAACTTGTGAAAACGTTAACATGTTTTAGCATGTAAGTTAGGTCGTATCTGCATATTTAATTTTCGAAATTTGTTTTGCGAACTTTTATTCAAATAAACCTTGAGCCGTTACTAGTTCTAAAGAATCTTCGTCGAAAATTCGTAATAAAATTCTTGTGCAGATGATTCACAAACCATTATTCGTAACCAATCCGTAACAGTTTATTTTTTAACGGCTCTTCCACGCCACTGAGGTAGAATAAACACATGTTCCTTATAGGATCTTCCCTACCTTTTCGTTCACAGCAAAAAAAGTGAATCAGAAAGAAAATTACTAGAGCGAAGTGCCAAGACCTATTTCTAATCAGAATGAGGAATATGTTTAGAACAGATGTGAAGCTCTCAATTCTTTGCCTTTTCTAGATAACACATAAACCTCTATAATCAATCTTACGAAAACAAGTTTTATTATTATTATTTTTTCCTACAAGAGGTAAATTTCCGTTTGGCTGCCACGAAAGTAAAGAATTTCGCCAAAGCGAAAGGAAAAATTCAATTCTGAAAATTTTCTACATTTAAATAGTTTAGTTTGATAGTTAATAGCTACATTGATAAGGAATTATTAAGAAGGTTAATAGTTATAATTATAAGGAATTATTAAGAGGGATTGTAACAAAATTAAAATGAATAAATGTGTAATTCATTTTAAGCATTAACAAGGTATAAATTATAAACTTTTCCTAAGCATTACTACACATATTTTATATACGTTAAGCGTTATCTTTATATATAAAATTCTTCTGGACTGATTTTGATGAAATTTTGTGTATGTAATTAAGATGAATCGAGAATGGCTTAGATGCACAATTTGATCCGATAAAAAATGTTTTTTTATTAAAAATCCAGAATTGCGAGCTTATTGGGATTATTATAATGCCTCTTGAAACTCTTCACTGCCACCGTATCTGTGGCATGGTCAGTGCGATGAGCTTCAGTAAGAAAAGTCCTAGGGTTGAATGCCCGTACAGGTGATGTGGGAATTTTAATTTAATCTAATTATGTTTGTAAGGACTGTACGCGTGGTCGCGTCTAGAATTTTTTAAATATTTTTTAATTACTTTTCCATCAAAACGGTCCAATTTATAATTTATTTAAAAACATTTTGCAATTTTTGAATTTACACCGTTATAACAGGACAACGTCTGTCGGGTAGTTTAGTCTTTAATATATATTTCTGGATTCTGAAAAGTGGAATTTAATGGAATTGTTACAATAATAAATTTCAGAGATACAGTCAGTCAGTCTTCTATAGAGCGATTATTTCATGTAATACTATAAGATACATTATTATGATTATGTTTATCATAAGAAGTATATATTAATTCGAAATGCATTCTATGGAGACCGCGTTATAAAAAATTCAGCACAAAATGAATTTGAAACCACGTTAATTGAAACTCAAATCCTCTAATTCAAGCTAATTCGCAAATACAATTACATTTTCAGAGTTCATCTGGAAAATTCCGGCTATGAAATATAAGTTTCTTAGGCAGTAAATATATAAGTAGTAACTCGATTGTGCCTACGAAAACGTATTTCCTTTCATATTTTAATTTTTGCTTAATTTAAATTCTCGTTCACTCTGGCTTTGCTTTGATTCTTTTCTTTTTTTTTTCAATAAATATACGTTTACACTTTTCGATTTTTTAAAATTGAGTGTGAGAAATTTGAGGGCTTTTTCCTACATAAACAAGGAAAGTTGGCTCTTGTCAAAAATCATTTTAACATTTATCATCACTGTCAAATGTGATTAGCCTGATTAGTTTTCTTTTATTGAGAGAAAATTCCCCTCACTCTGCTTATCTCCACGTTTCTTTCCTTGTGAAGTTGTTACTTTGCAGCTCTGCCAAAATATTTCTAAGGAACTTATTAAACTAGATCGTGTAAAAAGAGAAATCATTTTTCGTGGATTAAACGCCTTTTAACTATTTCGAGTCAAAATTTTGTTTAACTTCAAAAAATTTTTGATCCATTAAAGCATTTATATAGCTTATTCTGAAAGACTTACATTAAGTTATGTTTAATTTTGTCAACCAGCTTGGAATTTAAGATGCACTTTTCAATAGTCCGTAATCACAATTATAATTATCTTTTAAGATAAAAACTAGATTTAAGATTATCATAAGTAATGCTTTTAGGACCATATTCACCACGATTTTAATTCTCGGATCTAACCGCGAATCAGCATTTTCGTATTCTTCAACGAGAATTACATACTACCGTGGCTTTCAGCTCATTTTAATCCCATGTTTCTGATCCCCGGAACTTGGAGGATTAATTGCCTAATCCACGGATACTACATTTTACGCATGCGCTCTGCATTGAAAACAAACATGGCGGATATATTTTCAGATTTAGAAGATTTCGAAGTTTTACAAATGTTGGAAATAACAGAAAGCCGCAGGAAAAGATTTGTGCATCCAGATAGAACAAATGATTTGGATTGTTTGGATGATGTGGACTTTCGGTCGCGTTATTGTTTTAATAAATATACAGCTGAATCATTAATTCGAATGCTAAATGACACGATTTCAGCTCCTTCGGAAAAGAATAATGCTCTGTCTTCTGCTGAAAAAATTTTGTTAGCATCAAGGTATTTTGCTTCTGGATCTTTCCAGATTTTTCAGAAAAGATTCTGCCTCGGTTTCATCAAAATTCTTCCTTTTATATTCTTCCATTCTTATTTCGTGAGCAATATCAGTAAAACTACAGATCCTTGACTAAATTTATAATTTCCTCAAACGATATTTATGTCTGGTTGAGTAAATATGTAAATCAACTTAGCATGAGAACTATCCCCGGAGAATCTCGTTTATTGACCAATCAAAACATCGCTTACATATATGCAATAATTAATCTATAGATCAGGGAATCCACTCATGGTGCATATGACACACCAGTTTAAGTAACAGTTAACGGCGTGTGATCGCTGATATGCCGATTCCCTGATTCGCTCTTTGATCCTGGATACCATGATTTTGGTGAATATGGCCCTTAAAGTCAATATCCATATTCATAAAATCATATCTATTCTTATTACATATATATTTTATTTAGTGTATTTTTAAAGTCACAAACCGATTTTTTATATCATTTAAAATCAGAGTAAATAAAAGAAACTTATATCCTATCTGAATGGACGTTGAAATAATCTTATATGATAGAATATTTAAGGTAATTTAGTACTGTAAGGTCAAATGTTGATACCGAGACATACTGTTTAAAGACAACTTCGAACGGCTACAAACAACTCTGCCAGCAGAGGGATTCGAGCTCCAGCACCGAAGAACAACGCTCTGCTCATTCGGCAATCGTTAGACTATGTAAAAGAACAATCCATCTTGAATGAGTATTTTCAGATAAGTATAGCTTTCTCTTAGAAAAATCCCGACTTTAGTCATTTTAATAAATTAGTAGAATTTCAGAGAACATTTCGTAATTTCTTTTTAATAGAACGAGATTAAATTTGATGCACTATTAGTAGAACACCAAAGCCGAAATAGGCATAACCACCTTGTTATGGAAAAGGTGATTTTTGAAATTTTTGACTCACATTGTATAAAAATTGCGTTATAAAAATCCTTTGTCACTGACAAATTTCTTGTATTACATTATTAAATATTCATGCTATAATGATTTTAAAACATTTTTCCTCCATAGACGAGGCTGAACAGACAAGGCTCTGCCTTTTGGTATCGGAGTCCGGGAGTTCGGATTCATCCCTCTGTTTCCATGGATGTTTGAGGCGTTCGAAATCGGCTGTTAGTGACAGGTTTCGGTCTAGATAGCTTTCGTACTGCAATATATACACCTCACAGTGTACCACACAAGTAAGCTTCCACGTGCAGTTTGTTCAGTATATCCGTATACATAAAGCAATTTATTTTCGTATGTGGCGATCAGCACCAAATAAGTTTATGTATGTAATATATTAAACACTGAAGCTAAATTAACTTGACCACACAACCTTGAAATTAAAGAAACGAACTTAGATTTTTTTAATTAAAAAATTTAAAAAAATTTTTAAATTACGAAATTTGAAAAACAGTAAAAAAAATCCAAAATTTAAAAATCCGTACTTTATTGTCATTTGATCAGAATTACCGTTTAATTTTATTAACTTTTTAACATGGGTAAAAATGTCTGAACGACAACGAGTCATTCGAGTAAATTTGGCTATCTGGAGATTATATTGCTGTTGCTTTGTCTATTTTACTGGAAAAATATATTTAAAATTAAAATAATTTTTATTCTCAATAAGCTTTATATTTTAAGTAGCTTTCAGTATAGGTAAAAACTGTGATAAATAGGTAATTTTTATTTTTATTATAATAAATTCAAGTTTGAGTATTTAATAATAGGAAACCGGATAAAGAGAGGGTTTTATAATTAAAGATAACTGAATAAAATTTTTAATAAATATTCTTAGTTTCACAATATTAAAATAAAAGTTTATTCATGACCTTTTACCTCATATTAAATCAGTGAAGTTTTAAAGTATGGGCATACATATTAATGTCTTGTGCTCTCAAATAAGTCCTCAAAAATATTTTTAGTGTCCCAAGTTCTCCTTGCATTCGAGGACGATTCTGGGATTCCAAAATTGTTGTTTAAAAATTTGGTCACCTTACTAAAAGGATATCCGCCCAAAAAAGGACAAACTCTGAATAGGGCTAACGCCCTACTAAGAGATATTCGAGCTCAGATTAAGGACCAGACTTTTCAGGTCTTTATTCTGTGCAATTCTTAAAACAATCTTAGAAAGAAAATCTGATAACTGTTTAATTTAAAACATTTGGTGCTAATACTAGTCTGTATAAGAATTCCTGTTAGTTTCTCATGTTCCCGAATGAGTCCTCACAAATATTTTCGAGTATCCTCAAGTTTTTCTGTATTCGGGGACATAGCGCTGATTTGTAGACCAGGTACTATTTAAAAATACGGTAACCTTAACCTAAACGCATCTTAATTATTTTCTCCAATTTCTATTTCATACCTCAATAATCGTAATCATAATTTCTCAATAAGCATAATTTCATATCGCAATTGCTTCCGTTTTTCCCTCAATAAAATCTTAACTTGCTCCTTTTTTACTAATTTGTCCATGTAGTATCTCATTTGCATGAATTAATCGGATTTAAGCGCTAACTGCAGATAACCATCTGCCCCGATAAAAGGAATTCTACATTTATGAATTTGCCTGGGAAAGTGCATTTTGTCTCGCTCTGAGGAATCGTTCTATAAGTTCTCTGGCAACTGCCGTTATAGGTGAAAAATTCACTAAATTCACTTCGAATTTTCGAAGTTTTAGTGTAGATGAAGAAAGTGTAAATCAATGCGGTTATCGTCTATCTTCTTTTGGAAGTTGAAATTAAATAATGTCTGATTACGACTGCATCCAGACTTTGCTGAATCTAACCCCAGCAAACAATATTAGGCTAGTTTATCTCTTTTCAAATTAACTTATAGCATAGGTTCCTAAAGGGGGAGTACCTGCCTCCCAGTGAGCTCCGAAACCTTCCATGAAACAAGCTGGTTCAGAAACAAATGGGGGCTCTTAAAGCAGCCAAGCGAGGTGCCAAGTAGACAATATCTATAAAAATGTACATGACATCTATAAAAATCAATAAATCCGTCAAATCGTGTTGTATTGTATATAATAAAAGCGATTTTTTTCAATTATAAATTTGGCGAATTTTACTACAGACCGCCGTTTGACCACCTCTAGGTTAATGTACAGAAATTTTAATTGTATTTCCTTCATGGGATTTGGCTAAAAGTGTTCTCAGTTCAGTAGGTAGTTTACTATCTAAAGAAATGGAAGAAACATTAATGAACGTAGATATTTACGATGTTAACGAAATTGGAACTCGACATTAACAAACTGTTAAAACTCCACCAGCCTCAAGCATTTCATTATTTTTTATTGATTTAATGCTTATTTTAAGTTTTTAATAAGCAATTTTTCCCTAAATTTGATGAAAGTTTTAATGAATTTATACTTTTTGTTTCTTACAAGAGAGACACATAAAACAGATATTGATAATATACAACATTTCAATACTTGGGGGAGAGGCATAAGTAACTATTATGTAAAAGAAGACATTCGATTTCTATTTTTCCCTACTTGTAAAGGGGGAGGGTTCGTTTCAGAAGAGAGGTTGGGAAACTGACTTAAATGGTGGCCAACAACTTCGAAATATCGATGCAGTATGCCGATAGCGACCGTGGCTAATTCCGCCGCCTAACATACACACACACACATTTCCCAGAAAACGGCTCCAGAGAGCACACCAAAATATAAGTGAAGTGTCTGACTCTCTGAAACATTTTTTACTTGTTATAAAAGAAGATAGAAACTTGATACAGTCCAACTTCGATAACTCGACTTCCTATAAGTCGAATAATTCACTAACTCGAACTTTTAATCAAGTTCCGAATTATTTCTATACTTAAAAAAAAAAAAAAAAACTGTCTCGATAACTCGAAGTGTACATCTTCTAAGTCGAAGTTTTTGGGATAGATTTCCCCGGTAAAAAACACAATTCTGTTCAAAACTTCGAATGCCAGTCCACTCGTGACCTTCGAGAACCTTCGTTCTCGAAGGTCATGAGCTAGCACAGGACGCTATTCATATCTTACAACAATACCACAAAAGGTACAGACAACACCCTATTTAACTGTGTTAAAAAATTCGGTGACTTTGTGAATGCCAACAACCTTAAAAATAACTGCTCTTTTCAAATGAGATTTACATGGTATGTATACTAATTAATATGTAATGAGGCCAAATTTCTAGAGTTTTAAACCTTTTGAACCCATTCTTCTCTTGTTATTTGAATAGGCTATTAAAAAACTAAAATGCGTACAACTATAGTATTATAGCACATATCAAACCATTTAAACCATGTCGACCCATCTTAAGTACCAGTAGAGAGGAATTGGGAGGTTATTTTGCTAACTCGAACTTCAGATAAGTCGAATATTTTTGGGGGTCTCATGGGACTTCGAATTATCGAAGTTCGACTGTAATTTATTAGTAAAATAATTTTATAATCTTTTTATTTTGTTAGCTTTACATAAAAGCAGTATGAGGGAATGTGGTATTTCATAAATAAACTTAAGCTATTAAAAAAATTGAATTGTATAACAACTTAACCTAAAGCTTCTCTTGTAATAAATTTATGAAGATTTCTCCACTCTTTCGAAGAACAATAGTTGGTTCAAAGAAAATGAACTAAAGCTATCGATAAGCTATATATTTGTTATTCAAGTGTTAAGAGGTATTTCATGAATAAAATAGCTCAAGCAAATTTTCAAAATGATTAGGGGGAGAGGTTTTCTCTATCAATGCAACCTTGGACGTCTCTTATCTAATACCTTTAGGAAATTTTCTTCATTCTTTCGTAGAACAATAGATTGATTTAAAGAAAATGAACTGAAACTTGATAACTTATACAATTTGCTATTTCCGCGTTAAAAGGTGAAAGTTTTCACTCAGGGACATACATATACAGATTTTTTATGGGTGACAAAAGTTCCACTGACAGATAAATTTTTGTTTGTAACTCGCCTGCCATCTTGTCAAATTGTAATATAATGCAAGTTCATATTATATTATAATTTGACTAAAAGATGATGTGAGTGTCCGAATATAATACAAGTGCGTAAGCCGAGTTATTAAGCTTTATTAAAAATTAATATAATTTATGAACATTTTTCCACCAGTTGGTATATGAGAGAGGTTTGAATCCCCATATCCCGCACTTGTCTACGCCACTGATTTTACTTTTATATTTTCACATAATCATATCACATATTACTAAATGGCTGTGTTTCAATTTTAATTTTATATTAATTTACGTGTTATTGATTGGTTGGTTGTGTCGTATCCGTTTAGAAGTCATATACGTTATTGGTATTTTATGAATAAAATAGCTAAAGCAAATTGTTAAAATAACTGCGGTCTTCAACAACGTAACCGTAAACTTCTCTTATCTATTGCGTTTAAGAGGATTTCTTATTGTCTACTATCCTTAATCTTTCTTGTCATTATTTTTATGTGTTTCTTTCCCCTTTTAGTTGTTTATTTCTATGCTCGCTTCATTTTTGTGCTTACTATTAGAATTCTCTGGATTAGAGGGCTCAGCCCAGAGAATCCAGTTGAACTTACATCTTGTAGGTCTTGTAGGTTTGAAGAACAAAAAATTAGTTTAAAAGCAAGAAAATGAAACTGTCAATAAGTAAAACAATTTCCTATTTCCACGTTAAAAGGTGGGAAAATTCCCTCAGTGGCATATGCAGACTTCTTTTGTGGATGGGGTTTTAGATAAAAGTGATACAGACAGATAAGTTTTTACACGTAACAAGATCATCATTTCTCAAATTATAATATAATGGAAGTGCATATTATATTACTTGGCAAAAATTATAATGGAAGTGTCAGAATATAATGTACGTCTGTAAGCCTTGAGTTAAAGATTAAAAATTCATGAACTATTTTTCTTCAGCCTATTGATTTATGGGAACGATTAGAACCTCCAGACTCTATACTTGCGTATCCACTGATTTCACTTGATTCGACAGAATCGCTATTTTCGCAAAATCTTATCATGTATTGCTAAATGGATATAATTTTATTTTATTTTTAGATTAATTTAGGCGTTATTCACAGATATAAAAATGGACAGCATGATTGATTACTGCTCTTACAGCGGTTAATCAAATTCATTACTGAAGGATCATTGTCACGATTAACTGGAATTATTTTTAGAAAACGAAATCATCGCGATATGAGTCTTTATCATAGTATTCTTTCTAAAGTAGTTTTGTTTTATCTGGATCTTACAGATTTGCAAGGTAACAATCAGGTGATATTTCATCACAGTAAAGGCAATTATTTGTAAGGTTATTCAGGGGTAAAATACCAAAGTAAAGGTATTTATGGGATTTTACGACTAAATTAAATCACTAAATTAAGTCATTAAATTTGAGAAGAAATATTATAGATTGTTTTCCTCGCTTTATAACTACATTTTTGCAGGTATTGACAATTCACTACCGGCAAACCATAGTGCTTTCAAAGACATTATTCTTTTCATTACACTTAACCGCCTGTACGATATCTGTTCCAAAATATATACAAATCAAAGCAAGATCTTTTTTTAAATATATAGTAACTTAAATATAAATCGATTAATTTCTAACTTTTTATAGACATTCAGAACTCACATGCAGAAATGTAAAGAAGTGTGGAATGTAAATACGGTATTTACACGTGTGTAATGTGACCCTGCTTTTTACAGAAATAAACGGGGGGAATATATATAAATATAAATAAATAAATATATGTATATATCGTATATTCGGGCACAAAATTTTCACTTACAAGCAACTTTCCATATTGTAAACTAATTTCTACACGGACTTCATGAATAAAGCTCCCGCGATATTTCAATGAACTTCTAAAAATGAATACATTGTTAATGAATTCCCTTGCACTTTTAATCGGTTGCTATAGGACTATTATATTAATGGTGGTCTTAAAACCAGGGTCTTAAATTGATTGCTTGAACTGATTGCATTTATGCGACTCTTGTACTATTGTTAATCAACTAAATGCTGATATGGCTTTAATGTGGTTCTACCAAACATACTGGTCATACAAACGGATCCTCGTAGTTGCTCGTAACTTGCTTTAGCAACAAATCCCAGCAAAATGATCTCTAGTCCCAGACCCAGTCCTAGGCTCAGGCCCAGTTATAGGCCTAAGGGAAGACCAAGTGCCAAATGTAGTATTTAATCTACAATTAGCTAAAAAAAAATAAGCGACTATGATGAGACCGGCGCTTGCAATTGAAAAAAATTGGAAGTAACGTCAACCAAACAAACAGTTTTCTTCTTTATACTGCTGTTGCTCATTGCTTCAAAGCCAAAAAGTGTTTAGAATAGCAGCACTCAGATTGCGATTCACTGGCCATATACGGTCCGAGAAGAATTTTAATGTGACCCAGCCAACACCTCCTAGAGAGAGAAATCTCTCCTGTCTCTTTTGGGGGTGTTGACTAGTGGCGTAGCGAGCATAACAGGCGCTCGGGGCACGATACCCTGGGATACATTCGGTGGTTTTCGGCTACTTTAAGATGACAGTAGGAGGAAGAGTAAAATTGAAGACATCATGCCCCTCCTCTTTTAATGAGAGGGGTGATACGAGGGATATTTTCTTTATTCCACTTCATTCCATAAGGTGTGTTTTCTGATAAAAAGAGTAAGACGGAGAAGAGATCTAGTTGTACTGCAACATTTAAATTGCAGTAGTTCAGTGTCAGTCAAAAAGATAAATCGTGCTTCAAGTCGGAAATTTGGCGAAGGAACAATAATTAGTCTTACTAGAATTGTTGTAGTATCCTGGAGGAAAATAGTGTTGAATAAATCCAGGTGGTTTAAACTAACTGAATCAGTCTTAGCTAGTAATCGGCTTGTTATTTTTTTAAGTGCAATAAAAACAATTTTATATATTTATATTTTAATAACAGGGGGTACTGGCCTATTAAGCATTTGGCCCAGCAACACCTCGGAATTTATTACCGTATTGAGTAAAATATTGCCTTTTTATTTTTTCTTAAATGTTGCCTTTATTTGTGCATTAACAATATATTATATATGCAGAAATAAATAAAAATTATTCCTTGCCTAACGGGCTCTTAAGAAAAGGTGTTATACATGAGTAATATAAGGACTTGAAAGTTACAACCATTAACACAAACCATATCTAGTTTCGTACTACAAATTATTTATTATTTACAGAATTATAGATACATGTATGTACATTGAAAATATTACACATACAGTGTCATCTCTTCACATATAAGAGATAGATTGAAAATTGTAACAAAACTTCGAGTGAAAACCACTCTCGGAAAAAAAATGCAGATCAGTACAACTACTAGAGACAAGCCTCTCTTGACAAAACATCGCAGACAAGCACAACTTCGAGAAATCAACCGCTCTCGAAAAAAATCTCAGAGAAGCACAACTTTGAGAGATAAAGATCCCTCGAAAAAAAATTGAAGACTAGCCCCTCTGCATCTTCTCGGACTCTACAGGAGCTGTTCAGGAAACACCCACTCAAAGGTGATTCATCGATACTGGCCCAAAAAAAGCCGTAGTTGACCAAAACGCCTCTCCATTATTGGCGCAGTAATGGAGACAGTATATCTTATCCTCTAAGGCTTAGGCATGGATGACAAAGTTTCCAAAATCCTTTGAAGAGACCGACCATAGAAATCCTACAGACATAAAGTCTGAAATTCACGCTGGGACAAATTTGGCTTTGTCACCTGCAACTACATCCGTCACAAAACATACACACAATAACGTGTTGACAATTCAATCCTTTTGAGACTCCTGATCGCCTTACGGCGATAGGGCTGGGAGTCATTACAGTAAATACGGAAATACTATCTATGGAATGTTGCACAGAAGAGTAATTTCTATTCGAAAATTATAAGCATATTCGGAATCTGTAATTAATTTATTAAAAATGGAACAGTCCGTGTTTTGCTATCCGAGGGCTAACTAGACCGGGAAACTCTCACTTATAGTATTTGCTAAGCGACTACTAAAACCCATAACCATCACTGAAACTCCAGTTAGTGAAGTGATTCTTGCAAGCTCATTTTGCTCTCATAAAAAGTCTGTAAAAGATCAATTTTCAGTCTGGGAGACCTGAAAAGTCTCTGGCTATTGTCTAAGGAGACGACAAGGCGAATTTTAAACACCCTAGTATTAGATATATATATATATATATATATATATATATATATATTAGAAAAAGTAAACGTGGGGAGATGCACAGTTTTTCCTTTTCGGCGGGGGGGGGGATTTTGTAGCATAAGTATTGGAAATCTCTGCTATGAAATAATGAGATATTAGTAAACTAAAGAGTTTTTGTAATAGTTTTCAACCCCAAACAGCTATTTTTGCTATGATTTGAGTACCAAGCTATATTATTAATGCTAAAAGGAAATCTCCCAGAACATTTGCTTTGACAAAATTTTAGCATGACTTCAAAATGAGCTTGATTTGTACCTCAAGCAAAATTATTAGCTTAAAACTAGTAATTACATTTTCATTTCATAGGTGATTAAAAAATGCAGTTTTATGAACCAGTAACAATAGCAACTCAACAGATGTTAACTATTGCATGATTGCAAAACATTCAGTCACTAGTGAGTTCTAAAAAATTATAAAAAGAAAATAACAAGTTAAAGTAAAGTAAAGGCTCACCATAGCCAATCAATGTATTGTGTGAATTTAATACTTATAATTATACCTATATAACTCTAAACAACTATAGTAAGACCAGATACAAAATTTAATGTATATAAATGTCATTATTTGTTCATTAAAACTGTTCATCAAAAACTAGAATGATTTCTATTTGATAAAAATTCTATTTAATATTGAAAGTGAAGGCCATAAAATAAAATTATTAAAAGAATTAAATATCACCAATTTAGGGCCGATCCCACCAAAGTTGTTTAGCGGCTAACTACGATTAGCCACGATTAACCCTGGCGCCAACCAATGAGGGAACGCAATTCTCCGTTTAAACCCAGATTAATCGCGGATAGCGTTAAACGACTTTGGTGGGATCGGCCGTAGAGAATCCCTCTTTAAGAAAAAAACCTTCTTAAAATAAGAGATTGAATTATATATATTTAAGTTTAGTTCAAAATACCTTTAAAGTGTATAGGTTTTAGAAGGAGCGTAATTTGGGCACTTCAACAAGAGGGCAAAAATTGAATAAAAAATTAAAATATGAATAAAATCTCAAAAATCTAAAAGGATAAAACAACAAATTTCAAATTCTCTTGGAGAATTTGACCCTCCCTTGCCACTCCAATTACGACCAAGGGTTTCAGCTTATTCCTGCATCTATCCTCTCATATGTTTTCCACAATCATCAAAAGTCAATTCAATTAAAAAATTTAAAACATGAAGCATTTACATTAGTTTTTATAAGCAACATTACTGTAATTTGAATAATTTGAAATTTGTATTTTATTCACGAAATTAAAAAAAAAAAAAAAAAAGTTGATGAAAGTAGTAGTGCAGATTAAAATCACAAAACATGGAAAGGTAAATAAAGACTTCAACTGCAACCACGATTTTCTGCAGACCATAATCATTATGCAGTTAGAAGAGAAATTCATGTTTTCGTTTTCGTTTTTCTCCCACCTGATATTTATTTTAGATTTATCCACTATGTTTCTCCTCGGTTTCATATGAAATATAAAAATGTCTATCGATGGTATGATGTCAACTATTCCTGTTACTGGGACTCTTTCAGTTTCAAAGACCAATGAAGATTCAAAAGAGCGTATATTGTTTACACTTCAGATAGCTGTAAAACAAGTGAGTAAATTAAAAATTTTAGTAGAAAATATTTGCACTGTTAAGTAATTGGCTGCTAATGTACTTGATCATTTAAACCTATTGTCAATAAGAATGATATGTAGTTTATTTTAGTAGATTAATTTTATAAAATTCATAAATTTGCTAAATAATTCGTTTTTGCGTATTGTCTATGATTAAGATACATTTTAACCCATGTAGAATTTAAATGTTAATTTTAGTTAATTACTGCCCTTATCATTTACGTTGATGTAAGTTAATGACGCAGTGGCAAATAATTGATAGCGATTGATTATTCTTGGTTTTCTTCGATTTCCCAGAATTTTTAAACAATTTAGCTAATATTAAACTGAATGCGTTAGATTTGTGCATGCTAGGACAGAAAATCGTCATTTGATTATTTCGCCAAATATTAGTTTAATGAGTCACATTTTTCTCAATTAAAAATTTAATGGGATGTTCTTGAACACCTTTCAATAAGAGATGGTTTTATAAAGAGTGTAATTTATAATTTTTATGTAGATTAATATCAAAATTATATTGTTTTTCTGATAATGAGTAAATTGCAAGACTAATTTTTCATAAGAATATAACCTTATATGAAATTTATTTTTCAAAATTTCTATATATTGCATTGTTTAGATATTTAAAAATATCTTTTAGTTTTATGATGTGGTGTAGGAATGTCTCGTAAATTGCTGATCTTAACTGATCATAATAAATTATTATTGTTTTATTATACTCTATGCATAGCAAAAAATTCAGCAAAGATGTTTCAAATTTTCAACAAGTTCTGATAAAAAAAAATTCTTTACTGTTTTATTTCTATACTAAATTTATAGTTTTGTGAGTAAACTGTTGTATTTTACAGATTCAGCATTATATAAGTTTACAAAATGATGAAAATGTACTTTCATCTGATATACGAGAAGTAAAGCAGTTATGTGAAAGCCTTGACAAAGCACTTTTCCACGGGTAAGATAATGATATATTATTAACCTGTCAAAAATTATCATTTTATAACTTTAAGATAAATCCTTAAATTATTAAAATTATGAGTATAACAACAGAAAGGATTCTGACATTAGTTCTTGAAAACTGTGTAATTTTTCTCTTCCTCCATCTTATATAATATTAATTCTAGCGACATACTTAAAAAAACTTTAGATTTCCCATTTATTGAATTGTTATCATTACATTTTAAGCAAATACTGATTAGAAATTTGAAGGGAAGGATACATCAGTGAATATCTTTATACATTTATAAATTGATAACATCATAACTTGTTTATTTTTAAAAATATTTTAGAATAGGCTTGATGTTTTAGTTTATATATCTTTATAAGAGTTAAATTTGAGTATGCTTTTATTTTTTTCAATTCTTCAAACTTGTTACTCATCTTTTAATGCATCTTTTCTTCTTATTACTGTAAATAGCAATAAAGGCCAGTCATATATAGATGACAAATGCCTTAGATATTCTAAATAAGTATTATTTATATTGTTGTGTGTGTGCACACTAACATATCAAAATATACATATCGAGGTTTGCTGATGCAGGGAATGGAATTTAATTTCAAAAGTCTAAAATTTCTTATAAATATGTCTATATATATATATATGTGTGTATGTGTGTTTAAGCTATCTTTATGGGTAATGGAAAACAAATTTTAGTACATTTTAGAGGATTCTCAGTTGGTGAATATAGACAATTTTGTATCCTAATTTTTTTTTTTTTAAATAAGCCAAACTTGCATTTTAAATACAAATGATATTGGAAGAAGCTATAATTTAGGAATACAATTACTAGTTAAGTGGTAAAAAAAAGTTTTTATCTGTGAATTCCTGTCATAAAATTGTTATAAATATAACACACACACATCTCTCTCTCTCTCTCTCTCTATATATATATATATATATATATATATATATATATATATATATATATATATATATATATATATATATATACACATATATACACATATATACACATATACAGACATATATATACACACACACACATATATATATATATATATATATATATATATATATATATATATATATATATATAATAGTAGTTACAAACATAGATTTACAAATGGAGGGACAGATAGAAAAAAGGAGATAAATCATGGTTTTTTAAATTAATTTTATTCTAAGAAACATTTTTACAGTCATTTCATGTAATTTTGTACTATGGCATTGTTGTAAAGGATTATATAAATAGTATATTAGTTCATATTGAACCATTTTGGTTTTAATACTTATTTTAGCTTCAGCAGTTTAAAATTTTTAAATATGAGTGTTGAAGCTCTAGAATAATAATACAGCAACTGTGATTTCTTCCTAAAATTTAAAGTCAATAGCATTAAATAAATGTGTACTTACAATAAACTTATGCTTTTCATGTACTGAATTATGTTAAAAAAAAAACCTTTTTTAACTGATTTTTAACATTTTTTATATTTTCTAGGTTAAAATGCTTTGATAGAGGATATTGGGCATTTGTAAAGGAGTTTACTCACAAGAATACAGTTAAGTTCCTAGAAAAATTAGACAATGTACATACAGAGCTGCAGTGTGGAAGAGCATGGTTATGTTTAGCTTTAAATGAAGCTTGTTTAGAAAGCTACTTTCGATCTTTCATGCAAAATTCTCAAGTCCTCAAGAAGCATTATGAATCTCCTGCTTTACTCTGTGATGAACAAGTATGTGTAAATCATCCTGTATGGATTTTTTAAAATTAAATATTACTTTTGATTCATGTGAGGACAAATAAATATTCATATTAAATAAGTTTTTACTTATTGAAGCTTTAATTGTTAAATCCTGTAACTTTATCTTTGACAAGTTTTATTTAGAAATATATAAATATAAAATTTAATGTATATTTTAAGTTTTATTCTCACATTTGTTAAAAAAAAATGGGTAAAATATTTTGTTTATTTTTATGGTACTTTTATACTCTTTTACTACATAAAAAAATTCATTTTAATTACATTTTAGAGAATGCAGTTAGTCTTGATGCTTATGGCTGGCTTAGAATATGTTCCTATAAACATAAATGTGGTAAGTTCTGTTCCAATGTTATTTTATTATTATAAGTGTTTCTAAGACTAAAAGTTTCTCCATAGAGTATAATTGCAACTCTTTTCCGTTTTAATTTTTGATTTCTTTAAAATAAATTTATCATTTAAGCTGATACTGTGCATTTTAAAAAAGTATCTTTTCTATCTAAAAAACAGTGAATTAAAAAAATATCTCCTTAAATGTTATATACTATTTCAAATAGGAAAAAATTAAGATAATATGAAACATAAAAATGAAAATTTAATGTCAATAAAGTTAATTTGTAATGAATATTATAAATTATCTTGCATAAATTATCTTTAATAAAGTAATTGGAACTATCATTGTTAGAAATCTATTTATAAGTCTTTGCATTTTCTTAAAAATTTAATAGATCTAAAGTTTATTTCATCAAAGAATAAATAAAATTTTGGCATAAAAATTAAATTCAGTATTATCATTAAGATTTTATGATTAAATTGTGTTAATTGCACTGTTGTAAGATAGTTATAATTAATAAAATTATCTTTTTAAACCTTACTGCATAAATTACATCAATTTCTGTGTATGTTACAAATATACAATATGTTGATACAAATGGTTTAGAACCTTAAGAATTAAACATTTTTATATGCACGGTTACTAATTACAGTTAAAAAAAATTATTCTTTAATAATTAGAGAGATGAGGAAATATTAAGGGTAAAATTAAAAAACTCTTTTTCAATTGGTTGTAAAATGAAGAAAATTTAGCTGAAATCTTAAAAATTGTGTTTTTATTATAGCATTTGCTTTAATAGTTCTCTACTTCTTAGTCTAATATATTTCTTTCTCTCTTCAAGGGAAAAGTCAGTTTAGGAAATGGTTTACCCTTCTTTGAAAATTCTGTCAATTTTAATGAACCAAAAGTGAGTTTCTAATATTTTTTATATTAAACATTGACATTCACATGTACATGTATATATATTATACACTGCAATATTTGTGACATTTATCTACTTTAACATTTTGTTAATTGATATCTTACCAGTACTATATGTGCTTTAGTTTTCTGTAATTGATATTTGTGTTGCTTGTGATTTCAAAACTACTTTAAATCCTTGAAGTTATATTTAAAAATCTTTAATGGAATCTGTTTTATATGAAACTATAAAGTTCTGTTCATAGATTTATCTTAAGAAAATCCATATAATTAAAATTCATCAGAGAATATATCCATATCCATATATTCTCTGATGAATATGAGAAATTTATTTGGATTGTAATACACACACACACACACACACACACACATATATATATATATATATATATATATATATATATATATATATATATATATATATATATATATATACACAAATCAATCCAGTCTTTTTTTGCAATTTGATTATAGAAGTTTTTTCAGGCAATTTTTTTTAAGGTTTTAGTGCATTGTATTATACAAATGATATTATAAGAATGAAAGTGTATGTGTAGAAACAATTTGATTTCAAACTGTTATATTGTTGTAATAATTTCATTATATTCCATATATGATTTTTTAGCTATAAGCAATAATTTAAAAAATATTTTACTATATTAATTTGGCTACCCAGTATCTATTGAACCTGATTCATCTTCTGATTTTAAGTGCTTATTTTCTATTCTTTCCTAATGGCAATGCTGTTAATGAGTAAATTATGGTCCACAGGCCAGCTCCATTCCCCTGAAGATAAAAAGAAAATATAATATTTATATAATGTCATAAATTGCAACAAGGAAAATGATTTTTTGCAATTCAAGTGTAGTGATAATCACTTTCTATTCTGATTTAGTTGTTTGCATGATGATGATGATTTCATTTCAAACTTATATATGAGGTCTTTTGTTTTTTCAAGTAGAAAAGTCCAATATAGATTAATCAGAGTTTGTGTTTGTAAGTGTTCATTATAAGCTCCTGCCAGTGCCTTTTGTCACATGTCATGTGTTTCAATTTGTTTTTGACACATGTTCTAATATTATGTATTTCATAGAAAAAAAAAAGTAGACAGATTGTACCATAGTGAATAGTGATGAAACTATTAAAAAATAAAGTGTTGCTGGTGCTTGTTTAGTTTATTATGGATATTTGTAAAATATTTAAACACCAAAATATATACTAAAAAATGTAAAGTTTATTTAGAGTTTTGTGTTTTAAGAGGAATGTATCTGGAAATATTCTTTACAGTTGTCAAAATTTTAAAATAAATTACATTGACCTACCAAGCCCAATGCAAAAAAAAAAAAAAAAAAAAAAAAAAAGTTTGTCTATCCCTAATTTAGTCTATAAATCAGGGTTGGCATGATTTAAATCAGTTGATTTTTTTTTTTAAATCATTGATTTAAATCTTTTTTTTTTCACTTCTTTTAAAACCTATATTCCAAAGACAGGAGAATTGGGAATCAGTCAGCACAGTAATAAGTAAATAAGTGTAAATAGATAGCATGTGCTTTCCAAGAATTTAGGGGTTGTTATCAGAAAGTATGTAGTAGGAATAGTACAATGATTGATTATGACAGGTGGAAATCATTTTATGTAATGGGAGGTAAAGAGAAATATTACAGAGCTTGAAATCCAGTTTGTCTACCTAATAACATTAGCCGTGTCTTCATCTGCTGGAATGGAAAGACAATTTTCTTTTGGTATTGTTCATTCTAGCCTTCGTAACCAATTAGGAGTGGATAAAGCATCCAAGCTAGTGTTTTTATTGATACAATTAAATCCATAATTCGGTGCTTAAAAAATGTTGAAATAATTGTGATTTTTTTTTTTAAATAAATGGTTTGCATTAAAAGAATATTTAATTCGTTCTTTAAATTTACATCTTATTTAGTTTGCACTATCCAATTACAAAATAATGGAATGTATTTAGATTAAAATTTATATATTTAATTTTAGGTAATCAATGTGCAGAATATACTAGATAGATAAGATGTTACTTCTTATAACAAACTATTCTATGTATATTGCAAAAAACATAAAAAAGCAATTAAAATTAGTATTCAGAAAATTTAAAAAAAAAAACCGATTTAAATAAAAAAAAATCTGATTTTTTTGATTTTTAAAAATAAAATCATGATTTTTTTCCAGCCCTGCTATAAATGAAAAATGCTTAATAATTTATCTATTTTTTAAGCTGTTAATTATAGATCCAAAATATTACAATGATTTTATTTTTCTTTGTTGTAACTTTATAGAAGCTGTCTAACACAGAGTTTTATCCAAACAACTATGAACTTGGTCCTTTCGATAATGCTGTGGAAGTTACTAGTGATTTCAAAGGGTCAGCTGATGCTAGCCCATCTGAAACTGAAAGTAATATTTCTAACAGTGAAATTGTTTCCCAGAGTCTGCCTAAATCAAAATCTGATGAAAACTGCAGAATTAATGAAGCAGTTACACAGCAGGATTTAGAAATGATATCACATTATATCAATATAGATGCTGAAAATGATGTAAAATTGGACAAAGATTTAGAAGTTATACGTACAAAAGTGGTCAGGCGAACAAAAAAATCTTGCAGTCAGACTCAAAACACTAAAGTGAACAATACTGATAATAGCACACAAATTTTGAATGAATGTAATACTTCTTATGAAAACCGTTTAAGTAAAGCCACAACAGATTCTGGCCTTTGTCTGGAAACTCCATACTCATCTGATAGCGAACTTACTGATGTAACTGATGACATTGGCATTTCAGATGATTGTCATCAAACTACTTTTGAAGTTGGAGACTTTTGCCATGATATTAGTGTCACATTTTCTACTCCTGTAAAAAGTGAAAGGAAAAAGTCTGCACAATTAGAAAATACAAAATCTGGTATAGAAGAAAGAGGGACTCCAGAGGGACAAGAAGATCCTATAAAGAATACTTGTGTATCTAATACTGTGGCTAATCGTTTACCTTTACAACCTGGTGATGATGGAATGGAGGATAAGACAGATGAAGAAGAAGAACTATCTATATATGATATGTGTAAAATGGTACCAGTATCTGAAAAATGTGATAAAGCTTTTGAAGAGTCTGTTTCAGAAGCTGTTGATCAGTCCAGTGATGTTAAAAGTGTCACTAGTATGAGCAGCACAAAATCTCTTATAATTGATTTAGTTTCTGAAGAACTTGCCAAATTGGCTCTTGAAAAGCCTGAAGATAATGATTTTAGGTAAGTTGAATTCTCGTTTATAATTAAAGCATATGTTAAGGTTTTAGCTTTGTGTTAAAAAAATTAAGGAATCTTTTATTAACAAAGCAAATGTTTACTATTTTCTATCTAGGATAACAAAGCTTTGAAAATAAAAATTCAAAAATTTGAATTTTCATTTGCAGTAGTATATATATATGAAAAGCTAATTGAACACTACCTTGGGTGGCACAAAAGGCAGCAAAATACCTATTTTTGAGTATAATATTAAGGATCGCTATAAATAAATTATATATATACATTAAAGATTTGATGTTCAATAAAGTATTTATCAGATTGCAGCAATCTGTTATAATTCTAATATAGCTAATTCTATTATCTTGTTATAACAAAAATATATATTATAATTTTTGAGTAAAATAAGCTTTCTTAATAATGTTGTTTTTAGACAAATAAATTACTGAATTATAAAACATTTTTTGGGTAAAATTTTGTTTTCAGTGCATAAGAATTTTAAATTTTGGAGAAAAAAAATCCCTTCTCAGTTAATATTCTCCCCTCATTAAAATTTTACCATTATTATAATATATTTTGAAGGCAGGAAGAGGCAGTAAGTTTGATATCTGCCCTTAAAAGCCAGTTTGATATTTGACATAGAAACAGAAACTTACTGTTTACTTTGGTTAGACTTAGTGTAAAAAAGCTTAAGTACTATGAAAAATTAATGTTCTAGGCATTAATTATCTTGCATCAGTACATTGTCTTCATTTGATCATAATCATTCTTTTAAGTGAAAATTTTAGTACGTATATAAAATGTTTCTAGTTATCTATGTCAGTAAAAATCAATTTCTTATAACATTTTAGTCTAATAGTAACTTAAGAAATCCTCTTTGCTTTTATTACTTCTAACAGTGTTTTGAAGGCTCAGTTGTAATAAGTCTGAAATAATGAAAAAAAGAAGCTAGTTTTGAAATATTAAGTGTTAAAAGCTGATCTCTGAAGAATTTTAACTAACTAGTTTTAATAAAATGTTGTAAAAGTTTTTAAAAATTTAAATCTTATAACTTTAGAACAATTGCTGTGCTGGAATAAAAATCCTGTAAAAATACCATAGTCTTTTAGTGCCTACCTTAGAATTTGCCAACTGTATTTATTTATTTGAATGCTTTCTGTTTTTATTTGTTTATGATTAAAGAAATGTGTTATTATACTTCTTGGTAAATTATACTTTTATCTTTACAGAGTAGGAAACAACATTCAGTTATATTTCCTTGTGGAAATATATGAGCACGAGGAAGAACATTTTTATAAGGTATTATTGTTATTTCAAAATATTTCTTTCCTTTATATGTGATTCACCAATATATCTCATAAAGTTCAAATATTTATTTCAATTCCTTTCTATTACAGCTATATTCTGGTTATACAAGTTTTTCTGAAGGATCTTCACAGAGAGTTTATTTTTTATTGTCAAATAAAAGTGTCTATTTTTTGAAACCTGGGAACAATCAACAAAAATTCTTTAAACTTGGTGGTGTTAGATACAGTAGTATTGATTACATTACTGTAAGTATGCAATTTTAAATTTTAACTTTTGAATGGGTCTTAACCACTTGCGCTACGATTTAACTGTCGGTGGCCGCTCCGCGCTTCATTCTTTTCAGCATTATAGTAAGATATCTCAAAAACTCAACGTATCAACTCTGGTATATTCTCAAGACAGCACGCGATGTTATTCACTGTAGAACAGTAGCTGGAAGAATGAACGGCTGAACTCTTACGATTAGCCGAGGTACCACGCACAAGTCGCATTTGTTTCTGCGCGAAATGACTATCGAAGTGGTATACACGTCGCTTTCGGTTCTGTAACAAAAGCATCTCGACGTGCCTGGCACGTCTTTGTAGCGCAAGTGGTTAAATTTAATTATTCTATTAAAAATATTTGGAAGATATGAATCAGCTCTCAAGCTACAGTACAATGATTTAAATCAGTTGATTTTTTTTTTAAATCATTGATTTAAATCATATTTTTTCACTTCTTGTAAAACCTATATTCCAAAGACAGGAGAATTGGGAATCAGTCAGCACAGAAATACCGATAAGTAAATAAGTGTAAATAGACAGCATGCTTTTTCCAAGAATTTAGGGGTTGTTATCAGAAAGTATATAGTAGGGGTAGGTACAATGACTAGTTATGACTAGTGGAATTCATTGTATGTAATAGGATGTAATCAGAGTATACAGAACTTGAAATCCAGTTTATCTACCAAATAACAACAGCTGTACCTTCATCTGCTAGAATAGAAAGACAGTTTTTTTCATCTTTTAGTATTGTTCATTCTAGCCTTCATAACAAATTAGGAAAACTAGTGTTTTATAGAAACAGTTAAATCCATAATTCGTTGATTAAAAGAATATTAAACTAATTGTAATTTTTATTTTCATAAATAGTGTGCATCAAATGAATATTTAATTTGTTCTTTAAATTTACATCTTGTTTAGTTTCATTATCCAATTACAAAATAATAGAATGTATTTAGATTGAAATTTATATATTTAATTTTAAGTAATCAGTGTGTAGAATATACTAGATAGATAAGATGATACTCATAACAAATTATTCCATGTAAATTGAAAAAAAAATATAAAAACACAACAATTATTAAAATTAAAATTCAGAAAAAAAATCAAATAAATCTGATTTTTTTTTATTTAAAAAAAAATTATGTTTTTTTTCCAACCCTGCTTCTAACTGTTTATGGCATATAGATTTTACTAAACCAGCTAAAAAAAAATTTTTTAAATGCCTTTACATGCGCTTTAAAATTTACTATGCTTTTAAAATTTATTTGAAATATAAAATTAAGTAAATTGTCATATCATGAAATATGAATACTTAATGCATTTTTGCCATTATCAGATAATTTAGAAAATTACACTAAATGAGATAAATTAATTCATCATAATTAAGTTAATGGATCTGTAAATTGTATTTGATTGATAGGCTATAATTTAGGTTCATGTATATATATATATATATATATCAGGATTTTGTCTTGAAAGTTTGGACAGACCTCTTGTATATATATATATATATATATATATATATATATATATATATATATATATATATATATCAGGATTTTGTCTGAAAAGTTTTTAGAGACCTCCTTGTAAATAGATATATATTTTCACAGATCTGTCCAAACTTTCCAGACAAAAGCCTGTTTTATTGTGAAAATCTATTTTCAATTTTGTGAAACTGAAAATTAAATTTCGCTCTTTCAGTAAGGGTCTTATTTAATAATTCAGAAAATGAGGTCATATTTTTTAGAAAAATATACAAATTTACAAATCTGAAATTATTGTGAATTATGTATATAAATTGTTCATGTTTCAGATGCACTTTAAATTATTTTTTATTTATCTCTTTTTAGGTGGATCTAAATTATCAAGGATTCAGGCTTATTGCTAGAAACCGGGAATATCATTCTCTGCACACTGCTAATGAAGAATTAACTAGGTATTGACAGATGATATAACTTATATATTTTAGTCAAAAAAAATGCTGAGTTTGGTTTTAAATTTATTGTATATGAAATGAAATTTATATATATATATTGTATACTGTGTTTGCGCTCAAATTTTAAATAATAAATAATTAGACCTATTATGAACCATTTTTACTTTTCCATGCATCTAATCAAAATTTTGCATTCTAGGGAGATTTTGTCTAATTTGGAAATAGGCATTCGACGGTTTATTCCCAAATTACCTCTTCCTACTGTATATACTGATGCTACAACACAAGTTGTCATGATTGAAAAGTTTCTAGCCTCAGTTTTTAGCTGTGAAGTAAGCATCTTTTACATTTGTTTGAGCTTACTTTTAAAGGTTGTTATATGTGACATCATATTACAATATCATATTTGACTTTTTTTTTCTACTTCCCCTTTTGTTCCTAGAAGACCAATGTTTCTTTAAAGCATTATGTCTTAGCACGATGGGAAGATTACACTTCATCTACTGTTACTCCATCTGGACCTATTTATCAAGATTATCTTATGTATCGTCATGTATTTGCAAAAGAAAATAAGGCTACTCCATGGCAGCCTGGATATTTCCTCTTAAAGTGACTATTTTTAGTTTTGATCATAAATTTAAATTTACTGTATTTCGCAATTTTAATATATCTTTAATGATAAAATTTATTATTACTGGAAACCTCAAAATCTATGGCTTATAAAATATGTGAATTTTTGTGAATAAATGTACATAATTATTTCTTTGCCATTTTTTCTGCTTAAACAGTTTATGAGTGTTTGACAAAAAAAAAAAAAAAAAATCTTAAATTTTATCCATTTATTATTGTTTCTACCAGACAAAAAAATTAAATACTATTCAAAACTGGCATATAGCCTGTCATATGATGAAATCAGTAAAATTTTTTATTTTCCAGAATTGTAAAGTACCCTATAAGACAGATAAAAAAAATGGTTTGTTTTCTGGCCCAGAATTATCTAGTACACTATGAATAATTTGCTATTTATCTTCATACTGATTTAAAGTTTCCCAATACTGTGAATGCAGTTTAGAACTCTGTTTCAAGGAATACTCTCCAAAATTTTTTTACACTGACTGACCATTTGCATCAAAATCACAGAAAACTAAACAGATGCTTTCTTGATATACCTGAATAAGTAATAAGATACATGCTAATTTGTCCGTGACTTTATCGTCCTCGGATTTATCTTAAAACTTTAGCATGATCTCGAAAATACTGAGCTTATGTTAGTTGCTGACTTAATTTTTCTAGTCATATTACATTATAGGATGAACAGCAGAGGTTTTATATTGACAGTGATTATTTGCCAGTATATATAAATGATGTCTAAAATTTAGCAAATCGATTGCCAACATTGTGGTTATGTATAAAAACAAACACACAAACGAACAAACTATTTAATTTTCAAAGATATATAGCTTAAATGCTAGATATTTAGTCCATGAAATAATCTCCTAGACTTTTATGAAAAGAATTTGTTGTTAATACCGGTCATAAAATATTCATTGCAACAAAAAGTAATCGATGATTAAATTTAAAACTATTACATATGAACCTAATCTATTATTTAAGCCAAATATAAAAGAAAATTATTTACGTAATATCTAAGTTTAGAGATAAAATGTATGAAAAGAATACAGACAATATTTAAATAATTTAAAATAAGATATGATTAAAAGAATGGCATCATAATGCAAGAAAAAATGCTGTTTTTACCTATTTATTATGAGATAAATTGAATCTCCTGCTCTTAACCGGGGAAAATAAGACTTGAAATAGTGGCATTAACTGCACGGAAAGGGGTGGATTTTGAACGATAAACTTTACTCGTTTTGAATTTCACTAACCCTAACTCATCAAGAATCCAATATGAATGCCATTATTCATTTCAGGTCCAATCACTTCATAAATTCGAGGACAGACGGACAGATAACCTAGGCTATTATTATACAAGGGATGATTTAATAGGTTACCAAATAGATTTTGTTTCTTAAGTGACCTCAGGGTAAATTTCATCTTGTCAAAGTTGGAAGTGATGGCAGTATGAAATTTGGAAACTTAAAAGTGAAAATTTCTATACTCAGGGTGCTATATTTAATTATATTTGGCCATAGATTAAATATTAAATCATTAGTTTTGTATCTGTATAAGTTATGCATGATTTTCCTGTGCATCATTTTATGTTTAAAATGCTTATATGTGAAAAATATGCTTGATCTTCAGGACCCAAGAATATTTTCCTTTCACTTGAGAATTTTTTTGCTTTTATTTTAGTGTACATAAAAACTAGCTATTGTGCTGTATGTAATGCACTACATTTACTGCAGCTCAAAATATTTTTCTCTTTTTGCTTTTTTTTTTATTTTTTTTTATGTGTGTGTGTGTGTGTGTGAGTTGAGTTCTTTTAACTTTTTATAGATGTCTGTCATAAAATACTAAATAATAAGAAAATAAATAAATGTAAACATTCTTCAAAGTTCTAAACATTTTACAAATGAACTAACTGGTCACAAATATTCTATTTTAGCTTAGAGCAAATTTATGAATTTTTTTTTGATTGAAATTTAAATTTCTGCAAAAACTTAATGCTAATTAAAAAATTTTGTGATTTATTATGTATTTCATTATCATATTAATTTAAAATTATTCATTATGGTATTAAAGTGTAGACAGGCCAGTTATTTATAACAATTATATTTTTTTTGTCTGGTTTGCATTATTAATAATTGAAAGGGAGAAATAATTCTACCTATTTGTCAATATGTATTCATGTATGGTTGCTTAAATATGTTATAATACCATGAATATGTTATATAATTTAACTTAAGTTTTTTGATTTTGATTTAAAAATTGAATATAGTTATTTAATTCATATTTCTTTTTTAAAAAATTCTGTTTTTATGGCCTGTCTTGTGCAGATCTGAGATTTTTTTTCTACTTAAGTTCATATCTATTTATGCTATTTAGATGTATACTGTATTATGTATAGTATCAAATTTTAGCATTGTAATATTTTATTGTATCTGTAAATCTTATCTCTTTTTTTTAAATTAGAATATTTTGTCTTCCATAAAATATAAAATTTTGAAATTTATTGATTAAATATATATATTTTACAGAGGTGGTGTCTTGTACTGCATGGAAAATGAAAAGAGTAAACCTTTGTTTTTCATCCAAATGTGGTAAGTCAACAGATATATTGTAGTTATAGCTGTAAGTTTCTAGATTTATTTTTATGAAAAAAAAATGTATTTGTTGTTTGAGTTTGTAATTATAAAAAAGTTGAGAATTTTTGGTTACATTTATAAGGGAAAATAATTTGTTTCCATAACAACCAATATGCTATATTTAAAGTACAATGTAATTCAAGGTAATGGCTGCACTGTGACAAATTTAGTCATTACTCATTCATGATAAGGCCAGACTCTTAATGCCAAGCATGACTCACAATGACTTTTCCAAAATTTTAATGAATCCTGTTAATTCTCTGGGTGAACTACAAACTAACTGTTGCGAGAAGATTTCCTATCTCATTCCAATTATTGTAATCAGAAAAAGAAGAAAATGGCTAACCATGCTAAATACTTAGAGATATACCCCAGATGGTCATGTGGTTTGTGTGAGGGGCTAGATTCCTAGAGTGTTAGGTTTGAGCCAGCAGGTGCACAAAACATCTCCCTGTGTACTCAGGGAAATAAATCTGTGAATTTGGATGTCTCTTTGCTAAAACATTGGTAGGTGGAAAAGAGAGAATCAAGACCCAAAATCCATTTTCCTAAGGATGATTGAAATTGAAGTGATCCATTTAATTCCAGAATGTCATTAGGAATGCCTTACACCTGTCAAGGTAGGCATCCCATTGTGAAGCGTGAAATACTTCTTAATAACTTTTAGTAAGAATCATTATTTTTATTGTCATTGACTGAATAACTTGATATCTTTTGATAAGATATAAAACTTGCCAATGGATAACATAAACCACTGATTTTTTTTCAATTGTATGTAGAGTCTAATGGGTGAAATGATTTAAGGAATGACATTAATATAGCAGTTACTGCTATTGTCAAATTGGTACAGGGGTTAACATGTATAATGCAATGCCTTGAGAAATTTTAGACAATTACATAAGATTTGGACATTAAATTAATTGCTTAGGTTTTTAAAGCTTTTACTATAATGTCTAAATCATAATTAACACATATTTCTCACAAGGGTTGCAATATATGAGATATATGTAAAGTATATTTGGCAAGCCTAATTTGCTATATTGATTATTGTGATATTGATTTCAGTTCTATGGTCCGTATTTGCTTATTGAGAAACATCATGAGTTAGGATATGTAGTTTAAAAGAATATTTTAATTATTACAAAACCATAGCAACAATAGACAAATAGTAGTCAAATGTAGTTGACATTTTTTTTTTCCAGATTTGTGCTCTAAGAAAGTTTTTCAAAGAAAAAGCTGAACTTTTTTATACATTTTCTGAATTTTTATATTTTGCTGTATTCTGAATTATCCCCAAAATTGTATTAAAGAAAAGTGTATCTAATATTTTTTTTCTAGTACACCACATTGTAAAGGCTGTCGAAGAATCCACCTTGGGAGACCTCATACATTTGAGATCTTGCGTTCTAATTCAGACTCATTACAGTTAGCAGCTGCTGATAATTATGAAGCATCAAGGTGGCTTCAGTGCTTTTTAGAAACTGTATCCCTTGCTGGGCATGTAAGTAATTTTTCTTTTGAAATTTTATTTGGTAGAAAGTTCTTCAGAAACAGATTTGTTTTTGAACTTTCTATGGTGAATATAGTTTGTTTCTCTTGCAAACCAAATATTTTCTTATCATAAGACTCTAGGGAAAAATTCCAGGAAATAGAGTGGAACTTTTTTGCCACTTGAGAGAATAAACCCTGTTATAAATAAAAAAGTTTAAAATAAATACCAAATTTTATCATTAAATTAATTTTTCTTCATAACCCATAACTTTTTCTGTTTCCTAGATGAAGTTTGAAAGCAACACACATATTTACTTCCTTATGTGGATTTCTCAAAATGCCTGAAACCTAAAATTGAAGTTTTGTTTTATGATATCAAATTTCCTTAAATTTTCTTAGATTAAAAGATGAGATTCACAGGAAATGATAGGTTTTGTAAAGGTTGGGTCATTTTGCTTCTCACTTTGAAGCTTATTGTTTTGAACCATCCTTTGCTACTAGATGTATTGAATATGTTAGTGTTTACTCAATGATGGTAAGTGATTTTAGGCTTCATAGTAGAGGATAAATATATGTACAATTGTGCTTCAATTTACTGCCAAAAAGCAACATTTTCAGCACTATTTTGATGCAGTTAGGAACTTTGATATGAGTATAAGCTAAAGGTATTTATTTAATACCTATACTTTTATTAATTATTTGTAGAAATTTAGTTTTAAATTTTCAAGTAGAACTTAATTTTAGGGAAGCTCTATACTTTGAAGTTATTTTCAATAATAATTTAAAAAAAAAGGGGGGGGGGTAAACATTATTTTGGCTATGTTATGAATTTACTTGAATAACTTTTTCATATCTTTAATTCTTATCTTCCACTGTCTCAGAAATCAATTATGATTTTTTGATGTTATTTTTCTTCTTGTTTCAGTTTCTTAATTTTTTGTTATTTTTCATATTTTTATAACATTATCAGTACAATTATTTAAATTGACCTAGCCATTTGTTACCATTTAATAACTGATTTTCATAAATGTTTTCTTCAGCTTGTTATGCACTTAGTTATATGTTATCTCTTTCCAAGTCCACAGCAAATATACTAACCACTATAATTACTATTTTCAAAACTCTATAATAAGTCATTTTACCACCTCTCATTAAACATTAGGAAAAGTAAAACTTTTTAAAGTCATTAGGTCATTATTGCCTTTAATTAATACTTTATTTTGTATTTTAACATAAAATGAAATAAGGAGCATAAAATATCATGTGTTTTAATAGCATGCAGTGAGCAATGGTAATCATCCCCCCCCCCCCGCTAAAAGGAAGTGTTTTTGGTGAAAAAAAATCTAAATTGGTATTTTTAAATAGATGTCTACTCAAAATATTTTAATCTACCATTGCTAGGGAGAAAATGCCCTTATTAAATGGTAACAAGAAATGTTTTTGAATTCATTAACGATCTGAATGTTTTACCTTAATTGCAACTAACACTTGTATTTAAAAACGTTATTAATTTTTTTAAGTAGACACTGTTGTATTTAAAAGTATTATAATTTTTTTAAATAAAGTATTAGGATATCTATTTATTGTTCATTGATAAAACCATATGTTTGACAATTTTTTTTTATTTTTTATTATTATTATCATACGTAAAATAATTAATATTTGTTATTCTTCAATAAAGTATGTAAATCTTATTTTTTACTATACCTTAATTTTCATAGCAGTAATATTAACAAGTTTTATAATATTTTTTAGTTTATTGATACAGAGAAGAATGTCCAACAACCATGTTGTATTATGTTTGCCAATGATCAAATAGTTGTTGCACAAGAAGATTCTCGTAAATACACATTCAAACTAATAAGTAAAGCTTCTATTAAAGATTTAGTTACAATTTTTATTGATCCAGTTGCTTCAAACTTTGTGATGTTGGTAAGTTGTCTTTTCTCAATGTTATTGAAAACTAATATTGTTCCATATTGTTTATTCTGTTTTAATTACACAGTAGTGTGAATATTTTCTTTGCCTGTGTTAATTATTTTGAAAGAGTTTTTGCTTTTCTTGTAACATGTTCACAAGATTAAGGTTTCATTATTAAAAAATTCATTAGTAAAATTGTATAAATATGTATTGATCTGATGATATTAAGAATCTAATTTTGTATCTACATATATAACGATTTGTGTAACTAAAAGTTTATAATAATGTCATTTAAGGAATTCGAAATTGCTGAAGCCAGCAAGAGCAGTGGAGAATGGATAATTTCATTTGAATCTAGTGTAGAAAAAGAAAAATTTCTTGACATAATCAGTCACAGATGGTATGAAATATTTCAGGTATGTTTCTGTAATTATTATATTTATTATTATTTTCTAACAATTATATGGCTGTGTTAGAAAACTTAAGTATGCTTCTTGTGTGTGTGTATATATATATATATATATATATATATATATATATATAATGTTAAGTGTTAAGGCAAATGCAAAACAGTCTTTCTTGATAATAATAAGTTTATTAAATCATCGTTTCATTTAAAGAAAAACTAGTGCCATTTTCATTTATTCATTGAAGACACGCATAGAGTGTGTTCACAGTTCCATGTCCACGTGCTAACTGACTCTTATCTGTTTGCAAACTTATCAAATTCATCCAGAATGCTTCTGCCTGACCAGATTATCCTAAAAGCTTACTCGAGCAGGGGTCTTTTTCATTTATTTTATTAGTATAGAAGAGTTCCCTTTTTAAAATCTTTTATAAATCACATAATTTCCAACTACATATATATATATATATATATATATATATATATATAGATAGATAGATAGATAGATAGATAGATATATAGATATATTTAACTATGTTTGTGCTTTATATGATAGATTCTGGTCAAGAATACTTCAACCTTTTAACTGTAAATTTAATGTTTAAAACTGAGTAAAAGCTCCTTGATTTTATTGTAGAACAGTGACACTTCTAACACCCATAGGTATAAACATTCAGAACCTATTCTTAGCAGTTTTTTTTTTTTTTTTTTAACCTGGCATTACATGTATTGAAAAAAAACAATGTGATTACTCATGCATTGTGTCTCATACCTATAGTTGTTTTTTCCTATTTTCTACCAGAAAATCAATACACTCAAGATTTAAAAAACAAAAAGAGAGCATGATACATTCATAAACATAATTAAAAAATTAAAAAGCCTATTTGCTTTCAATATGTGCATTATCTGTAAATACATGCCATGTGTTTGTTCCATAGACATTTTTCTATCATTCTTTTCACAAAAAAGATTTAGTTTTTTCTGACCTCCTTTTATTTGGGCATTCAGCAAATATTTTATATGCTCTTTACTATGAGTAGGTGTTAAAGTTGAATTTGTTTATTTTTCTTTAATTCTTTTGAATTCAAGTCATCTTGGCTTAACAGTAAAGCTATTTCTTAAAAGAATATGAATGTTTATTATATAATTTTTTAGGTTATGACCATGCATTTCAATATGAATTGCCAGAGGGATTGATTAGTGCTTTTTGTTGATATTAAGTTTTATAATTTATATATTTTTACAAATATAAATTCTAAGAAAAATATTTATAGCTTAAAATATTATACAGTTTATACGTTTATTTTCTAGGTCAAACTCAATATTGATACTTTCAAAGATATTTACTTATTAAAGAAATATCGCCAGATAAGCGAAGATTTAAAAGCTGAAAGAAGAGATCTTCAGGAATTTTGTATTGACAATTGATCTTAGAAATTTTCATCAGTAATTTATGTTCATTTACCAAAGACTGTGTTATACACAATTCAATAATGTACAGTCCTTACAGGCGCTTCCTAAACAATTTTGCTGTTATGTGTAGTTTTTAAGCATCAGGGAGTTATTTTTCAGAGCATTGTGTAAGTTTCAATGGGAACATGCCTTTGGCAGTTTTTATTTTAACTGTTTAAAGCTTAAAGTGATAACTTTATGTAATTTTTCGAGAAGGTGCAACGTTATGTGAATGGTTGGGAGCTTTGCTTTATAAATATGAATTAACATATTCATTGTGTGATCATTTATAGACTCTGTCTTTTATTTAAAAGACTTTTTTTCTTTACTCTCATTTAAGAAAATTTTTATTGGTATATTTTGAATAGCATTTTCATAACTTTTTCATTATAATGAGCTATTTCTTTTATATACATTCATACATACATGTTTTTGTACACACGTTTCCTATAATGCAATTAATTTGTACTATGTGTTATGGAAGCCATGTTAATGAAACAAGAATTAATTTAATTCCGAAAATGCATAGTATAGAAACAATGTTATGAGAAACACAGAGTTAAGACAAATCAGATTAATTTATACAGATTTATTTAGAAATCATGTTATAAGAGACTAAAATTAATTTAAATGGATTCATACTACATTATCTAGAACCTCAGAAATAAATTTTCCATTAATCAGACCTATATAAGAACTACATTCTTAAAGCATAAAGGTATGAATAATTTGGTTAATAAACAAAATTTTATAATAAAAATGGCAATGAATATATAGATTTTAACATATTTAAATTTGGATTCTTCAAACATAATACATAGTTCAAAATCATAAAATTATAAAATTAAATGAGAAATGTTATATTGTTGGTCACTTTTAAGGAAATTTCCTGATAACTAAAAATGTAAATATTCCATAAATGTGAACTAAAAATATTTAACACATCAATTACGTGCTGCCATAGATAAATTTTTCAAGTCATTTGAGTTGTTAGACATTCTTGTATGGAAAACATATTATAGGAGCAGTCATAATTTCTGTAAGCAGTCATGTTCTATACAATGCATGTTATAAAAATACCACATTATAGGAGACTAGACTGTAAATATGTGTATGCATGTTTATATATGTATGTATTTGTGTGTGTTTGTATATATATACACTCACACACACATACATACAATCATTCAATCCTTGATTTGAATGAATTTACAAGAAATTAGTAAAAAAAGTTAATATTTACTTTCTCTTTATTTTACTCTTTATTTACATATTTATTGTTGAAGGCTAATTTTTAAATGAAGTGCACAATTACAATTTGAAGATACTTAATTTTCCATAATGGGGAGTAATTAACCAACTCAGTGCATATCATTACATACAGTTAAAAAAATTATTGCTTATTTTTTATCTGTTAGATATTTTAAGTGCACTGGGTACTTTATATTGTTAATTGTGGGGTTATGGATATTGTTTTTCAGCTTTTCTAATGAATCAACCATTTTCAGTCAGCAAATAAATGTATTTATAAATATATCCCAAGTGGTATATCTATTATTTAATTAGTCTTACACAGCAATGCACAGTAATTTTTTGAAGAATTTTTGAATCTTGCTTTTCCAAAGATTATAATTAATGAGTGCCTTTTCAGAAATATGTAAATATTTTCTTTATTTGTTGAAAGTAAATATTAAATCTTCTTGTCTCTTTGGATTTACCCTTGATTTATTTGCTTTTGTATGTGAGGTTTTGTAAAATATAAACACCTATATCAAACATGCAGCATTTAATATTGCTATTGTATATATTTGTAAAAAAATGTATTTAGGTTCCATTTGTTTTTGAAGATTTAGTGCTGCAATTAAATGTTCCGCAGTGTCCTTAAAAAAATATGTTTGTAGTATTGCAGTGATACATGAACTTGTAAACTAAAAGTGTAATATAGTAAAAATTAGATCCATACTCTTTGTTTAAATTATCAATATTGTTCATTGCATTCTTTAATTCTAATAAATACAAATTATTTGCAATAAATTTTATGAATGGAGTTAGATTTTACAGAAGTTAATTTTGTTTTTACCTCTTTCAGGATCAGTGCATCTAAAATTATATTAGCATATTTTTTAAAGAAGTCATTTCACTAAACATGTGAAATATTTACCCCACCCTTTTCTGTGTGTAGGTTAGGGGGGGAAGGTCATAAATGATTCTATTTTATTTTTGTAGAACCTTCAGTATATTCAGGGCTGTAACTGGGATAAAATTCCAGGAGGAGTTTTTCAAATTTATGTTTTGATGTGATAATTTATAATATATCATATATATAATATACAGAATTTATAATACAAACAATTTATAAAGAAAAGAAGTAGGAAACAATTAGCAAAATTAGGGCAAATGGAAATGCTGGTTAAAATAAAAATAAATAGTGTTAAAAGTGTTTTCATTGTTTTCATAATATCTGATTGATAGCATATTTTTTTTGTCAATGTTTTTACTTTAATATTTTATTCAAATGGAAGCATAATTATCATTACGATCCCAAAAAGAGAAGCTAGATAGCTTCATCTTTCTAATGTATAATTAATGAATTTTTTTAAATCATGATGAATATTTACTATTACTGTATGATTACACATTGCAATATATAGTTAAAGTGAGAAATAATGTAAAAGCAAACCCAATTGCTCATACTAATCAATTACTTTATTCTTTAAAAAAATTATAGAGTTTAAGATAAAGTTTTAACTATATAATTTTCAGTTTTACACAATATCGATGCATTATGCCTCAATATTTTAGAACATTGTGTATGTTATTTACCTGTAATAAGCTATTTTGAAGAATAACACTATGTCAGAAATGGCGTTATCAACCTTTATCCGTGCTGAGTATTCTTGATTTAAATAAGAATATTCACTGCCAATACATATATTTTTCAAAGGTTTCAGTTGTAATAAAAAGATGTATTTCACATTTTAAGCTACAGTCTTGTAGTATAAAATAGTTACTTTGAAACTCTTTCTAAATACAGAATTCATAGATTATACTGCTGAAAAAACTTTTTTAAGGGAGGGGTAGGAATAAATGAATTTAATTTTATTGTTCATTTTTCTTTGCACATTTACCTAATAAGAAAATGTTTATAGGTCTTTTATTAATATTAATAAATAACTTTTCATAATGTTTATTAGTTGTTAGCCCTCCCCCCTATATTTATATCAATACTTGGAACATAAAATGTTGTTCTGTACTGATTTTTCTAGCATTTTAGGTATTTTCGAATGCTTTATTTCTTATGGAGCACTAAATGGTTTTCTAGACCAGGCCTAAAAGATTTGTAGGCTGCATTTGAAATACATTTTATTCTGTGAGGCTATAATATATATATATATATATATATATATATATATATATATATATATATATATATATATATTGATTGAGAGGAAAAGTATAAACAACACATTATTATTATAGTTTTTATTACTAATCATCAATTTAAGGTTGAATAATGATAAATTTATTAATAAAATACATATTTACAATATTATTAATCAATAAATTAATCGAATAGTATTATATTTAGTATAATAATGCAATATTTGTTTCAATTATTATTTTCAATAATTCTATTGTTTGGTCACCCCTGTACTAGATAACTGATAGTAGTTAAATTAAAAGCCTTTTTTATATCTGCTCATGCATCAGAATACCTATTTAATTAATGCAGCTATTTATGCTTTTGAGCAGTTTAAAAAGGCATTAACATACTCTGAAAGAAATGGTTACACCTTTGGCCTTCTAGTTAAACTACAAGGTTATAAAGGTGTGGAAGGGAGATTTTTTAAGTGAAGAAAAAGAAAGGTTTTTTTCTTTATCATGTGATATTTTAAACTGAATTGATCAAATTGAGTGTATTAAAATTTATTGCATTTACAAGAATTATCTTTTGTTATATAAATAAAAAAAATTAAGTTTGTAAAAAGATAGAAATATTATATATGAATGTTATTTATGTATTGTTGTTTAATATTGCTTTATATATATATTTAGTTGCATGAAATATTATTTTAAACCGAAATACAAATCATATTTATAACCTTTGATAAAGATCCAAAACAAAATGTTATATATATTTTTTTTTTTGTAAAAAAAACAAGAAAAAGTTCTTAATATCTTTAAAACTATTATATATGTAATGTTACTTTCAAGGCTGCTTTTTTTTTACTATCTTTTTTTCTTCTAGTGTGTGTATGTGTAGTGCAAAGCTATTATATTATGTGTAAATCCTTTGTTTATATATCTTTTAATATTTAGTAGTCAATTCCAATATGGAAAACTGTTTCAATCTCCTGCATAAAACTGATGTTATGAAATAGATTTCACTATTTTAGTTATAGTAGGAAGCACAAGAGATGCTATTACTGAATTTCATAAATTTTCAGAAAATTTTATTATCAAATTTGTTATGGATAATATGCAACTCTTTTCGTTTCATAGATATTTTTTTAAAAAGTCTCTCTCTGTACAGTTATAATTGACTGTTGCAGAAAGTATTGTCTGTTAAACTTTTTCACTTATAAAAATATTCTTTTTGTTAAAGTTATTTTAATCCGTTTGACTGTTAGAGTGAAATCCTATCTAAGCCAAATTTTATACTGATTGTTTTATGCTGGGGAATTCTACAGAAAAGCTATTGTTTACACCATGTAGAATGGTTGATTTTTGTGGGTATATTTTTTTAAGTCTTGCTAATCACCATAAACTCTTTTCATTTTTATATAAAATTTATGTTTTGGAGTGTATAGCCAAATTTTGTCCCCTTTAAGTTTGTTTTTGTGTTGTGGTGATTAATAGTTATGATTACTTGTACCAATATTCATACTACCTTTTATGGTTTTATTCTTATTTTTCTCACAGTTATTTAATAGTATATTAAAATGGTTTACATTAAAAATTTCTTTGTCTTTGTAAGGAAAATTTGTGATTAACTAGAGTTAAATTCAGTTATCATTTACTATATAGATAAATTTATATGTGTATATATATATATATAAAGCTGAAATTAGCAAATCCCCTGTAATTATGTCAGTACATATGGATGTTTTAAAAAATAACACTTATATTTGCTAACATTAAATGTTTGTAAGCATAATTTTTTTTACAATAATATTTAAGCAGAATATTCTAGTCTTTAGTTCTAGTTGTAAATGCACATGTTTGTGGTAGATATTGGTCATAAGTCTAAATGAATGTGTGCTGGCTCATTGCATAAAACTAAAAGCCAAATTTGTTTTTTTATCTGCAATGTGATATATTTAATTATCTTATGTTTATGTAAAAAATTGTTATACTTTGTTTATTTTTTATATTTAGTCCAAAACAGTTATTTTCATGACAATATCTAAAATTTTATATATCAGTATGACTTCTTCTCTTAATTTTTTTTTAAATGGGAATTTGTCTAAAGGGCATTAGTTAAAAATTATAAGAGCTGAAGTATTCTTGAAATTAAGAAATTAAGTGTAATACTGTGTAATTCTTTCCTTTGCAAAATTAAGCCATGGACAATTGTAAAAATAAATAAAACCATATCTTTATATTTACAAACAAATTAAAAAGCTTATTTCTTTCAATTTCCCCAAAATATTTAATGATTATTACCCTTTTTAATGAATTTGCCTTCATTTAACTTTAATTTAATATTCCATTAAAGTTAATTCTTAAATTTGGATTATTTCATAGTATTAATAACTACACGTAACCATAGCACGTTTAATCTAAAAAATTTTCTGAATGCAGAATTTTTTTATATTTGTAATATCTTTAAGCAGTTAGGTTGTACAGAATCCAATCTTTAAAAATGTATATGTATTAATATAAACAATAGCTCATTGAAGTTGATGGGGTGACATGATTTTTTAAAACAAATGATAAATTGACTGCATTGTAAAGTTAATTCGATGAAGACTTCCGACTTACTGCAGGATTTATAGCTCTAGATTATGGTCACAAAAGTTAGCCCATAGTCATTTGTCTGTTTTCATATATATATATGTTTTTTTAATCTAACTGAAGTAATAAAAACAAGCTTGTTGTTTCTCAGCTATAGAAAATATGCCCATTGACTCTATGCATTTCAATCAAAGACAATTGTTTATCATTTTTTCTCAGAATTTTTCTTTTCTTTGAGTTTTTGAAATGTGCTTAGACACTGTAATCTTCAGTTTTTAAAATCTTTCCTGACTGAAATTATTCTGCTCATTTTTATGAATTTTATTATTTCAAAAATGAACTGAAATATTTTCTAAATGTAATTGATGATAACTTCACTAAAATAATTTTTTAGAATTTTCACTCAAACATATCTGTAAAAAGTTAAAAAAAAATTAATTCTGAACCATGTTAGATGGAAGTCAAGATTAACTGGTTATTAAAGTTTCAGTTAAATAATTATTTTTTATTATGTAATTTCAGGTATATTAGTTTCATATTTGATTTGCATTAGCTATTATAATATTTGTGGGCATTAATCTTTTATTGAATATATTATGTGATTTCATTATAGCTTTTCATATTGCCACTTCTTTGTTTAAACAAATAAAGCTGAAAGTTATTTAAATTTTGCTGGCAAAATAACTGCACCTATGTTTTTGCAAGTATAAATGTATATTATCTGAGAATCAGATAAAACATAATTTGTGTCTCTTAAAACTTTTTTTAAGCTTATAGAGTCTGTTATATTATCTAAAGAGTATAATAACTTAGTTTCTGAAGTTGACATTCCCATTATAACAAATAAATAAATATTCAGTGGAATAAGATGCTTTCTAAAAGTTTAATTCTTTTGAATAATATTTTTTCCGTGAAGCTTTTCATATATATGGGTAGATTGGAACATACATATTGTTTAATGTATGAAATTAGTTGTTACTTTCTTGCAGTTAATTTTTACCTTTCTGATATTTTTCTTAATTAGGGCATATGATTTTAGTAATCAAAAAGTTCATATTTGAGTTCTTATCTAATGGAACTTCATAATTTTGCATAGGGTAGGTAAACAATCTGCATACATTGTAAAATGCAATCATACTTTTTATTGTGCTGTTGCATTCAGCCACATTTCCAATTTACAGAAACTAAAAATCAAGCATACCATCCTGCTACATTTATTAATATTTTCACTTTTAACCTCTAATTCATAAATTAATTTTTATTCCTTTTTGGCTATATTCCAAAGTTTTTGTAATTAATTTTTCATAATTATTATTATTATTTTAAAGTTCTTGGAACTTTTATGATATTTTTTAAGTTTTTATCCTTTTCTTATTTAATATATGTGAATGGGGTAAAAATGTTGAATGAGAGAAGTAGATAAATTATAAATCTAATGAATCATTCCCTTTACTTTTAATCCTTCAGAACTAAAACATGAATTATAATTATATTTGATAATATCTTTCATATCTTCTATCACTTTAAGAAACTGTGCAATTTTCTTCTTTATTTTTTTCATATTATTCAGTAAATATTTTAAAGTAATAAAAATCTTTAAAGCCATTTCAGTTTTCAAAAAGTCAAATGCCTAGAAAAGTATTTAAATATTAAATTTTACACATTCCACAAAAAATGTGTTTAATACAGTTGACTAAGTAGGTATTGTTAAAAGTGAGGAAGTTTTATATTCTGTTCATTTTCTAATATTCTTATTTGTTGCTGACATTAATTTGTAATTGTATCACATTAAATAAAATTACGGAAAAAATTACATAGTGAATTTTTTTGTTTTTTTTTCTGTAAAAAAATAAATTAATAATTAAAAATGTCTGCAATGCAGATGTGTTGATGGAACATGCAATTTATGTTTTTTATAATTTGAATGTATACTGTTTATTTTGTGATTTATATTTTGTATGGTTATTTTTTCAAATTCTTGTACTAGTATTAAATAACAGATGTGATTTTCATTTTTAAAACTAAAACATTAAATAATTCTCTTATCATTTACATTCATGAAGAATATGCATTAATTTCTTAGTTAATTTTTTATGAATGTAAATTAGCTTTAAAAATAATGATTGAAATGTAATGCAAGACAATATAATATGTATTGCTATATTTTTTTATTTTGGGAATATAATCATGAAATAGCCATTTATGCATTTCTTTTCAAGTATAACCAAAAGGTTTAATTATCATTTTTATATCAGTTTGAATAATTCACATACATTTTATATCCATTTTTTGTGTTAAATTTTTTATAGTGCTCTCATGCTGCTAGTTTATATAGAAAGTGATATGTTTTATTTTTTCTTGTATGCATACACAAGGTATTTGAAATTTGTGTTTTTATATAAGTTATTTTGAGTGTCAAATAAAAATGTCATTGTTGTTTTAGTAATTCAATAAATTAAAAGATTACCAGTCATATAATTTAAAACTTTTATTTTCAAAATGTTTTGAAGTCAGAGAAACTTACTCTGCTACTTTTCAAGACCTAGGATTCAGTACTTGATTTAGTCCTAGATACCCTGAGGTATGAGTTCTAACTGTACACTCTATATGACCCTTAACTCTCATTAGAGGAAAAAGATTGTTTGTGAGGGTAAAGTGCTTATATTTACATTACACATAAGAGAAATGATGGTTGGCTGAATATGTAACACTATAAAGTACATTGAGTTATTTTGAGTGTCAAATAAAAGTGTCATTGTTGTTTTAGTAATTCAATAAATTAAAATATTACCGGTCATATAATTTAAAACTTTTATTTCCAACATGTCTTGAAGTCAGAGATACTTACTCTGCTATTTTTCAAGACCTAGGATTCAGTACTTGATTTAGTCCTAGATACCCTGAGGTATGAGTTCTAACTGTGCACTCTATATGACCCTTAACTCTCATTGGGGAAAAAAGATTGTGAGGGTAAAGTGCTTACATTTATGTTACACATAAGAGAATGATGGTTGGCTGAATATGTAACACTATAAAGTGCATTGATGCTACTCATAAAATATTTAAATTTATTAAATTGCTAGAAACTAGCTAATAAAACACAGGTGTAACAGTGTTAGCTATGGGGTGCAGACTGCCCAGGTGCTTCTGATTATGGGAGCAGAAGAATCTTCTGTTTTTAAGTATCTGTACTGTAATATAGTGAAGAAAGGTAACAAATGAATAATAAGATGATGGCATATAAAACTGCCTAAAGGCTTCCATATGTGCAAATTTTATGTTGCTAATAACAGTCAGGGTTAATTCAAAACTGCAGATTCCTGTGAGCAGACTCGAACTGCGAGTGTGAAGTGTGTCTTTTTTGTTAACTTCTTTTTAATTACAAAACACATTTAAAAAATGTTCCTAAAAAATCAAAAATGGTATTCAGTAGACTTTTTTTTTAAACACAGTTTTGTCTAGTCTATTTTAATTATTTTTTCTTTAACCTGAAGGCTTTTTCTAACTGATTCATTTTGATTTTAATTTTAAATAGATGTGAGTCATATATTTCTGTTGACATTTTGTATGGGGATCATTCCAATGAGGTGTAGCCCACTGAGATTTTCGCCCTGGATAAGTACATCCACCATTGACTGAGTAGTCTATTGGTATTAAAACTAATTATTCGTAAAGGTAATCAGTTATGTAAAATATATGATTATAATGCATTAAAAATTATGTTTTCTTTATTTAAACAATGATGTGTTTCGAATATGAATCTGGGTTTATTTATTTAACATGATAGTAAAACGCAACGAATGATATTCGAGTTGTTACTAATATGAGGGGAAAGATTAACTGCAGATTTGTTCAGAATTTCGAATTATTTATTTATTTATTTATTTTACTCATTGAAATCTGAGTTTGTGAAATTACATTGTGAATCAAGTTATGAATTATTTAGAATTATGTCTGATTTTTGTTCTACACTAGTTTTTAGGATATTTGAAGTAGGATCACAATCACTTCGCATATAAAACCCGTTTATCACTAAAATTTATCGAAATATATGTGCCGATCGAATGCGAATAGAAAAAATTATTATAAGTGTGCAGTTATGCATATCAATTAATCATATAGTTGTTACACATGATCCACACTTTTGCTTTATCAGTTGGTTAGATCCGCATCTGTACTTGAAATTAGATTCATGTATTAGAGATGTTTTTGCCATGAAAGGAAGTCGATATTTTTAAATTCATGTATGTTTCTTTGTCGTTAATTCCGCAATTTTGTATTTTCTATTTCTGAGAGACGTTTGTTTGTGCTGAGAAGGGAAAGTGACGGGTTCATAAAACCGTTTATTTTTTTCTTTTGAATACTTGTTGCAGTATCGATCCTAGATTGTCGGCCATCAAGTGCAAGTTAAAAATTGTCTGCCTTCTTTTGCAAACAAACCTTATGCTTGGTTATGCGTTGGAAGATATATATTATATAGTCGACATATTGTGCATTATCTTGTCCTTCTCCCCTCCTCTAGGATCGGCATTGATTCAGCCCATTTCTCGAGCAAAATATGTTAGGCATTTAAGATGAATATTTTAATTATTACAACTATTACTCAATAAAAATGGTATAGAGACAGGGGTTACGTTTGTGAACATTGTTTTGTCTATAGCAAAATTTATTGTTAATTTTAAAGATAAAGACTCGCAATAAAAAAGGTAAGCAAATATATTGAATTCATAATGAAGCCTGTAAATTTTTATTTTTTTTAGGTGGTTAACATGAAGTCAAATTTAAAAAATTTAATGCTTAAATAACACTGCAAAATTTTGTAAAATCGTCTCCAAGCTAGCTCAGTCGGTAGAACTCAAGACTTAATCGCGGGGTCGTGGGTCAGAGCCCTACGTTGGGTGGATAGAATTCTTTTATGATTTTCCTCAATTTCTTAAACATAACCATAAAAATTTATAAAATTCAATCAAAAACAACATAAAATTTTTAAAAAAGCTGGAGCTTTAACCACCACCCAAAAATTAAATACATTAGTTTTAATTTTATTATCGTACCGTGTTGCTTATTTGAATTTAAGCATCGTGTTTGCTTTTTAATTCTATTTGTCTGTACCGTGTTTTGCATATATTTCATTGTAACTACTCTGCCCATACTCAAGCAACTTAATCATTTAAGTTTATTTTATTAATTTATTTAACTACACTCTATTTTATGCTGTGCCAACATTATATCAACATATTTTATGTGCAATTTTTGCCAGTAAACTCTGAATTAGAGGTTTCAGACCACTTATCTTCCTGTGAACGTATTAAAATCAAATGATGAAAACGGCGTGTTTCTGTGATATTCAATAAGCAAATTACCCTTCTCTCTTGACTGCATGTACGAAGATTTAGAGTTCGTTTATCTAGATTTCCCCCCCCCCCTAAGGATTGGTAATTTCTAAGTAAAACATCTTATCTTTCTATTCAACTTCCGTGCTTAATGCAACATAGACATCCTTTGATGTATTTTTTTTAATTGTTTTTGGAATTTGTAATAATGAAGGAAATTTTAAAAAATTACCATTTTAAAAATCTTTAAAAAAAATTTTTATCCTAATAATTATTAAATTTTATTTACGTGCAATATTTTAACGAACTCTGAAAACAAATTAATTTAGAACATTTGTTAACTCAAAAGAAAAACAAAATATCCGAAAAGAGTTATATTAAACCAAGAATTATAGATAAAATTTTCAATTAATAATTATTTTTATGTAAAAAAATGTAAATAAGGTCACACCGAGTCAAAAAATGTTCACAATAAATAATGCAAATAAAATTAGAATGTGGTATCTCCGACGCAATATTCTAAAATCGGGTTCGTATATATGCTTTTTCTTTATGTGAAATCAATAGTCTCAATGTCTGTTATTCTATTTGTTGTATTTTCATCACTATGGACGCACCATTTATGCGTCTTAAATCGTTTAGGTACGTGTACAAAATTGTTGCTGGTAATTAGTTTATTTATCTGTAAAGTGTCTAGCTACTTCTTTAGAAATACGAAGAGATAGTCATTCTTTCGAAAAATTGGTGATATATTTCCGCTATAAATGATATTATTTCTCATGAAACAATCATGTCTAACAAGAATTAATATGTAAACGAAATGCGAATGCACTGAATATATCAGAGTACGGCTCCAAAAAAATAAGGATAAAAGTATGTTATGTTATCAAACACAATTATAACAATTTTTGGAATCGCATGACATTTAATAAACTTTTGTAAGCACCACGATTGCTTCGAAGTATCGATGCTGCAACCTATTTAACGGTAAGACAAATTTTTCGTGTAATTTAATATACTTTTATTGCAATTAATTTAGATTCAGCTGAAGTGATAATAGTAAACATTATCAATTAACAAAAATTTCTTATATTTTGATCAGATAGTAAGGATACTTTTTGAAGTATTTGCAATTCGCTCAAAATTCGAAGCAATCATTGCTAGATAAAATTCTAAGAATGTAGGGGGTTTTATGTTATAGTGCTCCAAAATAAAATGTTATCCATTTATGAGCACTTTCTGGTTTTAATGCTTCATTTTTCTGTGCACTTTCTGTTATCATCGTTTGATAATAGTTTAGTTGATATTAATAATTTTGTTAAACATTTTGCCTGGTTTAAAATTGAAACTTGTCGCCTAGCGGAATTATCACATTTAGAATTAAAAAAGTGTTATTAATAGAGAACAAGACTCAAAATTAATTAACAAGATTTCTACTTTGGATTACTAGTGGATACATTACTCTTGTAACACAAATTATAATATACTAAAATCTATGTTTGAGAAAGTGTTTTTGCTTGCCAAATTAATTTGTAGAATAGAATAAATCTGAGACGTCACCATTTAGGAAAAGTATTTTTATTTTTACAAAGAGAGAAAAAACAATATATGATTTTTATTACATGACAAATTCAGACATTTGCATCGTCTTCTCGGACATTCCAGTTCTGCCGATGGCTCAAACTTATTCTTAGCGTTACATTAAACTATTTTACAGGTTACACAGAAGTTACAACATACAAACAGATTTAGGCCAGAATGATACGTTTTCTACTCTGTTTGGTGGCAACTGGAATTTGTTGTCGAGTATCAAATTATTTTGAAACCGGAAATCATAATTGCTTTTAGTAAAAAGCAACTGACTGTAATTTTAATCTGTACATCAATTTTAGTTTCCACTTGTTTCCAGGAAATGTTGGTTTTTGCATCGTTAATCTTGCAGCTATTGGAAATCCATTATTTAAAAGGAACTTTTAAATTGGTTCATTGAGGATTACTAATTTGCCATTTAGACATAAAAATGTTAGGTAAAAAAATTTTAAGTCTTTTCTTTACTCTTGTTTTAAAATGTAATGGAGCGGAATGCTTGTTTAAAATGACAAGTTTTTCTTTGTCAAAGGCATTTTTGAAGTTTTATTCCATTAATGGACTTTTTTAGTATAAAGCATATTCCGATAGAAATATCTCTGTGGTGGGAAGATTTTGTTTCTAATGACTTTTATCATGTTCTTCTCCAATGGAACAGGCTTTATCGAAGCTAGATTTGTATTACTGTAGTTGTTCTTTATTTAAAGTATTTCAGAAATTATTTTTAAAAAGTATGTGGCCGTAAAGAACCTTGGTCCCATGAAGAACTGGATAATTAATTGTACTAATTGTTAAAATACTCCTAACTGAACATTTCATTTTAGTAACTCAATTTTATTTATCTAGTATTTTAAAATTGTTTGGTCAAATATTGATTAAACAGTTTATATGTATTTAATTGTAGCATATTACTATAGTCATTTTAAATTAAAAAATTAAAATTTTCTGTTTGCTATAAATATGTGTTGAGATCGATCGATTTTTTTAAAGATTTAAGCAAGCTATGTATGCAATTATGATTGTAAAATTATTTAATATAAAGATGGAATCAATTGGATTAGTGTATATTTCTCAATGGAGATGCAAGGAATTTTTTATGAGTTCAAGCTATAAAGTAAGGAATTAAGAGTCAAAGTAATTGCTTAGACAGAGTTCCTGGTGGTGCCTAGAAACACTATCTCAACCTCCCAGCGGAGAGAGTCGAAAACATGATTTGAAACATTAATGAGAGTTTTCCAAACGATATAATTTAAAGCACTCCTATTAAGCCGTGATCTAAACTTGTCCAAAAAAAATATATTAAGCTGAAAGACGTTCTCACCACAGAGCTGTAAGCAACATCACTTTGCTTAAATTTATTAAGTGTGTACAAAATAAAAAGCTTTAAAAAACATTGAATTTTTCACAAGACAATTTCAGACTCTTTTTGTTAATGATGGTGAAATTTCCGGTTGCCACCAACGAAAGTGGATATGCGCAGGTATTGAGTGACAAAATAAAACGAAACTAAGTGTGGTGCATAGAATCTTCGTTATAGACAGACATGAATAAGAGACAAATGGCTGTTAAGCAGAAAGACACTGCCGTAACTTGGAGAAATATTACATACATACACAGACAGCTATACAAGGAGATCATTTGAAATGGAAGCTTGGATGAAATACCATCTTGAGGAGAAAACTGCAATAGTAGATATTAACTGACGTTGCAGTATAAATGTCCAATATCTGAAATGTAACATGGAAGCAACATTTTTCCCATTTTCCGATTTTGTGCAAAATAGAGGTGTTATTCAATACGCTAATTTATGTTAAAAAAAATTTTATCGTGACAGTTTAAAATTGTGTAGGCTTAAAATTAAATGAGTGAATCATCATTATTCCGAAACAAGGGTAATTATTAAAGAGCGGCTGGAACTTTAAAAAAAAATCTTGTATAAAATAATAGTTAATAACAGATATCTCCTGCTGGATATTTTACAATGATATTTTGTTAGGGCGCTATCATTGAATTTAAAACTAATAATCATACAAATATTTTGCTCAAGTTTTTTAAAGATAGAGTTTGATGAAATTTCATGAAAATTTTATTGCAAACGATAATTGATAAGGAAAGAATTTTGCTCACATAAATATGGCATCCGTGTGATGTTTTTGAAAAATAAATGCTGTTTCATTTCGCTATGTTTGTAATAATATTTAAAGAACGTGTTTCCATTCCAGTTGTTATTAAAACAGCCAATTTCAAATATACTGAAAAATTATTGTGTAAGATAGGAAAATATATTTTGCAATATATAATGCGGGTCCATTTATTTGTTGATATTCGTTATATTAACGCATAATATGAAAATTTCTTTAGAACGTTTTAGTTTATTTTAAAACTACAGTTGCTGTATCTGATTACTGAAAATATATATTAAAAATGTAATCGAGGATAGAAAATCTTGATATATTTATTTCAATTATTAGTAAAATTCTGTAATATTAGTTCAGTAGTCGTAATATAGAGAAATAAAACGCTATTCATAACTTTTTGCTATTAAAATTAAAACGAAACATTTTTCAATTAATAATATTTTCGCTCGAAAAGTAATGCATTATTCCTTAAATCACTCAGAAAAATCGCAGCTTCCATATAATTATGAGTTATGCAGTATTTATATATATATAATCTCCGCAAATTATTTTTTGAAGTCCTTATTTTTTTTTCTTCTTTTCGTGAAAATTTTAATGTCTTTCGTTCTTTAAGGCAGAACAGTTTTTATTATTTTTTATATTTTTTCCTTTTGATTAGTCGAATCTTCACCAAACCGAACATTTCTTACTTGGATTCATCCGGCTTCCAACCGGACAGTTGTAAATCCGGGCGAAGTCGTAAGAGTTTGATAGAGGTCCCAAGACTCTGAAAAAAAATTGTTCATGTTGTAGTTATTATCATTGAATATGTAATATGTGTGAATTATATATATACATACATACATATTATCTGAATAATGTTTGAATCAGGGGTGATTCTGATCCACAATTTTCTAATATTTCCAAAAATTATAAAACACAGATTTTTTTCCAAAAATTCGAAAAGAATTTTCGGAAATAAGAAGTGCATACTTTTCTCTTAATATATCTGTTGACTTATAAAATAGATGTATCATATGAATGAAATGAGACAAGAAAATATGCGTATAGTTTTTGTTTCATCTGATTAATTTCTTTTAATTACTGAAAATTTTGAATAATATACCTTTTAGTTCAAATAAGTAGGAAAACGATTATCCTTGTAAAATAAATATGTTGAAATTTAAATTTATGTGTCAAGATTAATAAATTGAATTTTTATTTCCTAGAAAATCAGCACACACATTGATGTATGTGTGTTTGTATTATTTTATACAGAACAATCTTATATTTGCAACCCTATAATAAGGTGATATATATTATACCATATTGATACATCAATATCTGGTAAACGATATATCACAATATTAAAATTCAGACACCATTTAGCTCTAGTTCCGAAGTCTGTAAATGAACCTCAATATAATTTTTATTTTAAATTAGTAGCGCTTACTTTTTCAGAAAGTTTTTTGTAATATTCAGAATTTTTTTTACTTAGAATCACCCATGGTTTTAATAATCGGTCTCATTTTGAGTTTTAATCACTTGATGAGTAAGGTAGATCGTTTTCCAAAGTCCATAATTAAATTTCTCAACGAGACGAAACGATTAATTTGATTTTTTTACTCTTGATACCCTTACGAAATTTTAGCAAAGAATATAGATTCAGGAAGAAGTGAAGGTTCCGTAAAGATAATGTAAACACGCAAAAAAAGAAGCGATCGTCAAAAATCTTGTTAGAAAAGCCACTTTAGAGGCTTCTGCACAGAGTGAGCTTCTACATCCCTCTTTTAAGTTAAGTTTTGATTTTATTTTATAAAATATTAATTTGGTAGACTTTTAAAAAGTCTACAAAACAACGAGTTTTTAAAAATTCTCTTCAGATTATATATATTTGTAGTTAATGCTAATACGTACACATTATTTAAGTTAATTTTTATGATGTTCCACATTAAATTTTGTATTATTCGGAAAGCTGCAAATGGCGTTGAACATTAGTTCGACCGAGAAACCGAGTCAGTATTATATTTTAAGCAGATGTGATTCAAAGTTTCTGCGCCCACGCGGGAAATAAATCTTTTAACAGATTTGTATTTTCGTCTGATATGCGGTTTTGAAATGATTACTGTTGAAATGCAGTATGACGTTCAGTTGTGCAACAAATTAATCGTCTGCAATTTCACTCGATCATGAGTTTTCACTCGTTGATGAGATAAATAACACCAAGATGAGCACTTTTTGTTTTTCCATTCATTTAGTCTATTTTGTTCTAAAACTTATCACCACTCCCTTTTCGACACAAACATCTTTCGCTGTCGAAGAGAAATTTCCTCGTGCAAGTCATTTGTCCGTTCCTCCATTTCTGTCCAGGACACGAAAAATTATTAAAAAGTTTGCAAGTTTAGCTGATTTCTCCTTCGTGTAAAAGATAATGGCAGCGTTATTGTGTTTTTGTTCTCAACATCTAAAAAAATATGTATAAAAAACATAATTCGAACTTAAATATAAAGGAGTGTTCTCAAAGTGTATGATTTGTACGTTCGTTTTGGAACGCTAATCCATGTTTTTGCTCACCTGATTGGACCTGGACTGTGAACAGAAGATCGAACTTTGCTTAAAGCGTCTTCGGGTCTCATGGAGCCACACCATATCTGAAATGAAAAATAAAATCATCATGCACCATATTGAAGATCAAAATAAATGTTTATGAAATTATGTGAGTGTGCGTGCGTGTCTAATAATCCATAGTTCCGTCTAAATTCCTAATCTTTTTTTTCCAATTTCCCTGATCTGTACTCTATAAAAAAAGACGTTCACGCATGGTATCACTGAAAGTCATATTCTAAATTTTTAGAGCGTAAGTAGCCGTATTCGATTTTTAATCGCTTTTACTTAACATCTCTTGAGTCTCAGTTGATATTTTGAAATCATTTTTAACTACCTTGTTGACTAGCTACGGATCAGAAATTTTGAACATATGTTCAATTCCGGTGGTAATACAATATTCATTCATAAAAAGTTAGATTGGAGAGAAAAATTATCTCTGGTAAATGCAAAAAGCTGTTCATTGAAATCCCTAATGAGAGATTTTAAATTAGTACCGTTTTCTATTCGAAAGTTGCATAACTAAAAACTCAAACAAAATTTTTACTTCTTAGTGCATGTTTTATCACTTTTCTTGTTAAATAAAAACGATTTTTAAAACAATACTTTTGAATTTTACTTGTTTCATAATGTAAAAAGCCGATCTATAATTACGTAGCAGTCTCAGTTGCAGGGGCAAAGTAAGACCAGTGAAGTCTCTAGAAGCAGAAAAAAATATTGGGCCCCTTAAAAAAAAGAGTGAATCAAGAGAATAAAAATTACAAGCTGACCCCATTTTTAAATAAGTTAAGTATTATGTACAATTTTTTATTCCAATGCAATTGTAATGTATATAAATATGTAGAATTTTACTCAAAATATAAAACTATTTAAACAATGTTTTTCTAGTTTTTAGTGTTGCAAGTTTATTAATTATCTTTTCAGTTAAAATTTTTATTTACATCGATTTCTCTATTTAATATAACGATGTTATTTAATCTTTTCTCTGACACTGAATTTCTTACTCAACTTTTTGCTCTTCTTTTACTACAAGAAAAGGACTATAAAAACCTTTATCCAGTCATCATATTTGGGCTTTGGTTGTTAATGGAAATAAGCAAATATAAACAGACTATAAGGTTATACAATATTAAAAGATTTATAATGCAAATATAATTGCTTTAGAAAAAAAATTATAAAATTCGTTTTCTTTGGGCCACTAAAAATTGTGATCTTGGGCACGCGCCTAGTGAGCCCATTATTAAAATGCACCTCTGTTACGCGGTATTTTAGTTATATGACCAAGAGTTGGTGTAAAAATAGAAGTTCCGGGTGAATCACGCCATGCCTTACCGAAATTAAAGTTTGCTTTTAAGATCAGATACTATATTCTCTCCGATTCAGTAAAAACGCCATTTCTTGGCTAACTGCTAAGATGTTAAACTTTCGTACAGAATCCATAAGCAAATCTAGCTTCTATAGATTTTCGTTACAAATTATTCGGCATAATTCTATAAAGTTTCTCTCTCTCTCTCTCTCTCTCTCTTTTTAAACATTGGTTAACACTAAGTTTCTTAACTAAGAAGGAATAAAATGGATGCTTATGGATTTTGATCCATAGTTACTATATTTCATAACTATTTTATTTGCCTAAAAGCTGCACCACTTGCCTGTGATAGCCACGCTATGGTCATTCTTGCTCTATAAGTTACTCATAGCAAAGAGAGGAATTTCGTCATTTTAAAAAGTGCTCTAACAAATGAGGCTACACTTAAGTTTGTTTAGCGGTCAGCACCATCTGAAAATATTTGATGGTTGTAGACGGTGAAGTCTTACAAAAGTTTCAGAGTAAAAAATGTTAATATATTACCAATAAAGAAACAATATAAAATCCATACATGTTGTTGTACTTTAAAAAACTGTTTCTTATAAACTTATTACGAGTATTTAACAATTGAAGTTCAAGCTGTATGAAGGTATAATGCCCTTGTGTACTTTAGATCTACTGATTTGTTACTTAAACATCGTGTCTCGGAACACTTCGAGCGTAAATGTTTCGGTTTTGGTTTGAATCACTACGGTCTACTTTTTACAACACGAGTGCTAGTGAGACCGGGACCTACTGCTTAAAGCTGATTCCGACAGACTACAAACATCCATGCCACAGTGGGATTCGAACCCACGAACTGAGATTCCGAAGGCCAGCACCATTCGGTCATCGTTCGGCCTTAAATGTTTTGATTTTCTGTTCCTATTTCTCAGGTGATATTAACTATATCTTAAACTATATCCCAAGGATTTCTATAAACAATCAGCTTCTATTTACAAATACAATAATCCTACATCCGTGAAGTTTACTTTACATCTAAAAGAATTTAATTATCAAACATTCAGTATATTCATTGTGCCTCGGACCAACTTCTTTATTTTATCACAGCTTAGGTCCAAGATATAGTTTTCATATTATTATTATTTTTTAAATAAATCAGTTATTCGTGCACTAATTGAAATTTTTAAAACTATTTTTTTTTATTGTTTCCATTTGATAAACATCGTGCCTCGGAACTCGTCTAGGGTAAAACTGTGCTATATGTCATAATTTTCGTTGTATTGAAATAATTTGTTTCTTGTAGCTAAATCTTTCTCTTTTTTAAGTATCCTTAACAACTTTTAAATTAGAAATAAATACCTGTGCATTCACGTGTCAAAAAATTAAAAAACAAACTAGTAGGTCTAAAGTACATCAGCTGTACCTTCATGCAACTTGAACTTCAATTGTTAAATACTCATATAAAAATAATTGACAGTTGATTGTTTTTCGTGTAATTTTAACTTCTTACAATTTGCTTTTATGTCGAAATAGGAGCATTATTATATTTCTGCGGTAGTTTCATAAAAGTTCTAAATTATTATTTTTCATATAACGATAGGAAAAACACATACCTGTGCATAATTTAGAAAGAAAAGTTGATCGTGAGTTAAATTTAAACCTGGCAGTAAAGGCTCTTCTCCGTGCCTTTTCACCCATTTCTTGTACGCCTGTTGAATGAAAGATAAAGAAGGTTAAATCAAATACTCAAGTTTTTACATGTGTTACGCTAACTCTAATAACTGGAGGGTAATAAAATTTCCTAACCCCCAGGTTTACGTTTATAATAATATTTACAGAATGCTTTGGCTGTATACGTGAAACACTATTTCTTCTATAAAATAAGATTTAATTAAAATTTCTACTGATTTTTATCAACGAATTATGGTGAAAAGCCGAAAAAGAAATCCGCAAAAGAATGATACTGGAAGACTATGTGCAGGGTTCCCACGGTCCTTAAAAGTCCTTAAGAACTCCTTAATTTTACCTTTCATTTTTAAGGGCCCTTAAAACTACTTAATTTTTGTCAAAGGTCCTTAAAAACTCCTTAATTTTGAAATTGGAACGCGATCAATTTCTCCATCGGCAAGATCCGCCGTCGTCATGTGATTTCCTATCAGTTTTCTTGTGACAGTTTTTTCTTAGTTACTTATTTGACAAGGTTGGTTGGTTGGGGTTTACTGGCGCAAAATCCAAGTGAGGACATGCTGCGCCAAACAAATTATCACATAAAACAAAGTAATACAATTTAAAAGTAACAGAAATTACTAGTCAAAATTTAAGAAAAAAATACAAGCGAAATCGATGTAGACAAAGATTCACATTAAAACATTTAAAAAACATTAAATGAGGTTTAAAACATTGATGCGGATGAGAAAATTGAAGAGTTTGGGATGAGGAGTTTTGCCTAAAAGTTCATTCAAACAAGGATGAAAAGTTTTAAAATAAATATAATAAAAACGTTTTAAAGCAGTGCATGAAGTTAAAATATGATGAACTGTGAGATGAGTGTGACAAAAGGAACAGTTTGGAGCAGGCTCAGACAGTAGTAAATGTTTATGGGTTAGTCTACTATGACCGATACGCAGACAAACAAGCTATCATATACTTAAAAGGTTTAAAGTATAAAGTCAGCTGCTCTTTCCTATTAGCTAACAGTCATGCAGATTTTAATTAAACGAAGCATGGAGGATGGGGGTTAGTAGATATTTCAGTTATGGAAGTTTAATTTTCCTTGCATTCAATGTAATAGGAAAGTCAAACTTTCTTCTTTCCCAGGCAACGTCGGGTATAATCAGCTAGTATGTATGTATGTATATATATATATATCTATCTCTCTCCCCCTCTCTATCTCTCTCTCTCTCTCTATATATATATATATATATATATATATATATATATATATATATATATATATATGAGACGGATATATTCTCGATGGGGGGCTGCAGTCATGGCCATAAAAATGATACCGTTTCATATAAAACCTTTATCAAGATAACGCTGAAGGACGGGTTCCCACTTCATCATATACAAAATGAAGGGTAGCTAGCATGAAGTTCTATGTACATATGTATAACACCTGGGTCAAAATCTGTGGGAAAATATCTAGAAAAATCTGTATATAGCGTGTATCTTATATTTATATCCTAAATTGTATATATATGTATATATAAATTATGTATTGTATTTATAAACTGTAGCCCCAGTAGTCAATTTAGGTTAGGAATTAAAAAGGGGAATGGAAAATGACGCGAGAATTTTTACCCTTGATTTATATATATATATATATATATATATATATATATATATATATATATGTATATATATGTGTATATATATGTGTATATATATATATATATATAATGACTGATATGTATATCAGTCATTTTTTAAACCCTCAGAAAGTACTGTTTATAATGTTTTTATTCACAATTTATTTTTAGTTTGATCACTCAAAAAACTTTAGATGTACATTTTTCAAATTTAGGTTTTGTCAAATAGATATCTTATATTAATTTTTAGGCATTTTAAAAAACTGAATTCTGAAATTTATTGAATATTGAGCATGCCTTGTCTGGTTCATAATCATTAAAATATGTTCCTCAGGAAATAGGGTTTATATCGTGTATTTCAAGTAGGTCCTTATAAAAAGTTATTTTGCTCCTTAAAAAGTCCTTAATTTTTGTTCTGGAAAAAGAGTGGGAACCCTGATGTGGAAAATTAAATTTCCCCCTAAAACAGAGGTTCATATCCCCCATTTATTTTCTTTAATCTCCTTTTCAGAAAAAGCACACCGACTGCCGGTTTCAAACTCAATGTAGTGTGGACGCCAATGCTATATATCATATCTGCAATATATAAATACGTTCAATAGATTATGGGCGTCCCACTCTTTTATTTTAAATTATAAAAGTTTTCAGTGGTCTCAGGTAGCTTCTAGGTACAGTTATTTTAATCTTTGTATTTCGTTTTTAAATAAATGCGTATTTTTAAAAATATTTTTCCTTTTTTTTAAATCAAGATCAAGGTATTGTGATATTGGGAGTTCCTGGTGATTTGACGTATACCATAACGTCAACGTTTAAAGATCGAAAGCATCATTTCGAACATCAATACAAAAGTTTGCCAAACATGATAATTTTGAGCACTCGTATTAACCCTTTAAAGGTCACCAAAATAAATTCACGGGAATTTAATGTAATTTGTGTATAAATGTTATCTATAAGCCTTGTATATGTAAAACATATAATTTTTTTTTTTACATTCCTTAAAAGGGTTTGCCTTAGAGGATACTAAATTAGGGTTTGAGAAGTGGTTTAACTGACTAACCCCTACCCTTGTACAGCTTGAACATTATGCCTTTTTAAAAGTTTAACTATACTAGAAGAACAATAAATGATAATCCTTAAACTAGTATAATAAATAAATAGCTTAACAACTTAAAAGTGTTGTTTGTACAGATATATTTATTTGAGGTCATAAGTAAGATAAATTGAATCTGACTTCTCAAGTACAGAAAGTTTAAATACATATATTTCAATAGAAAAAGAAATAAATAAGTTAAACGTAGAACTATCATCTGTTATATATTTAAAATATCAAAAATATAATATGTATAAAATGTATAATATGTATATATAAAATGTATAAAATATGTAAAATATATAAAATATATAATGTATTTTTAATATAAAATGTATAATATGTTTATACATACATATATATACATACATATACATACATAGATATACATACATACATACATACATATACAAACATAGATATACATACATACATACATATATATATATATATATATATATATATATACATATATATATATATATATATATATATATATATATATATATATATATATATATATATATATATATATATATATATATATATATATATATATAATCGAAAACTCATCCATGTCTCCAAAAAGTTTTTTTTAATTGCAAAAGCTCTTGATTCTACATCATTGGCTTCCATATATCACAGATGTATGAGATTGGAGCCGTAAATAATTATAAAAAGATAAGGTAAAGTAATCCAAAAAGTAAAGTTTAAAAAAAAAAGATGTTTAATAGGTGGTTTTGCTACGAAACCACTGTCCGTTAAAGGGTTAAGTACTAATTTAAGCTTCATCAGAAAAATAAATAATATAAATAGGAAAAAAAATTCAGTCCTCACATCAAAGCTGTGTTTTTTTTCCTTAAAAAAAAGTGTAGTTTTTCTCCTTTTCCAGAAATTTAAACCTTTTATGCGGTTCTTTGAATTTTACACATTTTAGGTTCAGGTAAAATTGTTTTTTTTTTCTGTGATTTTCTTATAAAAGTGATCGTGTGGGCTAAAGCGAGTTAAGGGAATGCATTGCCTTTCGAGATTTAAAAGCTTTTAATAACATTACAGTAAAGTATTTTAATAACATTACAGCTTTAAAAGTATTTAGTTTTATCATTTCCAGTAGTATATTTTCATACCACCACAAAAAATATACACCAAATGAAAATAATGTGAAATTCCCTTTTTAAAATTTGTATTTTAGAAGCTAAATTTTGATACCAAATTAAAGTTTTCAATGCCCTTAGGTAGCTTCTGGATACAGTAATTTTAATCTTTGAATTTGGTTTTTCATTTTTTTTAAATCAAGATCAAGGTGTTGTGATATAGGGAGTTCCTGGTGATTTAAAAACACATCACCATAACGTCAATGTTTAAAGATCGAAAGCATTTTTTCGAACATCAATACAAAAGTTTGCCAAACATGAGAATTTTGAGCACTTGTATTAAATACTAATCTAAGCTTAATAAGAAAAATAATATAAAAAGAAAAAAAATTCCGTCCTCACATCAAAGCTGTGTTTTTTTTCCTTAAAAAAAGTGTAGTTTTTCTCTTTTTCCAGAAATTTAAACCTCTTATGCGGTTCTTTGAATTTTACACATTTTAGGTTCAGGTAAAATTGTTTTTTCTCTGATATTCATATAAGTGATCGTGTGGGCTCAAGCGAGTTAAGGGAGTGCATTACCTTTCGAGATTTAAAAGCTTTTAATAACATTACAGTAAAGTATTTTAATAACATTACAGCTTTAAAAATATTTAGTTTTATCATTTCTAGTAGTATATTTTCATACGACCATAAAAAAATATACACCAAATGAAAATAATGTGAAATTCCCTCTTAAAATTTGTATTTTAGAAACTAAATTTTGATACCAAATTAAAATAAAATATTGGTCTTATTCTGTGATTCAAAACTGTAAAAGTATACGACTTTTGAAATCTAAAGAAAAAAAAAATTAAAACCAGTCAAGAAATTGAAATTTGAAAGAAAATTAGTCTTTATTATGTTTTAAAAACATGTATTGCTTGTATTAATATAACTGAGGTTCACAGAATAAAATTAACTAGCTTCCATTTGGTATAAACAACTAGTTCCTAATTTGTAAGTTTCAAAAGTTATTTTGCGTGTAAGTAGAATTCTATGCTTTTTAATTGATGTAAATATTGTTTTTTTAACCCTTTGCACTCCAGCCTAGTAACTCATAGAGGATACCAATAACTCCAGCACTGTATTAGTTACAAGTACATACCTGTGATGTAAAAGAAAAATGGAGTCACATAAAATGGAGTATAGTGATCATTATTGAGTAGGCTCACCGTGTCGCTGTAGCCTCGACAGTGGATTTAATGTTAGCATTTTAATGTCGCAAATACGGAGACAACGGAGTGCAAAGGGTCAATGTATTTCATTATATAACAAAATTGAACACTTTTTATGAAGTTAGACCCTTTTTTAATGTAAAAGGAAAAATTTTATTTTAAACACGGTAGAAATTTTATTTCATATTGAATCGAAACTAAACTGTTTTCAGGGAGGCTTTTCACCTCATCAGACTATGCCCTCTCCTCTTAATCCCTCTACAAGGAAACTCTGAATTGTCTCATCGAAATTCTAGAACTCTAGATAACGAGTACCTTGATCATAATGTTCTCGTTATCGCTCGTTTTCAAAGCATCTGAAAAAAAAAAACGTCGTAAAAATAAGATTATAAAAATGACAGAGCGACGTTTAGAAGTACTTACCCGATAGGCCTGCTTGAGACCTCCGTTATCGGCTATGTTTTCGCCTTGTGTCATTTTACCGTTGATCTGAGAGAGAAACAAAACAGTTGAAATGAAACCAGTCAAAGAAATATACACGCGTTGACAGTAAAAAATAGAAGCGGTGATCAGAAAGTAAGGTTTATAACACACACACACACACACATATATATATATTATATATGTGTGCGTGTGTGTATGTGTAAATACATATATGTGTACACACAAATCCATATATATATATATATATATATATATATATATATATACATATATACATTTACATATATAAATATGTATTCCAGTGATATGCATTAATATATACCTTATATTTATATATACTCATATATATCTATAGGTGTATATATATATATATATATATATATATATATCTATATATATATATATATATATATATGTGTGTGTGTGTGTGTGTGTGTGTGTGTGTGTGTTTTCGAGCCAAATGGTAGTGTGGATAGAAATCTATGGATATAAACATGTGTGCTAGACAAATATATATATCTACAATAGACCTCATAAATATATATATATATATATATATATATATATGGATATATATATATATATATATATATTTATATATATATATATATATCCTGCAGTGAAATGCGTATGTTTTACTTCATTAATAATAGACAGTTACATAATATTCAAAGTATTTGGGGGGACTAAATGAAAAGAAGACCTTAATTTGGGGATTGTCCCTGAATTTCAAGGACGTATGATCAACTTAGTTTGGACGTATGGTCTACAATAGACCTCATGCATAAATATATATATATATATATATATATATATATATATATATATATATATATATATATATATATATATCCTGCAGTGAAATACGTATATTTTACTTCATTAATAATAGACAGTTACATAATATTGATAATATTCAAAGTATTTGGGGGGGGGACTAAATGAGAAGAAGACCTTAATTTGGGGATTGTCCCCGAATTTCAAGGACGTATGGTCAACTTAGTTTAGACACTTGTCGCTTTGTGGGATGACTTTCAATACTCCCTCCCTCATACAGCCAACTAAATAGTACATATAATAGTTTATTTTTGACATAGTCTTCATATCGGTTTAGGCTAATGTTGTAAGGTGACCACACATCTTCGAAATTTGAGGACTGTCTCCCAAATTTAGGTCTTTTATTCATTTTGCCCCCCCAAAATATTTTGACAACATGAGAACGAGAAAATAACCCAAATTTATAGAATCCTTAAAGTTAATATCCTGTTAAGTTTTAAAGTGTGAGTATATATATATATATATATATATATATATATATATATATATATATATATATATATATATATATATATATATATATATATATGTATATATAGTACCTTATGTCCCTAAATAAATGGCCAAACGTACTTTCTAGTTTCCCCAAGTTTTCCTTGAATTCAAGGACACTATGTTGATTTAACCAAGGTACTATTTAGAAATAGGGTAGCCTCTAAACAGTACTTTGGGGACAAATCAACCTGGTGTCCCCAAATCCAAGGAAAAAATCGGGGACATTAGAAAATACTTTGGGGAACTTATTTTGGGAGAATGGCACATTAACATATATACCCATACTTAAAAACTCTATTGATTTAATACAGTTTAAAATTAACTTGAATAGCTTTTTATTTCAGTATTACGAAACTAGGAATATTTATTGAAACTCTCAGTAGCCCTTTTGCATGCGCCAAAAAGGAAAGCAAAAGCGAATCGTACTCTCCTTTCAAGACTTAAGACCAACTAGGAAAAAATTAAGGCGTAGAAAAATTCCACCTTTCTACATGAGTAATTTCAGAGTTTAACCTCGTATCCCATGATCCCATTGAACTTCACTTGGAGGGTTCCGAATAAAGACCAGGATTTCTGTTTTGATCTGGTCCCAAAATTATAGTAAATTTTAGTAGTTTACTTCTATTTTTATTACAATCTGCTCTATATATAACGAAAAATTTTAATATAACGGTTATTAAAGTCACCGGGCACAACTCAAAAACGATTAGTCGTAGATTGTTGAAATTTTTTATTTTGGATTGTTTTAATATTTATTACCTCATTTTTGATTGCAATCTGCCCTTTATATGCCGAAAAAATTTAATATAATGGATATTAACAGTGCTAGACACAATTCAAACACATGTGGACGTAGAAGGATGAAATCTTGTATATAGTATTTTGTATTTAAGATTAGTGTAGCATCTATTAATTAATGTACATCTTTTATTATTATTGCAATCTTTATTCTATATAACGAACATTTTCAATAATTCAGATATTAAGACTCACCTGAATAATTTGAAAATAGCATAATCTTTTTATTCTCCACATTAGAATTCCAAACTTTCAGATGCCTCAAGATATCAGAAAATATTTTACATTCCCAATGAAAAAATCCTTTCACAAATATATTTGATGACACTATTATTTACAGTATACATAATTTAAAACCTATACAAAATAACTTTTATGTTCATGTTGAGAATTTAAAAAAAAATAAGAGACTAGTCTAAATTTTCAATATTAAAAATGGAAAATTTAAATAAAAATATGACATTAATTAAGTCGTAGGCCTAGAAATTGCATATTATTAATGTTAATAACTATGTAGTTTTAGGATTACCGACATTAGAAAACTATGTACTGAGAATGTGAAACAGAAATGAGCAGGGCCGTAACAAGGTTCTTTAGCGCCCGTGGCAAAAATCTGGTGTGCTCCCCTGCCACCAAATCACCAAATATAGTGAGAAAATACATAAACATGTTATATATATATATATATATATATATATATATATATATATATATATATATATATATATATATATATACATATATATATATATATATATATATATATTGTAACGTATCCGGTCCCTGTTTCGGGAGACACAAGGAAGAATCAGATGTATCTTGATTATTATATTTATTTACACTTCTGCTATATACATCATTTCACAACTATAAAAAACAATCTGATCACAGGTAAGTGATTAGTACACGTAGGCCTGAGTAGAGACGGGTACCTAAACTAAATTCAGTCTCTGCCGAAATATGGGTGATTAGACGGAAGAAACAATTCGTAGCTCCCTCGATAACTCGCTGAAGGACAGGTAGAAGATCTGCACAGTTAGTTCTGAAGAACAGCAAACAATCCTGAAGAGGATTATATTAGAATACGAAAACCCAAAGCACAGGGTATCGCTTCAATCTCAGCAAGAGGTTTATCCCAAGACGGGATTTCGCTAAATGAAACTCTCCGATGGAGAGACTGGTCGAGGCGACCTTCGAGTTAGCCGATGCGGGCTACTCCTTAAAGAAAGGATCCCAAGGTGGGATTATAGCAAAAAAAAAAAAAAACCTCTCCGGTAGAGAGATTGGTCAAGGCGACCTCTGAATTAGCTGGTTTCTAGCTAACTAACTTGTCTTAAAAAAAATAATAATAATCTTCTTTGTCTATTTCTAGGGGAGGGGCCTCACCCACAATTTTATTATTGGGTCACCTAGCGATGACCTCATCTTCGACCAACTGGATTGGTCCGGGTTAAACCATCATCGGCCGCAAAGCCAGGGGTCGCTTAGTGGGTACATCTGAGAAGCGGCAAAACCTTTGTCGTTCCGCGATCATTTTTTTTAGTTGTCAGAGACGGTGCCGTGTCGTCTGGCATATTGTTCCTTTACTATAGTGCACGGCCGTGTAGACTTCATGGTGCCGTAGAAAACAATAATTTTGTATCCAAGTCCACCTTTCAAAGCAAAGTTCTTTGACGATACACCGCTAAATCACGCCGTTACAATATATATATATATATATATATATATATATATATATATATATATATATATATATATATATATATGCATATAATATATTGCCGCATAAAGAAACTTTGCCAACGGGCTCAGTAGCCGAATGGTCAAAGCACGATATCCAGATCCGAAGTTTGTGGGTTCAATGCTCGCCATGGCGGTTGATCCAAAGTATGGATTTTTAATTTAAAATTGTTATTTATTGTTGCCTTATGTTCTCGAAAATTCTAGATCTTTCTTTAATATGTAAATTAGTTATTTCTCGAATATTCTGTTTGGGTATAAAAGCTGATAACATATATCATATATTCAGAATGAACTCAGAAAATATTTTGTTAGTTCTTAAATTGTTCCTAGTACATTAATTAATTTTTTTTATTTTTTCTTATTAATACTTAAAAATATTTTTGAAAATTTAAGGGATATTATTTTGCTGATAAACTGAATAGTTTATTTGAGGGGATTATTTTTTATTTAGACATTGAATTTTCATTAAAAAAAATTGGCAAATTTATAAATATAAATTTAGTTTTAATAACTTTCTTAGATTCAAAATTTAAAACGAATACCCGGAATTATATTAAGGCATATTAAGAGTGTTTTATAAACATTTTGTAAGAATCTGTAACAGGTTTAGTCTCTAGAAGCATTTTAAAAAATAATAAAATTCATAAAAAAATAATATTTAAACACATTGTAATTTATAATAAAAAAAGTTTTTTTTCAACTTTTCCTTATTTCTACTCAGGACGAATCGTTCTGTTTCGGACCCTATTTTCCTCACGGTACGGCGCCCCTAAGACTTATGCGCCTGTGGCAAATGCCATTTTTGCCATGCCCTAGTTACGGCCCTGGAAGTGAGTGTCATGTGACCTGGAATAGTTTCTAATAGAGTTACTAAATCACCAAATTTGGCGATATATCACCAAATTAATGTTATTTTATTTAGTTAACTTTGTTTAAAATAGTAGAGGAATAAAACATTTCCTATGCAGAGTATGAAAAAAGATTTTTAAAGAATTGAAGTGGCAGGTGGTTAGCCCCCGAGGCATACACCACCGAGTTATATATATATAATTAAAAATAGAAAATTTTGAAGATGTAACAGTCCTGAGATTGGTTAAATATCCTGAGCACTATCGATACGAAAAGTCTTTGTTAGTAATGAACACAATGTAACAAAATCAATATTTTTGTAATAAATTTAAATGTTCATTGTGACTCTCACAGGCAATTTTACAGAAAACATACTGTAAAAATGTTTTATCCCTGTTTTGAAAAATAAAGAATGTCCTTCACACAATCAACCTTCTTCGTTGTATCATGCGCGTTTGAGAAAACAACAGGATACAGCACTTTGGTCTGCATCTTTTGTAATTTTTCTTCTAAATTTTGAACTTTCGTGACAAGTAAACGGGAATGTAGATCATCGAATTTTTCGCTACTCACGTTGTGTCCAATGTCTTCCAAGACGTAACTGGAGTACTGATCTATGATGCACTGGGCTCTCTCTCGAAATCTGTGCACTGTCGCATCGTTCCACCATTGTTTCAGGTTGCCGTCTTTGTCAAATTGACGCCCTAAAAATACACATACAACATAATTAGACCTACGAATTTCTCTGTCAAGGTGGTTGGTTACTGGCCATATTCGATTCCTCTAGTTTCAGTTAACCTACAGGGAAAACGGTTCTACTTCAGGGCGGATTGCGTCTAATGGTTTCTTTAAACAAATTTGACCTCATGATGGAGTGGAAAATTCTGAAGGGTCCATGTTGAATCATGTCGGCTTAGACGCTAGTTAAAACAAATTTTTAAGAGTTCAACAGATAATAGCTCCAATGCTATCGAGTCCATAAGGAGAACTGTTGTACCTTAGACCCAAATATATTCCAGTCTTACCTTGTTTTCTATGATACCTTTTGAATTTTTTAAAGAAGAATTAGGTTTTATTTGTTGATATATTTGTAAAGTGTGCCAGTGCATAACAAATAAGCAGAGCTTTTATAGCAATATATTTGTGCTTCTCTGTTTCGTAATGAAGTGAAAAAAAACGCCATGTGGAAAAAAGGAGTAGACATCAAACATTTAATTAAGGTCTCACTGATATAATACAGCAAGGCAAGAAAAGGTTAACAGTGTTTATACGGAGAAAGATAGTAATTTTAATTGTCCACGGCCGCAGGCTGTCTTGAACTAGATTCTCAATCTGCTGTTAGGATCTCTCATCTTCTCTGACTGCCAAACGATGGGCAGAGCGCTGGTGTTTGGTACCGAAGTTCATGGACTCAAATCCCACTGCTAATGCGGATGTTCGTAGCGTTTAGAATCGGCTATAAGCAGTAGGTTCTAATCTCATTAGGCCTCTTGTAGCAAAAGAGAGTACACCGTAGCACTGCAAACCAAACCAAACCAATCTTCTCTGAACTTCCTTCGTGGGGTAGGCCTGAAGTGTTTGCACCCCCTTTAATTTGGGGTCTTAGAGCTTGCACTCCAACTTCTAGATGAATAGGTTTTACGATGTTAATAGCTGTCTTTTTAAC
>CM063498.1:99327800-99417800 GCA_032207245.1 Pardosa pseudoannulata | reverse complement strand
CATATATATATCGGATCCAGAATTAGGCTCTTTTGTTCTCTTGACAAAAAACTAGATTGTGCCCCTACCACGAAATAAAGTGAGGAAAATATATGGACATATTTCCCCTATACATTATATATTCAGAATGAACTCGCAAATATAAAACTCATAATTTTATTCTTGTGTATTACAGAAAAGAAATTATGTTTATATTATATTTACATTATATTTTTAGATTATCGTCCTTGAATAAATCGATGACTTTGGTCTTAGGTCAAGGCGGTTATAATTTCTTTACACACACACACACACACATATATATATATATATATATATATATATATATATATATATATATATATATATATGTATATATATATATATGTATATATATATATATATATATATATATATATATATATATATATATATATATATATATATATATATATATATATATATATATATATATATATATTCCCTAGCACCTAGCATCATAACATCACAGCATCTAGCATCTACTTTAATAAGTTTTATCAGATAAATTCCTTCTAAAGCCTTTATAAAGTTCTAGGATTATTGAAATCTATTCTGACAGCCATAAATGTAATTTTCATGCCTATATTTTCATAATTTTAATTTAATGTCTTATGATCTTAACCTTTAACTAGAAATAAGGAATTTTGAAAAATTTGTTTTCAATATTTCCTTATTTCTGTTAAAAGTTGAAATTTCCTCGTATGGATCCCATTTGAGCTCCTTCAGCAAGCATTTTGTGCGAGGCACAGTGCTTTGTCCGTGGCAAATGCCTGCTTTGCCCTGCCTTAGTTTCTGTCCTGATATATATCAAACCTTTATGTGACCTCCACCCTATGGCGAATTGTTCACCACTCCAGTACTGTTGCTGATGACGAACTTGGAAGATGATGGTTCACGGGTTGCATCCACACACTGGGCCACTAAATGAGCAGAGCGCGTGGATACGTCTATATAGTCTACTGTACTGGAAAACTTTAATATGTATTTGCTTTTATTACGGCTTTGACTCAGTCGAACGTGTTCTGCATGTGCCATGCCTATTCTGAACCTCTCCTCGAAAAAGACAGAGATATTTTTCGAGTGACGTCACACAAGCGTTTTGTAGAACCTGGGAGTTGTTGCAGTGGCGAAATGTGAGCTGCTTTAAATGATGTAAATATTTGTATATACCAAAATATCTTCTTTCATCTCCATTGTGCCCGATGTGTCACATGAGGAGTTAAATCTCGAATAAGTACCAAAATTACTATTTTAGAGCTGGGACGTCAATGAGTCTACTGTGCACTTTGGTAGTGCATGAGTGTGATCTTTGAGAAGAACCGCTCTGAAGCCATTCTGAAAGATATTTTATTTCCATCGTGAATATAAACCATACAGTGGTAATGGTTTGCAGTGGACCATAGTGTGGAGGGTCCTTTAAATTTGAGACACATACTTTTGTAAAATGCAAGCCAATATTTGATTTGCCGGCAAAGATCTAGAAATTTTTCTTATTATAAAGTACTTAATCCAATGAGAAACGGGCAGAGGTTTTAAACCTTAAGAATAAGTAAAATTTATCTACTTACAATAGGGATCGGAACGATATTTGTCAGCATTCGTCCAAGACAAGTAGAGTGTATTTAAGTAAAGATTTGTGAAAGTCACCCAAAAGCGATCCAAGCTAAACGCGTGAGAATTGTTTGTGTAAATTTCCCCGGAATAATCGAAATTGCATGCTTACTGGTGACTAAGAGGCTTAAACGATGATTCATAATGTTCTCACGAGATCACGAGAAAACAAAACAAAGAGTATAGAAAGAATATGCAAAATATTTATAACAATATCTGTAACCTGTAACAACAAAATTATTCTTTTTTTGTGTACATTAAGTACACCAAGTTTCTGTATTCATCAAACAGATACATAAGTATATACAAGTAACACTTTTTATAATACTCTTTTAAACTAAAATAATGTTAAATGATTAGAGAAATAGAAAACATGAACTATAAACTCTTACCAATTTTTAAAGAATAATACAAACAAAAATTCTGTAAGAAAAAGAAAGAAAATCATATGGCGATGTTAATAGGTATACTACAATATCTTTCGCAAAAGATCTTCGCGTAACTGAATTAAATTGACGTAAATGTACGTATGGGGGTAAAATATTTATTCTTATAAGTGAATGGTACGTATAACTGAATATTCGTATAAGTAAATAATTTATTACATAGGCCTTATGAGAGTTTCACTAGGGAAACTCCCAAACATATAATTAAGTATTTTATATAAGTGAGCTTCGTGTAAACGAACTTTCACTATATATACATATACACACATATATGTAAAATCTACTGTGTAACTCGACATATTTAACAACATTCTCTTTTAAGTTCTTAAAGATTGCTTTATTTATTATTTTTTTAATTTTACAGTGAGATCAGAATTAATTCATTTCGTAGATATTTTTTTCTGACGTTTTAGGTTAAAAAGAAAAAAAAGGAAAAGAAAAATGACACGAAACTGAAGCACTTGAGTACATATAATAATAATAAATTCGAATACTGATTAAATATTTGGAAGGAATGCGGAAGCCTGATCAAACAGCGTTATACTTGTTCAACGTAAACCTAAACCATGGCTCCCTTAACTAAAACTAAAAACGGTATCTGACCAACTTTTGCTTATTTATACAAATATAAGCTATCCAATAAATGCTTTTTATTTATACTTCAGATTTATCGTCACGTTGGCAGCAGTATAAATAATACTATTTCAATAATACATATTTTATATTAAGTTTAGGAGCAAAATTTATCGAATTAATTTTTTCAATATGTTTTGAATAACACTAAATTTTGTAAATGCAGGATAAAAAGTATTTTTTAAATCTTATATTATATTAAAATTACTTGTTGAGACCCACATATAATCAATTGTAGAAGGTAATAAATGTTTCCAAATTTTGATAATGGCATATATATGTATATATATATATATGTGTGTATATATATATATATATATATATATATATATATATATGTAATCCATTTTTTATAAAACTCCTTCACAAGGAGAAAGCTCAACAGCTAGCAATAATAAAAATGCAGTCAGGCCGACATTGAAGAGAACGCAGAAGTCTGATTTAAACTTTATTCCAGAGAGGCAACAACGCACATCTAATCTTCTGGACAACATACAACCAAAAGCCACAGAGTTCACTCTGATCGGACAGAGGTGCACCCAAAAGCGATGACAGAAAGAATTTTCCCACAGTAAAAAACAACTTAATAAGCGAATTAAATGCAATATCAGCAAAACGCGAAACCATGTTCCGCCAACACCTGGGAAACTGCTGTATAGACAGAAAGTTTACAGTTTTATGACAGAAAGGAATGTTAAGTGGAAAATACTTCGTTGATTAAACCATTTAGAGGCTGGGAAAGAGATTTAAATGAATTAGAATGGTAGAGAGGAGATTTTTTGAAGAAATATTAAAGTTAAATAATTTTGATATATTACATATATATATATATATATATATATATATATATATATATATATATATATATATATATATATATATATATATATATATATATATATATATATATATATATATACATATATATATACATATATATATACATATACATATACATATATATATATATATATATATATATATATATATATATATATATATATATATATATATATATATGTGTGTGTGTGTGTGTGTGTGTGTGTGTGTGTGTATGAAATGAGGCTTTTTGTCTTGTCTCGAAGTGGAAGCTCCGAGAGGACATTTCCACCCTGCAGTTTTGCTGAGTGGTATAGAAAAGTAGGACAACGAAATGAAGACAATGGAATCTCAAAACTATGGTAGTAAATTCATGTCTAAATTATCGAAACTTCCGGAGCACTAGAAAAACTAAACACTGGGGTTTCTGCGAAGGTTGACCACCTAACCGGACCTCAAGGCCAGTGGTCTCGGAAATGGAGATTGGCACCGTAGGCCCTGGCACCTAGGGGCTGTTCCTGCCCCTAGAGGAGTTTAGAATTTAGTTTACATATACTCGAGGAGAATATAGGTTCTTTTTCTGTAAATCCCATAACTCCAAGGGTACCGTGAATCTTAAAAGTTTACTGGCAACCACAGGTGAGAGATAACCATAAATATATATATATATATATATATATATATATATATATATATATATATATATATATATATATATATATATAGCCATAATATAAAATAGTTCAACTGTACTTACTTTGGGAAGTAATGGCTGTAAAAGAGAGGCTGCAGTATTCCTGCTGGGAAAACAATGTCATTTTTATTGGGGTTATAGAAAGCATTGACAACTGCTGGAAATGTTGTCCACCTGAAAAATTAAAATAGTCTAGTATGAATATTATAAATTTTAACATTAGGTATTAGATCTAGTTTCGTTAGTCTTGGGTGAATGATGTATGTGTATTGAGGCAAAAATTTCTTGTGGGTAGATATATTTTGTTCATAAACATTAACTATGAGCATACAAATTTACTGGATTTTTTTCATATATATATATGTAATTTTTTTAAAATCTAATTATTTTTATTTTTATATATGGTTTTATGTGCAAATATTGTAGAAACCATTATTAACGAATAGTTTTTGCTGCTTTTCAAAATATGGTATTCGATACAGGTTAAAAACTATTCATTAGTTCGCGCGTTAATAAATCACCAAATACTACCATATATAGCCAAAAACAATTCTTTTATTTGTTAAGTTCAGGATGAAAATTAAATTTAAATTAATGTGTTATTCATTATATGGTAACGAGTTGTTTTATTTTCGAAATTTATTATCGTGTTAGTGTAGTATAATCTAAAGGCTCAGTTGACGAAGGCAGCGATCTCGTAACCGGAGGGTTGCAGGTTCACGTCTCGAGCCGGCCAAAGATGCCGTGTTCATTCATGGCGGCTTGGACACCTAAAATAGTTTGGTGGTCGCTATTTCTTCTAAATTTCTAAACCGATACCTGTGGAAATGGCAGGTCAAGCCTGGAGGTCTTATACTTGGTCTCTGCATCTAAATTACGAGGAACCACTTTGTGTTGTCTCAAAGCGTAATGTTGTCCTACTTTATGGTGCTCGTTTAATTAAAAATGTACAACAAAATTAGTGCCGTCATATGGATTAATTCTTAACAAGCAAGTGCCCCTGCGTTATTAAAGAAAACTGTAACCTACAAACTAATTTGAATTTTGAAATAAGTATAGCCTCCGTTTGGGAAACTTAATTGCCCAGATCGAAGGCTGGGCGTAAAGAGGCTAGTTTTTCAAGAAGGAGAAAAGTGGAACCTTGAAAGAGGAGAAGGAAAGTAAAACAAAACAATTTCAAACTGACTCACTGACTGCAAGATAACGGCGATCATTTTCTGAATCAGCTAAAGCTGCCGCTAAGAATCCTGTGACACATTTTGGCATGGGATCAAAACGACCGAAATTCCTTTGTCACTAAAGGCAGAAATAATCTTCTGAAAAGTCGTTGAAATTGTTGAAAATGTAGTTTGGTTTATGTTTAAAGTATTTGAAGCAGTGCTTCTCAAAAGTAGCTCCGCGAAACACTGGAGATCCGTGAGTTGTTATTTTTTTTAACCCTTAGCTTTTCTAAGGTAACGGATGACTTAAATAATAAAAACGTGTTAACGAAGATGGTGTTCCATCCTATTTTTTATTAGTACCAAAAGTGTTCAGCAAATACAAAAAAGTTTAGAAACTCTCATTTAGAATAATACCTAAATAACGTTTTAAAAAGTAGTTTTTTTATCCTATCCTTAAAAAGAAGAGAGATCACATATACTTGAAACAAAGGTATGCGGATTAAAATGCTAGAGCCATTTGTAAACACGGAGGCGGAATAAACCAGATAAGGCTCCGGGTACTGAAAAACGAAAACAAAACAAAAATAAATAAAAACTGGAGACCTTTAAAAGAAGAGAGAATTAAGGTAATAAAAATACATATTGAATAAGTTTTTAAGTAAATAGATCATTATGTACATTTTTTGTTTTATTATAGTTTTGTAATGCATAAATATATTAAGCTTATTTATACACTTACTTATTTTTATTGACAGGCTGTCTAAGTCTTTTGAGATTCTTTAGAGCTTCGAATTCGAGTACATTCAGAACATTAACCAGGAATAAATCCTCATGAATTTTCAGCTGTAATAGCAAATAAGAACAGTAAATAAAACTTTACAAATTAATTAATAATTAATGTTAAATAATTTTGCAAATAATTCATTCAAGAGTATTACGTATCATTCGTACACAACCAAATACTAAGTGTACTTTAGAAAATTTTTCGTTATTATGGTAGAAATATTTTTTATCTCATCATACACGTATTTGAAAATGATGTCTTTTAAATAAGAATATTCTTTTCCACGTGTGGTGTGCCTTTTTTCACTAAAATACCAAATTAATTTTAGGCATATGAGCGAAAGGCTGAGCAAACTAAATCTTAAAGGTTACTGCTTTGTAATTATATCATTATTTTGTTGTTGTTGTTGAATAGACTTACTATAAAAGTAGAAAAAAATATGAGTTGAAAGTGCCCATGTGCGATTGAAAATAGTAGGAGTAGATAATTGAAAACTATTGTTTTACTAGCATATAGCCCGTTCTATGACGGGATCAGTAAAATTTTTAATTTTCCAGAATTGTAAAGTACCCTATGAGGCAGGTAAAAAAATGGTTTGTTTTTTGGCTGAGAATTATCGTTCTACAAAAATAATCGATTAAAATGATCACATATGTACCTAATCTATTATTTAAGCCAAATATAGAAGAAAATTATTGACGTCATATCTAAGTTCAGTGATAAAACGGATGGAAATCATGCAGACGATATTTAAATAATCTAAAATAAATGATTATATGAGATAGTTAAAGGAATGACGTCATAATGCTAGAAAAAATTGTTATTTTTACCTATTTATTATGTGATAAATTGATAAATTTAATAGCCTGCTCCTAAAATAGGGCTTGATATAATGGCATCAAATGCTCGAAAAGGGGGACGAGTTGAATTTCGAACGTTTTAAATATGATAGTATTTTTCGCTGTGATACGACGCTTATTCATACCAATTTATTTTAGAATCTTATCTATATTTTAGGAAAAAATAAATTTTACAGGCTTTGAATTTTGCTAACCCTAAGTCATCAAAAATCCAATATGGATGCTATATCCATACCACGTCCAACCGCTTCATAAATTCGAGGACAGATAACTTAGGCTATTATTACATTACGAGAAGAAAGTTTAAGTCATAAAAAGTTGAAAAAATAATAAACATTTATTTTAAAAATAATAAACAATTTTGAAAATAATAAAACAACTTTAAGAATAAGAATTTAAAAGAAAAATCAGAAAATATTAAATTAATTAGACATTTAGAAAAATTTGGCTGAGTCGGGGACAGAACCGTCAACCCGAGAAGTACGCTGATCAAACGGGCAGACCCTCTACCGAACGTGCTAAGCCTACACTCTATGATTGAACTAATTAGAGTATATGAGGGTCGAGTAAACACAGTCCAGTTTAAATATTACGCTTCGCCCTCGCTGCTCCCTCTTATTCTATACTAAATTCAAGAATGAATTTAGTATAGAATAAGAGGGAGAATAAGACTTGAAATAATAGCATTAAACGCTCGAAAAGGGAGTATGGGGTAGATTTCAAACTCGCTTTGAATTTTGCTAATCCTAACTCATAAAAAATCCAATATGGATGCCTGTATCCATTCCAGGTACAACCGCTTCATAAATTCGCGGACAGACAACTTAGGCTATTATTATGTAGGGGATATGCGAAACAAGTACATATAAATTAATGCAATTTTTTTTAATTAACTACAGAAAATTCGAGCCGCGGTAGATGAGTTTGCAAAGGCAGCGATCTTGTAACAGAAAGGTTCCGGGTTCAGGCTCGAGCCAGCCTAAGATCCACCGTGTTTCATTAATGGTGACTGGGGCCCGTAAAATGTGTTCGTGGTCATAATGTCCTCCATGTTCTCAAACGATACCTTGGGGGATGGCAAGCCAAGCCTGGGGTCTTTCTGCTTGGTCCCTGCTTCTAAATCTCGAGAACCTACTTTGAGCGTTCTTTTACCCCTAGCGGTGCTCTTCATAAAAACGAAAGGCGCAAGGCTTGCCTGAATTTGAGTAGCCTATGGCTTATATCTAAGCAGTATGACTAACAACAGGGAATTTTTAAAACACTTTGTATATGAAACATTTATAAAAACATGAAAATTAAAAGTTTACATTAACTAATGTATTTTTATAATATGAAGTAACTAATGTATTTTAAAAATATGAAGTTTGGGACAGTTTTAATATCTAATGCTTTTGTTTTAATTTGGTGGGACAGAATTTAACTCACCACGCCGCAAAGGGTGAAGTAACACCATTAACCCCTTCCGGTAAAATGACGAGTCTAGCTCGTCATTAGTTTTTCATTCCATACCGCACAATGACGAGCTACACTCGTCATGCGATTAAAGTTACTGTTAAATATGATAATTAATTTAGTTTAAAATTTCTAGTGTACTGAATTTGGCAACACTTTTATCACTTGTGAAAATCACAAGTCACTATTGTATATTGTTTACTTAGAATTTCTTGGTACAAGTCATTGCCAAATTAATGAGTCAGAATAAAAGAAAACCTACTAAGAAATGCCGTGTGTGTTACAAGAATCAAATTAAAAGTGAGACTACTTGGCGGTGTAAACAATTAAGAATTCCTTTGCACTTTGTTTTGAAAAGTACCACTAGCTTGAAGACTATTATCTGTACACCTTATTAATGTTTTGCTTTGATATTTTCTTAATTTTACTGTTTCTGATATTATTTAACACTATGTAAAAAGTGGATTTTAATTAAGAATATGTAAGAATTGTAAAATGAAACAAGTTTTTTAAATAAAAATTAAATGGTTATTTCATGCACAGTTTTTCATTATTAAATCATACCGGTTAAAGTCTCCATAAAACTAATGTATCTCCCACAAACAGCCTTTCTATTCGCATCACATATATTAATGCATTAATTCAACTCTTTTGAGCATTAACGTATTTTTTTTTCTTTTTGCGTTGTATTAGCTATTTACTAATTTTGAATTGCTGCAAAGAAGTGCGATACACTTAAAACAAATGTTCTTAAAAAAAAAAAAAAAAAAAAAAAAAAAAAAAATTATCGATTTTAGGAATATTTGGAGATTTTCGTGATGTTACAAGAACGACGATTACTGAAGTTTTCCCACATTTGTTATCACTGAAGATTTTCATTTGAAATTTTTGTATAAGTCGCCTTACACATTGGGCCTTACACATAAATAATGCCAATATAAAAATTATATTATTCTCTCATACGCAGTTAAATATTATGTAGCAAAAATGCTCAGATTACAGAACGCATTTGATGCTTTCATATTCCGTTGCAGGGTGTTATTTTTACTGTAGTGTATCAAGTTTCGTAAAAATAACATTTAGTAGACATCATTGCATGTTATAAACAAAACCGTACGAAAAGTTTTCCCGATTTCTTCAAAGAAAGTTTTATAGAATATTTTTATGTCTACATAAATATGCGTTCTATCTTCCTATGAATTAACACAGATAATTAGAAGTAGCTTTATTCTAATATACCAAAGATAGAGTGTGTTTTAAGAATCATTTTTCATAAGGTCATCCCATATAGTATTTTTTTTCGTGTGATTTGCTTCTTTTTTTCCTATTTGATTTCGGTATAAAACCTTAAAAGTATATGACATCTAACTTGTTTTATACAGCACTAAAGTTTCAAGATAATTTGGCAAATAATTTCCTGGATATTAAGGACCAAACGTTTAAAATTGAGAGTTCTTGGTCATTTCCAGCAATATAGTGTATCTCCATAAATTTTTACCATAAAATAATATAACTAACCTCCTCGTATTCTTTCGACAATTCAACGGGATTTTTAAGAAGTTCTGGATATCCGATTCTTTCATTCATAGCATTAGCCTGAAAAAGAAGAGGAAAATTTCCATTTTAAACATATAGTTCACAATTTTTGAAGTTATAAATGCCAACTTTATAGCGTTGATATACGATGATTTGTATATCTTGTATAGGATATACTAGCAAGTGTGCCCGTGCTTTGCTAAGGTGAACTTAATATATTACTTTTAAACAAAGATTTTTTTTTCGTGCATAACTCTCTAAATTCGTCACAGTACAGTTCGAGTCATTAGCATATTTATATATTTCTATTATAAACGTGTTATAACAATATTCAATTTTTATACTACTGTATTACTACTGTACGTTGATTAGCAACGTTAATATATCTTGACATATTAAGTGGTAGAATAGGAAGCAGAGGTTTTGACAACAACAGTTCTAATTTTGGTGGTATTAATAAATGTTGTCGAAAATTAAGGAAATTTATGACAAACCACAGGGTTTTGTATGAAACAGAAACACACATTCATATCGACAACCGTAGGAATATAAAGATAACTATATAAAATGATAGGTTTTTATTTGCCCGTGAGAGCCACTGAAATTTGTACTTTTTGTTGATGAATATTGTTGATAAACATTTCATTTCAATTTAAAAATTAACCAAAAATTAAATTTAAAATTAGTTTTCATATAAAAATGCTATAATTTGGGTCACATAGAAATGAAAGTGAATCACTTTATATCTCAATAAAAATTCCAAAAAATTAAATTTAAAATTAGTTTTCATATAAAAATGCTATAATTTGGGTCACATAGAAATGAAAGTGAATCACTTTATATCTCAATTTCCAGATCAAATCGAATTGATACTACGCAGACGATATTTAAATAATATAAAATAAGAAATGAATAAATGAAATATTTAAAGAAATGACGTCATAATGATAGAAAAATATTATTTTCACCTATTTATTATGTGATAAATTGAAAATTTCAATCTCCTGCTTTTAACCGAGGAAAACTGCGTTTAAAACAATTACTTGGGATGACGTCACATTGCTAAAAATATTTCTTCTTTCACTTAGTTATGATGCGATAAATTAAAAAATGAATCGTTTGCGTTTAACCGGGGAAAATAATGCTTAGAATAATGATATGAAATGCTCGAAAAAGGGAGAAGGAATGTATTTCGAACGTTAAAAATTTACAAAAACCTTCCCAGGAATATACCTAAGAATTTCCCAAATTTTCACGGCGATTGGATGTACGGTTTTTGAGTCTATCGAGTACAGACAGACAGACAGACACACACAAATTCATTTTTATATATATAGATTTTATGAGTAAACTCCAAAGTTGAATGCAAGTAAATAAATTACCTTTTCTTTCGCCACTTCTCTTGTTTCTTCATCCATCCAACTGTTTTCTTCTAGTAGCTCATTAAAGGCTTCTCTGATATTCAGAATCATTTCTTGAGCCTGAAAATAAAATAAACAACTTCCTTTTGTAAGTATACCGATAATACCAGCAATTTATACACTGAACAGATGAGAGAGTATAGCTTACAAATTTGTGACAGTATTGCCAAATGTAGTTCCTTGTTTTTTCTTACCATCATCCTTTAAACTACAACATCCACACTTTAATTACATCATATCAAACATTGAGCATCCTGCTCATAGGAGTCTACATCTAATAACATATAAATAAATCATTTGATCTTTCAACCGTTTCATTCTCAGTAGAAATATGAGCTGTTGCTAACTCAGTAATTTTTCAAGCAATAAACTATTAGGCAAATGTTTACTCCAATTCTATCTCGGAAATACCACCAGAGAATTGCAATTCACGAAGGAAATATTGCTCGTAAAACTTGGTTAATTACCGATTATTTATCGCTATTTTCCAGTTTTTTGGAGCATTTTCTGCCACAACTTGTGTGATTTCTCTTTAATATACTATTAAGGTGCAAATCATGTTTAATATCCCACAAACATCTTCGTTGGTTCACTAAATATATCAGAAAACGTTCTTGATCGTGACTCCACTCAATCATTTTCTTGGTTTTTGAAGCAGATTTTATCTGCTCAGCTATCTTGGAACTTGGAAATGTACAAAATGGCATCCCAAACACCTCTCTTTGATGAGATAGGAAAGAAGAAATTATCTACACGAGCAATTTTTTATGAGTTCTTATAATAAAGTTGGACGGATTGTTAGGTATCTATCAAACTACGTATTGGAGCAATATAGTTATATTGTACAAATATATTTTTAGTACTTTTTTTTCAGTTGGGAGATATTGGTGATAAAATACCACATTCTTTCCAAGTGATGATATTTCTGATCTGTGATATAGCTTTGTTTTGTAGTCAGTTTTTGTCTCACATCATGCTTCTACCTACTGCTTAAAGCCGATTCCCAAGAGGCGGCTAACATTCGTGTCAGATCGGGATTCGAACCCGTAGACTCTGGTACTTAAATACAATGGCCTACCCATTTAGTTATCTTCTGTTAAATGCCAACACCATGCGGTGCTTTCAGGTGATACCTCTCCCAAGAGTTGATAGGCCCAATGCTGCTAATCTTTAATGATTAGATGAGAATTGATTTGTTCATCTAATCAATGAAAAAGAATTTGAATTAATAGTGTTTTCATAGTGTACAGGAAACGGTGTGTAGGTACTGCTAGTATTAAATAAAACATTGAATCGTACTATACAATCATTACTCTTATAGACAGGGCATGATTAAAGCACTGGCCAACTGGACCATACTTTAATGATTTATTGGATCCCAAAATTTTATATCTAATTTTTAAAACTTTAATTATTGGATTTACAAAATTCAAAAAACTTTCTGCTTAATTCTTCAAGTAATATTTCACGAAAATTTACTCAAAAAGCGTAAGCAAGTGATAGTTTCCTTTCCTACTGGAAATTATAAAAATAAAATTTTAAATTTATATTTTTTTGGTATTTATAAACTTCCACATAGTGTTATGTAAAGAAATTTGTTAAACTTGTATAAATTAATTGAACGATATGCTGAACTTCAGGTGGAGGCCCCAAATAACCCACAAGCCCTGGTCTCAACTTTGTCTTAATAGGACCCTGCTTGATAGACGATTTCCCAGCCGAAGAAATCAAAATCAATAAGCAGTTTAATCCGTTTTAACCCCAAGAGAGTAATTGAATTTATTTTTATTACTGTATTCTATTTTTAAGTTTGTTGTTTATTTAAAATTTTTCACGTTGCTTCAGAATAAAAAATTAAAGTTCATGACTAAGGCTGCAATAGTATATTACAGTACAAGTGAAGAAACTGACAATTTTACTCACGCGTGTGTCGGAATTGCGTAATGCTTATGGGAGTCCCACAAAATTTTCGTTAATAATATGGGGTCTCTACATCTACAGTTTAAGAAACAATTTGCCAGATATGCTTGTTAGACCAGGATATTACTTCTGGTTGATGCAACACAGTAGTTGCATTGTTTATACTAGGACGTGAATGAACAGGTTTTTTGTGGGTGGAGCTTGAAATGTGGTTTGCTTCCCGCAACTACGTGTAGGAGTTTTTATTCTTTCTCAAAATTGTATTCTTCCATAACCAATCTTCATTAATGATAAACAAAGCAGGCTTATTTTAATAAAAAGAAATAAACGATAAATAACTTCTCAAATATGAAAAATAAGATTTCATTTTGAAAAAGTTTAAATTTTTTAATCTATTTATTATATGTTCTGTACATTAGGATTCTATAAAGTAGTACAAAAATATGAACAATGAGACGAAACTTTTCTAATAGGTGAAAGTTGTAAAAATATGATAAAATTTTTATTTTATTATGCATGCACACACACACACACACACACACACACACACATATATATATATATATATATATATATATATATATATATATATATATATATATACACATATATGAAGAAGTCGCTGTGAAGTCTTTTATGTTAGAATGAATAGACTAAACGAGAAACGCAAGTAACCGAGAGTAAACGAGTCGCAAGTAAACGAGAAAATTCGTGGTAGAGAATACACCTCAATTTAATGATTTGCTTTCATGGAAATTCCTCTTCCGAAATGCTTTCTCGGTATGCGCTCAATTCGCCACAACAAATGTGGGGAATACATAGTTTACTTGTAAGCTTTTTAAATTAGACTCATTTTTACTTCCCCGCACAATGTAAAGAGAGTATTGCAATGGCAAAAAATTTCGATCTTTAGATTTTCATGGAAATATCTAGTTTGACCATGTGGGAATTAATTTTGATTAGTTTCGACCTTAAATGAGTACGGATGTGCAAGGGAACTTTAACTCTGAAACTTTAAATATCCATTGTGGCAATTCCTAAATAATTTTAAAGAAGTTTTGACTTGACGTCTGTATGTACTTGTGTATGTTACGTAACTCAAAAGCGATTAGATGTAGAATGGTGGAATTTTGTATTTAAGACTGCTGTAATATCTAGCTGTGCATCTCCCTTTTTTTGATTGAAACCGGCATTTTATATAGCGAAAAATTTCAATATAGCTTACATTAATGATACTTGTATCTGCCAAATGGCAGTTCTTGAGCTGTACGTATCGTTAAATTGATGCATAGTACTATTTGTTCAATTACTTACTGTTGTATAAATTTTTGATACAATCGTATAACTGTCCACATCATTTAAGAATTTAAGGGCCGTTTGCCACATTCAAGTAAAATACATTTAACGAGGTGCAGCACAAAATTCATTAATTTAATAGGCCTACAAGGAAGTCACGTGGTGGCCACAACATCCACATTTTTTCAGATAGTGTCTCAGAATTAACATGTTGCCTTCTTTAATTGTTCGCAGTATTCATTTCTAGAGATAATCGCGATGCCTGAGTAGAGCTCAGGTATTACCGTCTGATGGTGATTGGCAGCTTTAATACTGAAATTTTTTCGGCATATAAATATTTGACCGTTTGTTTTGGCCGTCTCTAAGTGCTTTTATATGGTTTCGTCGTGGCGTTTGTACGTGTTCCCATTATATTATTGAACACGGCTATTGACTATTTGTATCATTATCCTTAACCTCGAAATTCCTAAGCTTTTAACTCTAGAACACCCAAACACATACTATTTGCTCTTTTTAAGAATACTGACGCCATATATATAAATATATATGTGTACACAAACATATATATATATATATATATATATATATATATATATACACATACACATATACTATATATATAAATATATATATATATAATATATAAACATATTTATAATATACATATATATATATATATATATATATATATATATATATATATATATATATATTTTAAAATATAAATATTAAATTAAAAAATTTTATAAAAATTATAAAATAAATTATTTTTAAAATAAACTTTAAAAAAAAAAATTTAAAAAATAAGCTTAATATAAAAAAAAAAAAGCTTGCAAACACAAAACAAACAAACAAACAAAAAAACCACAAAACAAACAAAATAAATTTTATTTTGCGAACAAAAAACGATAATGATATAAAAATTATTTAGATTTTTATAATTTTATACATCACACACACACACCATATTTTTATATATATATTATATAAATATATATATATATATTATATATATATATTAATATATTATATTAATATATATATAATATATATATTATATATATATTAATAGAGAGAGATTAATATATATTATATAGAGAGAGAGAGAGAAGAGAGAAAGGAGGAATACAAACTAAATATATTACATTTTTTTCAAAAGGTTCTACTGTTTGGATCGAATAGATCGAATAAAAGCAGAGTACACTGTCCTGTGGTAGATACTTAAAAGCCTAATCAAGCTAAGGATAAATTTGGATCCGGATGTTTTCGCCCTGGTAGATTAAAGTGATCTCAAGTGCAAAAAATCAATTTGATGTTCAATTGAAATGATTTTACAGCTGAATCACTTAAAAATAACAAATTAGAGCCATTGAATTTATTGACAGTTGTTCCTACAAAATATCAACATTCTACAGTCATTTTGATTTTTTTATTCAGCATTAATCATTTTAGAGTTATGCATCAAAGGTTGCAACAGGTACACAACTAGAAGTCACAATGGTCCTAGGTACAAAATTTAAACATTCTACATACAATCTCTTTTAGTTATGCTACATTCGTACGTACGTACAGATGTCAAGTGAAATTAGTCGTCATTTGTCGTAGACGAAATGAGTACGGTATTACTATCTCCATGTCTTCCACTGCACTAAAGAACCCACCGCGCGACAAATGGTTCTTAATTGTATTTCACTCGATCTTACAACATTGTCAAAAGATGCGTGACCTGAGAGAGATTCGCCTTACTTGCCAGCCTGGTTCCACTACGAAAATTAATTGTTTTAGGTATATTTTAATATGACAACTTCTTAACGTTTGTTTTTAAAGTTTGGAATTTTTGTTGACTGAATGAATAAAAAATTTAAAAATAGTAGGTGAAAGTGATAACAATTAATAAAGGTGCTGATTACGAAAACTGATATTTTTAACATGTGTCAATATTTAGTTGTTTGGAATTTTACTGTTCCAGTTATGGACAGTTAAAATTTAAAGTTCAAGTTTCATTGTATGCAATTATAGACGTTATTTTTAAGCTAGACAATACAAATTCCTACATGGTAAAAATGGGTATTTGCGTTGAAATCTGAAGACCGACAGTTTTCGTGATTGCAATACTTTCATTCCTTTGTACGAGGAAGTAAAAACGAATGAGCACTTTCCTTTGAGAATTCATGGGTAAAAGTATGACATCATACAACTCACTATCTCCTTGCTCCGAGGATCGAAGTTCTCCCGGATGAATAGTGTGCCGACGGCCATGCCCATCTTCTTGTTAACCAGCGTGACGCAGTTGGACCAGCGCTCACTCTCCGCCGAGATCCCGTACAGCACTTTCTTGAACTCAGTTTTTCTTTGGCTATAGTCGCCGTTCATCAGGGGAAGCATCGAGTCTACGAACCGCCAAATCGCGTAGTTATGAACCACCCTGAAAATACACGGAATATGTAATCATTAATCTATGATAAGTTATCAATCTTTCAATTTCTATAGAGTCTGGGATATGAACTATCACTCGTGTTAGTTCAAGATAAACGAGAATAAATATACGAAAAGAAAAACAACATCGCCTTAGACCAGGAATGTGCAACATACGTCCTGTCCCGTAAGCCTACTTCGGTCCATCCCAGCCCGCTAAGACTTTTTTTTCTATATTACTGTATCTGGTCCATTTACCCTCTTTCTTAGGGTTGATTGTATTAGTATTTATTATATTTTACGTCATCATTATATCAGGACTATACTAGCCAGTGATATCGGACAGTAGCTCAGCCAGAATTTCTGTCTGAAGGGTGTTAGTATCCAAACTATACTTTTAGTTGAGAACTCTTGAACTTCCAAATCCTGAGATTTAAAGGTATTGTACTCAAAGCTAGAAAACAGAAATTAATACTTCATATCAGCACAGTCGGTTTATAAGTTGCTTTTGGTTTAGTTTGTAAATTCACCTACACTAAGTGGTCTGTAAATTTCGAGTATCTCGTGAAGAATGGTGTAACGTAGGTTCCTGGGACAGAAGCTAAATTTGTCCCCCCTCTCACATCCAATAGAATAATTTCACGCAACGTCATGACCTACTTTATTGCCCTTCCCATTCATTTTCATGAATGGGAATTTTTACGACAGCCAATAGGAAAATAATAAGCTGCCCTTCCGTTTGAAACGGAAGCCAGAATAGTCATAAGTTGAGATGTGTCCTGCTGTGTGAAATCGCCCTATAGAGATTAAATTTTCCAGCTGAAGGAAAATAATTTTTTTTATGATGAGATTTTTTTTTCAAAATTTAAATTTTTGAAACTAGAAAACAAAGTTTAATTGAGAATACATCTTTTAACTAAAAAAAAAAAAATCTATAATTGAAGGATTTCTGGACGTATTGATGTTAGTACATTACGTGAAAGATTCTTTCTTCAAATGTGCATCGAACAATAAAAATCCTATTGTCACTGTCAAATAAGATATGACTAAAGGTATTACTACCATAGGCTTGCTGATTCTGGAACTGTTGTTGGGGGATTTAATATTGCTTTTATACATTGTTATGTTGACTTCTCTAAAATCTTTCTTTAGGCTCAGAAAAAGTGATCAATTAATATTTTATTATAAGAGTATAAATTAATGTGTTCGTTCTAGTCATTTTCTAGTCTAGTCAAAACCTAGCCATCTGTTACCGCTGGACGAGATATTCTTCAACACCTTAAATTTATTTTTATCAACTCTCATATAACCACGAGTCGCGGGTAAAATCAATGTTTTCAGCCAAGAAAAAAAAAACGTTTATAGTATCAGAGTTATAAAATTATATATTTTACTGTTTTGTGGTGACGTTAATTATACACTTATTAATTTACTGGTCTAGGAACGTAAATAGACCCCAGTGCTTCAGGGCGCTACCCTGGTTGCTCTCTTCTAAAGCTGACATTGGTTTTATTTTGCAAAATGCAGTTTGAAAAACTACGCTTAAATATCGCAGGATGTTTAACGTCATTTTGGTTCAGGTTTAACTTCTTTTCTTAGCAACAAAGAGGCGATTTTTAAAAGCGTATTTTATTAGTTCTTTACCCAATAAACAGAAGCATGTGCGCATTAGCCGTGTTTTTTCAGCTGTCCTTTCGAGAGCAAACGCTTTGGACTTGGATTTCCGCGTTGATAAAGTAACGAAAAAGAAATGTAATGAATCTCGAGACAATAATTATTTTAGAAGAGGTCTAACAATAACTGAGGACTTGGATCTCGTGTCTCTGAAAGAGAGCAAAAGGTAAGTTCGTTGAAAGTGATTTACCGTATCATGTACAAATGAACTGATGGTTTAAAAGTTCATTTGTCTTTAGATTAACAGATGTAGCATGCAAGAGTAAAATATGAAAATTAACATGAAAAACGTAAAAAAGTTTACTTTAACAAGAGTTAAATCATTCACATTTATTTTCATTTCTTCTTATGAATTTCATAAGGCAGGAGCTACTTACATGCGTTCACAGCTAAGTGTTAAAAAATTAAAATAAAATTGAATTTCAAAATTGAAGAAAGTAAAAAGCTGCTTTAACTTTTAAAGTTTTGCTAGTGATGGAGTTACAAAATTGGAACATTGACATGTACCTAACGCCTATTTTAATCAGGCATCCATTGACGTTTCTTTATTAATTCTAGTGGGATATTAGTTGTCACCACGTGATGTCGTTGTAAATTCCTAATGTTCTCATTACATGCTATCAAGTTGTGGTTCTCGCACTATTTCGACTTTCACAATAAATATATTATAGTAACACATAAGCTACAAAATGTATTTTATGTAGAGGATATAATATTTAAAAAAAATATATTTATTTGTTAAAATCTGATTACCCCCCATTATTTTTTGCAATCTTGAATGCTCCAGAGCGACTAAAAAGTTGAGAAGCTCTGGTGTAAGGTATATTAAATTTATAATTTATAAATTATACATCCCTATTTTATTTTTTAACCCTTTACCATGGATTTTTTTTAACGGGCCAAACATAGAAAAAAAAATTATTGAATAATTTCGTGCATCATTACAAGTAAAAATATTAGAAAATCTTTATTTTGTTAAAAAAAATGTTTTAATGAATAACTACTGTAACAAATATTTTTAAAATCTTGTAAAAATTCACTATAACCATATATTATATTATATATTGCATTATTCTATTACATTACATTATATAGTATTTAAAAAAGTTAAAAATAAATTAAAGTTGAAATTAGGCTATTTAAAATAAAAAACAGATTTTGAATAAAATTTTAAATTAATGACAAACTATCTGGATAAAATTAAACACTGAATGAGAGATTCACAATTTTTCCAAATTTGGCACAATTTTGGTGCCAGAACTGGGTTTGACACACATGGGCATGGAGTTAAATGAAATTATTAATCTAGCATGTCAAAATTTTACTATCGATTAACTTAATTTTATTTTAAACAATTTTCTTACCTCCTGTTTGCCTGGGTTAAGATTTGACCCAGCTCTTGGAGATATGAGATAGCATAAATGACAACTTCCTCCGAATCATCTACTTTTGTAGGCATGAAGATGTTTAGGTAGTAGACCCAATCGAACTACAAAATGAAACAGTTTATAAATATATTGCCTCTAAGAAATTCACTGAAAGTAATTTCATTAAAAGCATTCATACAAGGGAAAGCTTTTAATTATTTTTGACTATTAAATTCAATTTTCATTGTGTACTCACGCTTATTCAAATCTATATAACAAAGCGCTTCCTTTAGATACCTGAATACATGGGTTCAAGAGGAAAATAATCATGACAGATTCTTTTTAAAACTCCTTTTTATTAACTCAAAAACGTGAACGTCCTAGACTTGGAAAACTGCACGTCCACCTAACAAGACAAGTTGCCAGCGATTTTCGAGAAATTTATCTCTCGAAAGCGAGACAGACTTAGTGTTTTTCATGTGAATTAATTTAGTTCAGCTCTTTGTGTTCTATAATGTGGCCAGGTGTTACCAAAAATGCTTTGTCAAGGCACAAGGTTCGACTGAATCAGGCGGATCTCGTAGGAGCCATATTTTACAAAAGTAATGTAAGTAAATGTAAAGATAATATAAGTTGACGATTTTAGTCATGGGATAAGTAAGTAATTGCTCTCTTGGGTTAATGATCTTATCTTCATTACAATGTAGAATTAAAAGTGGGGAAAATAAGATATTTGATATTTGCGTTTAGGATAAATTTTTAATGTTACACTCACAATTAGGTATTAAAAATGCGAAGGGGAATTTAGATTTCTGTTTTAGGGGTAATAATCCCCTGTATAATAATAGCCTATGTTATCTGTCCGTCTGTCCTCGAATTTATGAAGCGCTTGGACCTGGAATGGATAGAGGCATCCATATTGGATTCTTGATGAGTTAGGGTTAGCAAAATTCAAAGTGAGTTCAAAAATGTTCAAAATCCGCCCCTTTTCCCCCTTTTTGGTCGTTTAATGCCATTTTTTCCCGGTTAAGAGCGGGTGATTAAATTCATCAATTTATCACGTTATAAGTAGATGAAAATAACAATTTTTTTAGCATTGTGACATCATTCCTTTAATCATCTCATTTAATCATTTCTTATTTTAAATTATTTAAATATCGTCTGCATTATTTTCATACTTTTATCACTAAACTTAAATAATAAGAAATAATTTTCTTTTATATTTGGTTAAAATAATAGAATAGGTACATACGTGATAATTTTAAATTTAATCATCGATTATTTTTTGTTGCAATGAATATTTTATGACCGGTATTAACAACAAATTCTTTTCATAAAAGTCTAGGAGTCTATTTCACGGACTAATAAATATCTAACGTTTAAGTTATATAGCTTTTAAAATTAAGAAGTTTGTTCGTTTTAGTGTTTGTTTTTATACATAACCACACGGTTTGTCATCGATTCGCTCAATTTTGGACCTCATTCATATATACCGCCACATAATCGTCAATATTCAAACCTCTACTGTCCGTCCTATCAAGTAATATGGCATGATAAATTAAAGTTGGCAACTAACATGTGGTCAGTAAAGATAAACAAATTATTGAGCTTGTACCAGATAATTCTCATCTAAAAAAACAAACCATTTTTTTACTTGCCTCATACGGTACTTTACAATTCTGGAAAATTAAAAATTTTACTCATCCCGTCATATGACGGGCTATATGCTGGTTTTGATATATTACGTATATATATGTAGGGCGTGTGTGTATACCATTATTATGGTGTACTTTTTTCTTCGGCAAAGTAACATGCGTTTTACCACTTTTCCATGGAATATTTTTCTTGATTTGGATCCACCTCTTGTCACTTACCTCAGGTACTCTCTCCGATAATTCTGCTAAAGTCATTTTGTTGTACATCGCTCCGGTGTCATGTCTGTCAGCTTCTGGAGCTGTGGCCTACAGGAAAAGGGTAATAACTTTTATTTTTTGAAATACTTAATCGCATTATTTAACAGTTCAAATAATTGTAAGATAAAAAAATTTAATAAACACATTCCATAGACACGTCTTAAATTCAAATAAGTGAAAAAAATGAAATTTCTATGAAAAAGAATTTGATAGATGGAGAAAACCTATGACGAGATCAGACAAGGTTATTACACAAGCAACATTATTCAGTTGAAACCACATTGGGAAATAATTAATTAACAGTGCGAATAAATGCACGATAGAGTTTAACAGATAAATTTAATTTACATTTATATTGCATAAAAATAAGAAAATTGTTTAAAATGTTCTTTTCAGAGAATCATAAAGACCATAGCCAGAAGGGGCGATGTTCGATGGATCCTTTTGGTTTTTTTATTTGCTTTACTAAGTTGCAACTTTTTACTGTCCCTATTATTATTGTTGTAATACTTTTTATTATTTCTGAGCTTCATGTTGTTGAATCCATGAATTGCTGTTAACCATACCGAATGGTCATTGTCAAGGTTACAGTCTAATTATCCCCTAATTAGACAACGCGTTGGTTACTCATAATTTTTTATGAGAACGTCCTCACCTCCTCGCTTCTTTGTGAGCTGGAGTGTATTAAATTTTTGTTTGGATCACTTTTTGCCTACAGGCCTAAATTTAGGTTTTGTTCTGCTTACGTTCGGAGGTTAAAGTGAAGACCTTACACTTCGCTAGGTACTCTGTTAACCCTTAAAAGGACACTAATATAAATTTCTTAGTATTTAATGAAATCCTATTATAAATGTAATTTATATTCATAAGCTTCATAGATAACATGAAAAAAAAGTGCATTCAATGGGAAGAATAAAGGTTAGAGGGCTGGTTTAAATGCAAAACCAACCCTTTGTACAGAATGAAATTAATACTTTCTTTTAAATTTTTATTAAGGTGGGAGTACAATGAATAATTATCATTAAAAGTGTATAATAAAAAAATAGCTAATCCGTTTTTAAGTGTTATTTAGATAAATATAGGTACTTGGGGTCACAAGGAAGATAAATCAAATTTCTGAATTTTCTGTTTAAAGCAAGTTTAAAAATGCATATTTCAAATGAGAAAATGAATTAAGAATAGTGTTTCTATGTGCTATAAGATTGAAATGTCATAAACATAGAAAATTAAAAAAAATCATTCATATGTCTTTAAAAAGTGGAAAAAAGAAACTTTTAACACGTGGATTCACTGCAAAACCACCGTTCGTTAAAGGGTTAAACCCAATTACCTTGATCTTGACCTTGTTCGATGGATCCGACCCTCCCACCTTTCGAAATTCCGGCCTTTACTATATTGCATTTTAATATTATAATAAAAGTACATTTTCAAATATATTTTTTAAAAACTGCATACTCAATTAAAATTTAACTTTTAAATAATAATTGCAATTAAAAATTTTTATCTAATTTTTAAATTTCAACATTTTTTTTCTCCAAATTCTTTTAAAAAATTACAGAAACATATTACACAAAATTGTGCATGAATTGTTAGGCATATATATAGGATTTCAATGCAGTTAAATAATAGCATCAAACATTAATATGATATTTTATATATTTTGTACTACATTTTATGTATTTTAGTTAAATAATTTTGAAATATTGGAAGAATGATTCAGGGGAAATCCGGTTTGAATCCCGTCCCTCTCATCTAAATTATGGTTATGGCTCTAAAGTTGTATAAAAAAACTGTTTGTATGATCTGATAGATTTAGTAAATACTTTCTGTCAGCAAGGAGTAGTTGAATCTGGAACCAGACCAAACTTGCATCATTGGTTAACTACAGTTAAACACGGATTGCGTAATCAGCAGAGACATTTATATTTAAAAGTAGGAAAAAATGATTTTACTATTTTTAAATACAGACTTTGAAGATGTTAGCAAGGGGAAATCTGGAGCCTAACTTTTTGTTTTTTTCCATATTGATTCGAATGCTCACTGATTCGTTAGCTATGAAAATGTCGCAAGTTGATGAAATAGTATGTTTATGCAATACTTTTTTAGTTTCACTGCCATTTAAAAACACGTACAGTGTGAAGCAGTTAATAAAATGTATACATGCTGATGATTTTGAGAGCTGTAGCATGTGTTGCTGACAGCAGTACATGATAACTTTTGATTTATTGGATATGAAAAATGTTTAAGCAATAAATATTTATTTTCAGCGAAGTCTTCTGGACTAGTTATATTTTTATATTGCACCTGTCACATACATCAAATCCTCTGCTATTATTGGGATAACTGCACTCGGTAAAACAGTAAAGGCCCCTCCACACTATGGTTTTCTGAAAGCCATTACCACTATGTGGAGGGGGTATGGCTTATCTTGGTCGACGGTGGGCAAACGATAAAATGGCCTTGGCAGAGGATGGGTTAAAGGCGCCTCCACACTATGGTCCACTGCAAGCCATCACCACCGTCTGGAGGGGGTTTGGCTTATCGTGGTCGATGGCGGCAGACGATAAAATAGCCTTGGCGAACGATGGCATCGGAGGCGGTTTTTCTCCAAAGATCAAAGGCAGCGAGATGCGCAATTCAAGTGCGCGGTAGACCCTATGGACGAATCAATGCGCTCGGGTCATTTAGTGGCCCAGCGTGTGGATGCAACCCCTGAACCATCGTTGAAGGTCACCATCAGGAAGTGGGGAACAATTGGCCATAGTGTGGAGGCTACATAAGAAGAGGTTTTGCTCCAAATATCAGACAGACAGCATGCGCTACTAAAGTGCGCAGTAGATGATTTTACGAGTTCGATTCCTTTAGTGTATGGATGCAACCCGTAAACCATCGTACAAGGCCGCCACCAGGGCCAGAACTGCAGTGGTCAATAATGGGTCATAGTGGAAGAGGCATAACACTTTCAATACGTTTAAATAAATGCTGTTATCTTTCTACTTATGATAGAAAGACTACTTTTTCATTACCCAGAGAACCGTATAAATAACGAAAAAGTATCCTTTGCTAAATCAGACTGATTTGTGCAACAGTAATTAATTGTAAAACGTATAAGGTCGAACTGAGAATCTATCAATTGGGCAAAGAAACATAAAGTTTCAGAAATACTTTTATTTTGCATTCGAATAGAGTAAAATATTATTTAAATTTTTCAATTGAGAGAATTATAAAGGTGCATAAATGTATCTTCTATCTAGGGTTTAACTATATTAAAACTGTCCTAAACTGCTGTTTAGCTAAACTAAAAGGCAAAATGCTAAAAATCGAATATACAGCTACAAGTCAATGATAACTGAATCGTTAAAAAAGCTTATAAAAATTATAATAATAGACAAGTAACAAAAATAGCTAAACATGGCTTTCACACAAATAATTTAAAAAATGAATTTCAAAGCGCTTAGTTTTAGAATTTACTAATATTCACTTAAAACGAATAAAACAATTTTTTCAAAAGTTGCTGCCCCTTTTTACGCGTTCTGTCTTTCTAATTTTGGGAAAAATATAATGGTAGAAGAGACACTTCTGATATCAGATTAGAATTCTTACAACTGCTATTATTTATAAAATATTTGTTTACTTAAGAGTCTATCAGCTGATTGCAGGGAATGATATACAGCAGTGAATTCGACACAAGTTTTCGGGTACCGATTTTGAAGGGGACTCTATTTTCAAGGTATTTTCCACGTATCATAATCTGAAATTGCACAATTAAAAGTTAATCTACAGTATAAAAATGCAGCATTTGAAAATGTTGAAATAGTATTAAAAATTATTTTTACATGCCAAATATCTGACAGTCTATGAGAAAGACCCTTCTTTTTATTAAAACGACTTTCATTCCCTTAATAACCTTGAATAATAAATCAAATTCTCTTGCTTTATTAATTTATCCCATGTTACTTACTTTATTAGCTCTAAAGTTTAATATATTACAGAGATTAGATTTTAAAGATGTTTTAGATGATTTTGTAAATAATGAAGAATAGTGGAAAGATGATTATAATTATTAATATTTTAGGTTGATGATATATGTTAATACATATCTATCGTATATCTGACTATATAAAGACCTTTCTTTTTATTACAATGACTTAAATCTTTTTAAAGAACCATGATTAATCAATCAAATTTGCTTGCTTTATTAGACTTAAAATTTAATGTAACACAAATATTAGATTCTAATGATGTTTTAGTTGATTTTGTAAATAATTAAAAATTGTAGGAAAATTATTCTAAGTATTAATATATTATGATATAATGATTATGTTGATGATTAATGTACATGCCTATATAATTTTATATCCCTATGGATTATCGCTTCTATGTTTATACAATGGAGAAGTGTGTCTGCAAACATATTTTGTTATTTCTCTCAAACTGTTTGTATATTAAATTTCAGTGATTAAATATTTTCTGGTATAGACACTAGATGTTCAAATGCTATAAATGTATATTAATCTTTAAAAGGTATTGCAATAATCCCCTATATAATACTAGCCTAAGTTATCTGTCCGTCTGTCCTCGAATTTGTGAAGCGGTTGGACCTGGAATGGATTGAGTCATCCATAGTTAGCAAAATTCAAAGCAAGTAATGTTTATCTTCTCCTAAACTATCTATCTGATTCTAAAATAAATTGGTATAAATATGCTTCATATCACAGCAAAAAATACTGCCGTCTTTAAAACGTTCGAAATCCACCCCTTCCTTTCTTTTCGAGCTTCTAATGCCATTATATCAACTCCAATTTTCCCCGGTTAAGAGCAGGCGATTAAATTTATCAATTTATCCCATAATAAATAGGTAAAAATAACATTTTTCTAGCCTTATTAGCTACTTCATTCCTTTAACCATCTCATTTATTCATTTCTTATTTTAAATTATTTAAATTATGCCTTATTTTCATAAGTTTTATCATTGAACTTAGATATTACGTAAATAATTTTCTTTTATATTGGGCTTAAATAATAGATTAGGTACATGTGTGATAATTTTAAATTGAATCATCCAGTATTTTGTGTTGCAAGATGATTCTCGGCCAAAAAACAAACCATTTTTTCTTTTTACCTGCCTCATAAGTTACTAATTTTGAAAAATTAAAAATTTTACTGATCCCGTCATATGACGGGCTATATGCTAGTACCATTATAACAGCAATGACCAATCGTGATTTCCATTTGTACATAGGGTTTACGTTATTTTAAATCGGTCCTTAGTTGATTGCGAGAACAAATGTAAGATTAAGTTTTCAAAAATATTCTTATTTTACATAAAAATACTGGCAACAGAAAACATTGAAATTTTGGCAACAGATAATCATGGCGGCTGTAGATAAAGCATTTTGGTTTTAATCAGATAGGTGATTACACGGGTAATTCATACCTGCCAACTTTTACCTTTTAGGTTTAATTTTATGGTTTAGTTTACAGATAAACCGAAAATTTGTGCCGTGAAAATCAGTTTGAAAATTTCCTAAAAAAGACAACTGAATATTCATTTTAGTAATTTGTGAAAATTTAAAAAAAATCTTTTTTAATTTCAGTAGAAATTTACGTAACTGATAAAAAAAATACATAAAAATATCTTTCTGTGGCATAATTATACATGTGGCATAACTCTAGCGACCACCGAATATGGCTTTGTCTAGACACTATATTATGATTGCATGTTTATGCTAGTAGTTAATTATTGAGGATTTAAAAAAAATAAAAGGTCACACAAAAATAAATTTATCTTATCTATAAAATGCCAATAATGTGATTAAAATCAGTAGTAGTAATCAGTATGAAAATCTTTTTTTGCTCTTATCTGATAAATATTCAGTTTAAAATATGTTAAGTTTGGGTTTTCCTAGAATCAAATTTAACTAATGTTTTATTATATACAATGAATGCATAAAGATTTTATTAATTGCAATTTTCCTGGGATAGAAAAAAATGCAATTAACTTTTATTGATTACAGTTACTTGTGCCATTGTCAACGTCAACCAACTAACCAACCGATGAATCAACTCTAAAATATTTACTGATGCTCATTTTTAAAAGTAAGCAGGTATGGTAACTATTTATAAAACATCTGACGTCAACAGAGCTTGCAAGCATTTGCCCTTACATTTGCAATCTTCGTTTCGAGATCGAGCACGTCAGCCATATCTATTTCTGCAATCTCTCTCTCGGCTCCGAAAAGGATGGCCACTTCCACCATCAGCTTCAAGTACGCTTTCCTCTCACGTTCGCTGCTGTCTTTTAAAAAATATTCGCGACTCGGAAGGCCTAACTGCATCTGGTCCAGCTGAAAAAGGGAAGAAAAGAATTGTTTAAGTTCATTATTCAGATAAAAGCGAAGAGATGTGAATTGATAAAACCATTCTCCTACTATTTAAATACGCTGATCACCACGACTACGAACCACACAGACGGACCCCGATTTAACAAACCCCTATTTAACAAATTTCGCGATTTAAAGAACTTTTAATGAAAATTAACAAAAATAAAAGCATAACCCCCTATTTAACGATTAATAAACCCCAAGTTAACTATTTAAATTGCCACTTTTTAAAAAAATTTTTTTTAACTTCAGAAAAAGTTGTTCCTGGGATAGACTTAAACGATTATGTTACATGTGGTCAGGGCTCGACTTGCAGAAATGGGAGCCCAAGGCAAATCTATTCATTTCCCCCCCCCTCACACTGCTGTACACTGGTGATGGCTACTGGGTGATTGTTATATTTAGTGATGCTTAAACGCAGAGCCTTTAGTTAACTCACCAATGTAGTTAGTAAAATAAGATTAGTTTAAAATAAAATGAAAAGTTATGAAATAAGTAAAATTATATTAACACTAGATTGCCCGAGATTTCTTGTATACCTATATTGCCCAAAAACAGTCAAAATTACTGCATTGTGAAAAAATAACAAATATGTAAAGAAATTTGTATAAAATTAATTTTTAATATTATATAATAAAGGAGGGCGGAAGTAGCTACAACTATTCATAAACCCATTTATATGTTATAGAAAAAGTCACAAAATTCTAAGAAATTGTGTCATTATATTTCATAATTGTTTTTTTAATTGAAATTAAAAAACAGTCAAAATGACTGCCTTGGGCAATCTAGTGTTAAACGTTACAAAAAAGAAGAAAAAATAAATAAATAAATAAATAAATCCTGGAAGGTAAAGCGTATATATTAGAATTTTGTATGTCCTTACCCGAGGAATTTTCCTGCCTAAAACAGAATCTAGCTGCGTGTTCTACATTTTTTGCCAGCACTTACATTTGTGAACAAGCTCTCTGATGATACTGCTTAAGTCAAAAACTAAAAGAGGAAATTGTCGATAATTTTAAGCGAATTTTAGACATAAGCATCGTATTTTTAACTTGAACTGGGGGCCCGGCCCATTGCCCCGTTTGCCCTGTCGGAAATCAGGCCCTGCATGTGGTGACGGACTGTCTATCTGTTCAACTGAAGTTAGTGAAATTGTTGCGTTATCGGAACCAGCGAATCGCGATTCTGACATAGGAATCTATAATCAAACACTTAGTGAAACTGTTACTTCTTCTAATGCTTTAAAGGGTTTGGAAACTCTTAAAATGTACATCAGTCAGCATGATGTAAATGGCGTAATATTTTCTGTTCCTCATATTGTTGAAAAAGAACTCTTACCAGTCAAGAATCAATATAATAGTCAAATATCTTTTCACCAGTATTTTCAAATTTCAAATTAATTAGTGTGTGTAATTATTCGCTGTACATATTTTAGCTGCTGAATAAAAAGTATACAGTTTCTTTTTATGGATATTGCTTATTAGGACTTTTCCATAAGGTAAGTACAGGATTTTTTTATCTTTGGTTTTGGACTCGCAATATTACGAATAACCCCGATTTAACGAAAAAAATTTCGGACTCGATGAATTTGTTAAATTGGGGTCCGACTGTAATTTTTTCTTATTCCAGTTTCCGTTTCAGTTTAACTAAAAAAAAAACAGAAATCTCGGTTCAGATCTGATTTTTATTCTTCCAAAAATAATTTTTTTCTGTTCAGTTCAGAATTAGTAATTTTATTTTATGTATATTCTTATTTGTACTAAAGATATAGTTCTATCATAAACAAAAAATGTAATTTATTATAAACAAAAAATGTAATTCTATCAAAATTTAGAAGATTGTATTCTTTTTTTTTTTTTAATTGGTACACTATGCGAACTGATACAATTAACCAGCATGTATGATACGAATGATGAACAGAGAACTGAAAGCATTGGTATTGATATCTATTAACAAAATCGCATTTGACAACTAAACATTCTACCATTCCACATAAACATTCGTGAATGAAATCTACCTTCTACAAGTAGTTTCATGCTATTCGTAGTTTCAAGTACTAGTTAACATCAAAACAGGAATTCGGAAAGCAATGTAGTTTGTTTTGGTTTAGAGTGGTACGATCTACTTTTTTGCGAAGCTAATTATTAGAATTTATAGTTATCATTGAGACACGTTATACATACAACACCACTTTAATAGAACATAATAACAACTTAACGATATACAATACAGGCAGTTACAGTTAACATGAGAAGGTTTATTCGAATATCTGGGGGAGTGATGACGTCATAATACTTACAACACTCCCCCTCACGAACACAGATTCTAAATTAACTAATTTTCACAGTCCATATCTACCAGCCCAAGATGATCTCTTAGAAACAAGAATCTAGGTCCTGGTAAGGTTTTGGTGAATATATCTGCCATCATTTCTTCTGTGTTCTTGAATAAGACTTTCATATCACCTCGAAGGACGGAATCTCTAATAAAATGTTCTCTTATGCTGATATGCTTCGATCTGGAACTAACAATGGAATTTTCTGTTAAACTTTTGGCCGGTTGATTATTACTAAAAATTGTCACAGTTGTTAAAAGTAATCCTAAGTGATTCCCTAGTTGCTTCAAGTAAAGAACATTAGCAATTTATCTTCATTTTCGCCTAGCTTTGTTCCCCACAGTGGGAATAAAATATCTTTGGTAGTCTAGCATCCGTGAACGGTCAATATGACCCAAGTCCTTACCTGTATAACATTGATGGAAGAATTTTTGTCGTCTGCTCCGACCCATATCTCTATACAAACTCCCTGGTTGTAGTCGCCTTTCAGTTTTCCAAATAGGTGTTCTATTGGCCATTCAGGTTCTACCCATTCTCCTTCGGCCACAGGCCATCCGCCTAGTTCCTTTATCTCATCGCGCAAGGGCTTGTCGCCGATCGCCTCGATCTGAACTAAGGGAAAGAGAGACAAGAAAACTATCTTTAAGCATCTTACTATTGTTTTCATGTTATTAACGTACTAAAGAGATGACTCTAATGAAACAGTAATTCAAACTTGGACAAATGGAAACGTTAAATCTTCGATTAAGTAAGTTAAAATATAACAGTGGATTTCAGAAAACAAGAGACGGATGTCAAATTGGATAATATGATACATTTATAACCTATGAAAGAAACTTTAATTTTCAACGCGTGTGTTTTATATTGCTCCAAACACGTTTAATTTCTACACGCCACAGTTCTACTTTGCTGTCTCACAGCTTTCCGAAGAATCGCAATAATTACAATTAGTTGTTGTACTCGTGTTGCCTCATAACGAGCGAAGAAAGAGCAGAATTGATTCACTCCTGCTCATATTCAGCTAATGAAGTATTTGTACGTTGCACTGAATGTCGTGCGACATCATTATGTATTTTTACGAATATGGATAGGTATCGTTGAATATTATTAAATAATAACATTTTTATGACATTGTTTACAACATTAAGAAAAAACATTAAAAAAGTGGGCTTTATAAAAACTGGCAAATTTATTAAATTTTGTGTATTAGAATAATGTTTCTCTTATAAGCAAAACAAACAAATCTTTTAAGTGCTTTCTTTTAAACAATATCGGCAGTTGTCCAAAAATTTAATTTACAACATTCAGTGATATATTGGTCAACATTTGTACGACAATGACTGATATAATTGTGATACCTATGAAGTACAACTAAGTTGAAACCATATTGTGGTCGAGATATGTCACAGGCGACTATCCAGTAATAATGACGTCAGACGTCACCAGAGATGCGAATTCGTTACTATAAATTCCTCTCTCTGGTGACTTTTTACGTCATTATGGCCACTTCTGATTGCAGTCGTGAGCAGTGGAAAAAACCCGGTTTAAACCCAAGATTTTTCTGAAAGGAATTTTGAAAATTTCCCAAACATGGGAATTTTGAAGTATTTTGAAGTCGCCAATTCCTATGACACAATGAGAACCACCATTTTTTTTTCTGTCTTCGGTGTAGATCTCAAAAGTTGATATTTTCACAAAATTTAACTATTTTATTCTATGAAAAAAAAAATTGAATAATTGTGATTAACTAACTATATTTGTCAAGGTATCATGTTAAGCATGAAAGTATGAGTATATTTTTCCTTTGAAAAATATCCAATATTTTTATTATTACATAAATATTAGGCAAGAATCTGTAGTGTCACAAAACCCATAAATCATTATTTTTCTTGGATAACATTTCTCTCTCTCTCTCTCTCTCTCTCTCTCTCTCTCTATATATATATATATATATATATATATATATATATATATATATATATATATATATATATATATATATATATATATATATATATATATATATATATGTATGTATATATATATGTATGTATGTATGTATGTATGTATATATATGTATGTATATATATATGCATATATATATACATATATGTATATATATATGTATGTATGTATATATATTAACAATCTTTTATATTTCTGTAGTTTTAACATTTTTAAAAACTATTATATTGATTAAATGTATATCTCAGTATTTAATTTAATTTTAACCATGACTGTAATATTTAATCAGTCATTATGTTTCTTTCAAAAGTATCGGTACCAATGTTGTTGTATAATCTAGTTTAGCAAATCGTTTTAAGAAATTTCTGAAAAAGAAAAGAACAATTTTAAGTTGGGATTACTATTTTCAGTTTATGATACGCTACGTTAATAATGATTACCGCAAACACACAAAATTTCAGGAAATTTTTTTAGATGATTTTTTGCATCCCATTTAGCTTAAACCTGTCTAATGAGTCCTCAAATCCCAAAGCTTTGAAGGTAACGCTTTGAATAACTCTGCTCGTAAATTCAGAACAAAATTTAAGATTTCGAACTAAGGAAGTCGTGTGTATTGTTATAAATTGTAACTAATAGTTAACATAAATTTTTTTAAAGAAGAAAGATACATAATGAAATTTTTTTTATGTGTGTAAACTAGAAAATTCTTTTTGCTTGTTGAACGTAATCAGATGCTGGACAAATACCGATCAACGGTATAGAGCAGAATATTTATCATCTATGGTGTACAATTCAGTATAGTTAAAAGCAGTTTTTAATCCTGAAAGTTAAGACTCGCTTTAAAATATTTCTCAAAGAAATTTATCAAGGTGTTTTTGAAAATGCAGTAAATGGTTTTCATTCAGCTAGGAAAAAGTACATCTGCCAAGAAATATAAAACTATCTTGATGGGTTTTGCTTAAAACTTTCAGAAAAACTTAATTTTTCATAAAATGTGCTGTCACTATTTCTCCACAACATAAACTTGAATGAAAAAAGTTGAAATAAAAACAAATTTAATTATTTTACAAGTCAACGTTTGGTTAAAACATAAAATAATTATTTTTCTACTATAGTTTTCACCCAGAATTATATATAAAAAATTTTTGGTTTGGTTTGGAGTGCTACTGTCTACCGTTTTGTTCACGAGCCAATGAGATGGGGATCGACTGCTTAAAACCGATTTCGAATTACCAACAGCGGGATTCGAGCCCGCGAACTCTATTACAGAAAAGCAGTTCTCTACCATTCGGCCATCGTTCGGCAATTATATAAATGATTGTTGATTGTAAACTATTATTTAAAATAAATATTAAGAGGCTTCAATAAAGTTATTCAAAATAGTTAAAATGCGTCAATATGCAGACTTTTATATACATACATTTCAATCTTTCAAAATTTAACTCAAAGGAAGTAAGATTTTATTTTACCTGGAGACATACATGACTTATAAAATGTTTTTGCCTTGATTGTTGCACTGTTGTCATAGTTGTTAGCAGGTTCTTCTAAAAGACCTACAGAAATAAAAGAACAAAAAACATGTATAGTATTATTCTTAAATTCAAAATAGTAAAGATAACTTGATAGGGATATAATAGCTCTTTATTATTAAGAAAAAAATTCTGTTTCTTAATTAAAAATAACTTTAAAACGCTGGCATTTGCTTTCAGTCATTTTGACCCAATGCATTCTATTTTTTTTAGGTATCTTATGTTATATTTCCATTTTATATAGCTATCCTAGAACATACATGAACTATAACGTGCAGATGTTTATAGAATTTTAATTGAAACGAGAAGGTTAGATGAAAATGACTCAGCGTGTGCTGAAAGGTTAAACTCACTAAATTTACATATGTTCGATACAGGATTATTTTAGATTTTCTGAGTAGCTAAGTTTAAAGAAACACTGAAAGAAATTTGTCCTGTTTTCAAGGTCGCTGCTTTTGCAAAGCCTTCTGGATATTTTTCGGGTACCACATACCCTTGAGTATCACCTGCAGATCATCCGACATGACCTCAAATGTGCTTATGCTGCTTTTGTCTTGCGGTATCATGTGCAGTTTGTTCCACGTGCCACAGGCATACCGGAAGAAATCCTCGCAAGGATCCACTGTTTGATCCATCGCGTTCAGGAGGGAAGCAGCTGCAAATACAAAAACGGAAAGAATCACCATGAAATATGAAAATGCTTTTTATCGTAGACAAAATTAAACAAAATTTAACAGGATGAAACAAAAATAAAATATTTTTTGTCAGAAAGTTTCACTTATCAATTATATTTAATATCCACAAACCTGCAATCCCTTTACAGCTTGGAGTTATAGCGTATGTTTCTCCCCAGGTTTTATTTTACACAGTGGAAAATGCTTCTTGTGGCACAGGACAAAAGAAAATTTAGTGGTCTTTATCAACAAGGTAAAAAAAGGCTTGATATAAACCATCATGCAAACGAAATCACATGTATCTATGTACCGTTTAGAAATCGGACATTGTGAACTGAGGGTAAATTGAAACCTTCGGTGCCTTTTTACTTAATTAATTGAATGTATTGGGGTATTATATAGTCATTTCGTACCCTAGGCAACAAACTTTCTTTAAATTTCGCTTTAAATAAGCTATCTTAAAGTGAATGCATTCTTTGGGCAGAAAAGTTTGAAAATTTCTTGAGGCTCTGAGTTCATACTCAAAGTAGACCCTACCTGTTATTACCTACAGATTTAGAAAGTAGTATTTAGCATACGTTTTCAAATACTCGTGAAAATAAATGTGTCTGATTCAAAATCCCTCAAATCCACTTGACCGACTGCATCCTTTCGACTGAATGAGTGTATGACGATGATGGACGATGATAGGTTTAGGCTTAGATTTTGACGGTAGACAAGAAGTATAAATGCAGTCTTGCCACTGTTGCCAATCGGCATAAAGTTAAAAGTTCCTAGTTTTTTCGGAGAATATGCTCGGGAACAACATTTGATGATTAAAATTATTCGGATCATGATCTTATTGAAACTGAGCTGAGAATTAGGCGAGATATCTCCCCCCTCCTCCTCAGGCCGAGGGCCTAAGATCAGGCCCAGTTGGTCCATACCTTAAAATGTCCATAGTTCTGAATCATTTTTAATAACACAAGTAACCTTTGCAACCACCGCTGCTATTATTTCTTAACATTTATTTGAAACAATTTTGGTTACATGTATATATCTGGGTCATGGCCGTTTACCTACTATCATGTCTTTAGTTACGTGTTTGATGAATTTTTGGCTTGGACCATGGCTAATTTCTAAGATGTGCTATTGGATTGTAATGGCGGACAGTGAAAAATCAGTCAAAAAGTTGTTGTTTAGTAAGTTAAACCTAAATAAATTCTGTTAAGCGTTGTCTTTATTTCTACTAATAAATCTAAGTTCAGTATTCTCTGCACCATTCTATCATATATATATATATATATATATATATATATATATATATATATATATATATATATATATATATATATATATATATATATATATATATGTGTGTGTGTATTATATTTATATATATATACGTATATTATATATTTATATATACATACACACATATACATCCATATATGTTCATGTAAAAGATAAAAATTTATTGAATCGAAAATTCTTTAAATTTCTCCCAATACATGTTCTACTTTTTTTTTAGCTTCAACTTTCCTAGTTACCCAAAATAAGTCAAGGATGTGAATCAATGAAATTGGCATCCCTTCCATACTTCCTAAAACTAAAATCAATGACATTAATTACTATCTGTGCCCCCTTTTTCTTCTTCACTAAATTCCTTCTCTCTTCCCTTTTCAGTTGTCAATTCTCCCAGGAAAAGTTGAAGATCTTTACCATCTTTATGCCGTTGTATTCTATAACAAGCCACAAAAAGGATACTTTTTTTAAAATTCTTTCTCGTAAAAAATCAGCCACGTGATTTTCCCCTTAAGACAACATGCTCACAAATCAAACGGAATCACATTCGTCTTTTGTCTGTGTTAGATGCGCCCGTCAGTCAGTTCGCCATCATTAAGATGTAAATAAAGGATTTTTACTTTATTTCGCATGGTTTTGAGTAATGAGTGAGAAACTTTCTTGCCACGATGATTGAGTTACATTGCAATCAAGCTGTGGCAATTCAAAATGTGGGTTATTTCTGCCGTGTGATGAGCAAAGAATATTTTTACCGATTACATATTTGTATGTGCGTTTGTGTGCTTGTATTTATTTATATTTTTAAGCTACTTTTTATATTATTCATTATTTGTTTTTTTAACTTACTTTTTAATCACCAATAAATGGTTGTTTGGGACAACTTCTATCTACTTTTTTGCTTCACGATAAATCACCAATGAAATTTCTATCGTCTTGTTTGCCACGGGCTAGAACTCCTTGTTACCATGGTTATGAATCAATAAAAATATATTTGAAGATAAAAAAAAATTCTTTGCATCTACTTTCTATAGCTCAATATTTATTTTTTCATTTCCAGTCTCTTATGTAAAATATTAAACATTTGCTGACAGATACTGATTTAAATTCAAACAAAACATTTAAAGTCTTAGACTCTGTGATGATGCATTCAATGTTTTTTATAAGGAAATATAAATATCTCTTTAAATGGGAAACTTACCTGTTTTTACACATTCTTGGGTGAGGCAAATATTTAAGTCTGAAAAAAAAAGATAAAACTCATTAATAAATTTATACATCTTGTTTTACATTTCGTAAGTTATAAAAATAATTAAAATTAAAATAACTGAAATAGTTCTATCCTTATTGGCGTACTAACTTGTGATATTTATAATAATGTAAGATGTCAGTTAAATGCATTGTAAGACATACATATGTGTGTGTGTGGCTGCATACAAGGCTTTAGTAAAGTGAAATGTACTATTTATGAATTAATTTAAACTCAACTTTGTAAAAAATGCAACAGCAAGAAGGAATGACGCAATTGAGCTAAAATTTTCACTGAATGCTAAGTATAGCTTGTTTTGCAAATTACTAGCATTTCAGAGTCACCACGAGTATGTGAACTGAACAGAACCCTTCGCCCTACTGTATAAATAGAAGGTTATAGAGGGATTTTGAAAATTGTTTATAGTTTTCTGCTAGTGACATACGTTATGCGAGATCTAACTATGCCTCGTCGACAAATGAGGTCAACATTTCAACAACTTACGAAGTTTGAACGAGAGAGAATCTTCGGCTTTCATTAAGAATTTTTCAGTCATGCAATAGCAGCTTGTCTGATACGCGATATCAACATAATGATGAGAGAGTAGAAACAATCAATAGACGAGAATCGTTCCACTCGGAAATCTATGAGTGAACGTCGAAGGTAACTCCAACGCATGATGATAGACAACACATGGTTCACATGGCACTTACTAATCATGCAGCTTCATTGCGACAGTTGGGAGCACACTGGTCCATTGCTACAGACATATCACTGCTTCGCCTGTAAATATCAGCATACTGAATTTAAATTAGGATTTTTTATGAAATTTTAAATGAAATTAGGCTTAAAAGGGAAAAGTACGTGGACTTGGGGAAGCACTTATACCTTTTTATGTCGGTTCTGAATGGATTAAGTACTAGTACTTATTCGCTGATCTGAGTTATCAGCTCGTTAGGTGCGGCACATAAACTGCTCGCTCTATCTCTCCTCGATTAGTTCGATTTCGATAATTAAACTTAACTGACCACTCTGATGAAGATATAGTTGGATTATGTCTAAATTCTAGCTGTTTTATATCCATTTTTATTTAATTTTGAGCTTTACTTTTATACTATTCACTTTTTCCCTTTACTTTTCTATTATTCTGGTACAAAAGCTGGTTTAATACCTGTCCAATACTTACTTGTTCTCTCTGCTTGAAGGAAGATCATGTAAAAGAGTATGCAACAAGTAAGACCCAGCACAGCAATGGTCAAGCTCAAGAACAGTTCGAAAGTTGTTCTGTACCCCAGTCTTTGTCCGCATCTAGAACGATCCGGCTTCTCTATACTAAGTTGAACTGTGTCGTTGGGCAAAGGAGTTTTCTCTGTGATAACGTCAGCTAATGGGTTCTCTTGGATCCGAATCATCGTTTTTTTCGGATCTGAATCCGGTTTCTTTCCCGGATTCCCATTAGCTAGCATTTCGTATTCTGGATAAATTTCAGTCTGGCCGTTAGGAGTATTCTTTAAAGCCATCGAGAATCATGGTTCCCTCTGACTTTCAAGAAAAATCATGTTGATACCTTGCTGAAAGAAAACAAAAGATAAATTTCGCATGATAGTAGCACTGAATTACAGTGAATGCTTTTATATAGGGCTATAAACATCATAAGTGTATTAGTCGTAAGTAGTATTAATCGTAAGAGTAAGGCTATAAAAACCGTAGACTTTATAATACAATCCCATGTTAATTTTTATACAATACAAAAGGTTTAACAACAGTTCTGTAATGCCTATTTTACGGAAACTGTTCTAGAAGCAACACCTGTTAATCCAGGGAATAAAATGTGGATAGGAACAATTTTAAGATGAAGTAACGAAAAATTTCATTTTTATAGTTACATCCAGTGAATGACCGTGAAAATTTGATATAATCTTTAGCCCCACCCACAAAACAATATGGTAGATGAAAGTTATGAATGCAATGGAGTCAGTCAATACAGAAATAAAATTGACAGAATTGACTTATATAAAAAAAGATGTGTTGGCCTTAGAGGAACTGTATAGGACTATAACAGATTTATTGAAGGGGATACAGAAACAAAACATTTTGCTTGTGATTGATTATTTTCTCTTTATTAATATTTTTCATACCATTTATAAAAATGTGAAATGCTAATAAAAAAATTTTTAATCAAAATGCAAGTCTATTTTTTAAATTTTTTTAAGCGTACATGAATTTGCAGGACCCTGTCACTTAATACTCCTGCTAGAATCCTTAAATTTAACTTCAAGTGGTTGAGAGTAATTGAGTGGTTAGCCATATTGGATTCTTCGATCTCTTTGTTATCCTACGGGGAAAATTGTTCAACTTCTGGGCGGTTTTCATTAAAGGTTTCTTTTAACAGATTTTACCGTGTGAGAGAACGAAGAAATCTTTAGGATTATGCTTTACCTTTTTGTTAAAATTTATGTTCGTAAAAGATCATTATTTATGTAAAAAAGGAAAACTCTATACATAAAAAATGTTCCCACGTATTTTGATATATTATTGTCCTTTTCAAAAAATCGTTCAAATTTGGTTTAAGTGTAACAATTTACAAAATACACTCTTAGGCAAAAAAAAAAAAAAAAAAAAGCCGCACCGAAAAGATATAATGCAAATTGGACACTGAAGGAATTGCATCAAGTTTCGACGGAAAATGCAAAAATTTAAAGTCAATGAATGAACGTGTGTCGCTGCAACGCATCTTATCTACACAACTGTCAAGATATTTTCGATTTCAGGTCTTAAATTCGAAATTGCGAATTTCATTTACTACTATTAACCTCTGTACAACAATAAGTCCGTTTGCAGTGGTGTCGGGATCATTCGAATTGGAATGTCACTGACTTGAGTAGATTATTCTTCAGTAATGAGTCTCGCTTTGAATTGAGCGCCGAGGACTATCGGGTGACCTCGATGATGTGTCTGGAGACGCCCCGAACAACGGCAGAATACCAACCTGACTGTCTTCCTGCATACAAGTCGACAAACTGGAGTGATGTCTGGGGTGACATTTCATTTCATAGTAGAAACCCTTTGGTTGTCATTAGTGGCATCTTTAGAGCCCAGCAGTACGTCGACGAAGTTCTACGCCCTGTTGTGTTGCTCTTCAAGTCAAGCCATCGTTACTTTGGCCACCAAGATCGCCGGATCTCTTTCCGATTGAAAACTTTTGGAGCATTATGGGCAGGTCCTTTCAACCAACATGGGATTTTGACAATCTAACTTGCCAGTTGGACAGAACTTGGCACAATATCCTTCAGGAGGACATCCGCTACCTCTATCAATCAATGCCCAGCCGAATAACTGATTGCATAAGGGCCAGAGTTGGGCAAACGCGTTATTGAATTTTTCATTTTGTAAAGATCTATCACTTGAAAAAAATCATCCAATTTTTCTTAAATTGTAATCGTTTGATTTTCTTCACATGTACATCACATCTACCGTCTTTCATCACATTCGGATAACTCCTTCTTTGTGCGTCGTTAAAAAATAAAATAAATAAATAAAATAAGAGTGTAATTTTTTCTGTGATTTCCTTAATTATGATTATAAGTGAGTGAGACGGTTTAAGGTAGCACATCACATTTAAATCTCACGATTTAAATGACCTAAGTAACAGTTTGATCTCTCTCTCCATGTACATATATATATTATTAAACAGAATAAAATGCATAATCTTTAGCTCGAAAAAGGTTTGAAATTCAAATTAAATTTAATTTTCTGAGATTTCACATCGATGACAAAATAAGCTACCTTTTCCAAAAAATATTTAATAAAGTGTAGATTATTCAGATTTAGTAAAAGCATAACTAATAAGTATTCATTATTAATTTTTAATTAAAGTGTAAATATGTTTTAACATTTTGTTGAAACTTTATTAGGATAAATATATGTAAGCTTTGTAAAGTACCATATTTTAAAGAATTTATTTACTTCTCAAAGCTGAGGAATCCACGTGTTTTAGAAAAAATTTTTATTAGTGGGCTAAAAACTTTAGATCCAGAAATGCGTCTCATTACCAATTTAAAATAGGAGAAATCAATAAAGGCTTCTAAAACCTATGAACCGATACGAGTAAAAAAAAAAGTAAATAAATAAATTTAGACGTCTATGTCCTTTTTAATTACTCTCAAACTAAAATGTCTGCTGTAAATGAGTATAGTATCATCTAAACGCACCGTACATTGGTATATTTATTAATTACTGTTTATATATTTGCATACAAGTGGATAATTTCCTAGCTTGTTGAGAAAAAAAATTGTATTTTACTCCCAAACTGCTGAGAACTAATTTCTTCCCTGATGTACCCCACAATGGAAATCGATATATTATATTAAATTTTAGTCTATGTTTTAATGTATGAGTCTTACAACTGAATTATTATCTTTACTACAAACATGCGTAACAAATTACAACTTATACTCTTTCAGTTATTATTATTTTTTATGCTAGTAGTTTTAAAATATCTCTATAAACAGAAAATACAACTTATTTAAACGGAAAACATAATAAGAAATTTATTAATTCCTTTAGCCATGGTCTTAGAAGGACGATATTTACTTGTCGATTAACTTACTCGTTTTTGTCTCGGAAAATATTTAATTAATAAAAACTAAATTCCAAGGGAATAGGATCAACAAAATTGTTTTTTGTTGAATATGATTTGCCTTTTTTTAGATCTTATCTTAAAATGTCCAATAAGGATTGCATATTACTTGCATAAGTACTTGTCCTGTTCTTATATTGCTCTTTTTTCCGTCTACAATCTATGCAAATGTGTAGGAAATGTGAAAATGCCGATCTAAATAAAAATATTGGAAAGGATAAAAAATGTATATCTTATGAATGGATATTTTGCAGCTGTCTTCGTAATATGTTATTGAAAAATCTTGATCTAAAGATTTAGAAAAAGAATTTTTTCCATTCTGAAGATTTGAAACCTACCTGCCCGTTAAATAGGTTCTTCCTTCTTGACTCACGCTTGCGCAGAATTTCAGATGTAACACGAAGAAAATCAATAAAGCCGTAGTTGTCATCTCTCTCATGTTATTCGAATTTTTCACTGGAAGGATTATCTGGTTTGCTATTTCTAAAGCATTTATTTTTCTTCATGTATAATTTTAGAGAATTTTAAAAGTATAAAATGGCAAACTTGTTTTATTCTAATTAATCGGATTGTATGCCTGTAACTGTATCCGTGTTCTCATGTGAGCTCTAAGTTTGTCCCTCTTTTGCGTAATTCGCTAGTTTTTGTTTCCATTAGAATGGAGCATTTGCAACTTTATAATACTTTGTTACACAGATCTTTTCATTTAGTGCAGTTGTTTATACTCATATCCTGATTTACAAATTGTGTTTTTATATCCATTTGTGATACACTTGTGGAAACGAATTGATGGTAAGTTTATTTTGTCTTACGTATTTACGTTCAGTTCAATTACTTAATCTAGACTTAACGACTCATACTATTTGATGATATTAGGCAGCATATCATAAATAAATTTCCTTGTAATTACAGAAAATCAGGCTGTATAATTTATCTTGATATTTTGCATTTAAAAATGTATTTTACAGTATAGTCGATCCACATGCTTCGTGTTTCTGGGCGAGATTTTTATTTTACTGAGGTTATATTATATTTCTGAGTGTGTAATTTTCGTTTCTTTCTGATGGCTTTGCATAAATAATGTAAATCACCCATGACACCGAATTTTGTAATTGTAAACTTCCAATTATACACTTGTAGTCACAAATGTATTTCCAAAACTCATTAGAGGTATCCGCATTTATACTCTTGTTGAATGCTATATTAACTCATTACCTGTACTGTTCATCAAATATGATTTGCACATTAAATGTTTTTTACGTTTGTATATCACATGTGATACACAATTAACTATATTTTTAGCTGAAAATAATTTGTTGTAGTGTCTTAAATTTAATTATGTTTTTCAGTTAGATGTATGGAATTTAAAGCTTTATGTCTAGTGTACATCATATAAGTTCACTCTCATATACGGACAACCAAAGGTTTGAATTACAAAATTTTTGATTAAAATGAATATTTCATTACTTCGTTACATTCCATTTTTATAATATCCCTTTATATTCTTAAAAAATGGATGATCAGTGACTAATTATAAATTAGTGATGAATGGTTAATAAAACATGGTATAAAAAACTTTTCTACCTTATAATTATTTGATAGTTTTAAAATAATTTTATTAAATAGCAACAGTATATATAAATATAACTGTCTAAATATAACCAAGTGATGCATATATTTTGCTTAATTTGTATGAACTAAACAGTACGAAAGCATGTTTAAATCCATTAAAAACTCATGTTTGCATTTGTATATACTATAATAACATTTCAAACATTTTTTTTGTTCAAAATGTGTTCTGAAATTGTGTATAAACTTAATACAAGAGGAAACATAAATTGTAATCATTATTGGTATCAATTTGGTGATCACTTGAACAAAAATTGAACCAAAACGTGGCAGCCAGCCCACTAAACTTGGTTTCTACCATTATTTTGCAGTTGATTGTAAATTAGAAATGAAAGATGAATAAAACATGCTGTGTAAAAAAGGACCTCCCAAAATAGTTATTTTTGCTGCTTGCTTATAATTTGAGTTACCTTTTTACTGATTTATTTCTCATGAAGCTATGGAAAATTATGAAAAAAGTTGTTTTAAACAAGATTTCTGTATAATTTCTCTTATTATAATAGTGCTAGTTCTTAGTATATATATTAAGATTGATAAATGTTTTTACAGTATGAATTATACATGTTTAATTAGTGTTTGCTAATGTTAAACATTAGGTTATTAATATCAATAATTTTACTATTTGCATAGTTATCGATAAATAGCATATAGAAAACATTAATGACTAATATATATCAATGGCAAATTGTTTAAAAAAAAGAAGACTATACAAATGCAAAAAATAATTTGGATGATTTTAATCAAAATAGATTACTTAAAATTGTAGTTACACATGGAATATATAGTTGTATAACATATATATATGTGTGTGTGCATATATATATATATATTAATAAACTCCAACTTTTTGAGAAACATTTTATTGATTTTAGAAGTAATGTTTCATTGTAACCCATCATACTTTTTACTATGTATTAAAAGCCTTTTTTTTTTTTTTAAATTGTGATTATAAATTTTTTTCTACTTTCGCATATAGTTTCAGTTAAATTCTTTACCCTGAGAGATTAATGGCAGTAAATAAATTCTGAGCCTTAAATGTGACTATATTGCTATTGGCCGTATATAATAAAATGAAAGAGAAATTGAAAAATGAAAGAAGTAAAAATTTTAAATTAGCAGCAAGAATCTCATTTTTTAAATAAATAATCCTTCTAGGTACGTGAAACCTTTGTCAAGTTAAAGAATATCTATCTTAAAGTAGTTAATAATATGATTTTGATTTTTTTTTAAAGCTTTTAATAATTGTGATTTGTTGTTTTGAAGTCCTTATTTTTGAAAGTTAAAAGTTTTTACTGGGAAAATTTTTTGAAAAGAATATTGCCATTACTATTTATAGCAAATATCATTATTTAATAATATTATTAATGAATAATTTTATTATTTATTTGCTCTATATTGCAAAAGCATACTCAAGGATCAGATAAAAAAAATTAGTTCTTATCTATTCTTAAAACCTGCATAGTTTTTGAATTTTAATTTTGTTGTCACACAAATTTAAGTAGTAGTTTAAAATTGTCGCATTTATTGAAGAGCATATAAAACACTGCAAATAGTTTTATTAAAGTATAAAAATTTCCTCATAAAAAAAACAACTGTTTTTAAATTTAAAAATTTATTGCAATAGTATTAAAATAATAGAAAATTATTTATTTAGTTTTTTTTTCAACATTTATTGTAATCTCCTCTTCATTCAAATATAGAGAAGTCAACAGAAATTATTTACTTGTTAGATCTCCTGGTTTGACTGATGACTGTAAACTTCTATGAACTTCGGTAACAACAAAGGAAGTGTGATATTCTATTCATTTGGTGTAATGTTCACGTATTGAAGAGAAATGTGCAGTTCTTTTCTTACTCAGTATATTCAAGCTAAGAGTTTTGTGAATATTTGTGGTATATTATCTCTTGCAGTGTATCAATACAGTAGAATTTCTCAAGTACTGATGCCACAATCCCCTATATTATATTAGCCTAAGTTATCTATCCATCCGTCCTTGAATTTATGAAGCGGTTTGACCTGGAATGGACAAAAGCATCCATATTGGATTCTTGATGAGTTAGGGTTAGCAAAATTCAAAGCGAGCAAAGTTTATTTTCTCCTAAATTATCTATCCGATTCTCAAATAAATTAGTATAAATATGCTCCACATCACAGCAAAAAATACTGTCTTTAAAACATTCAAAATCAATCCCTTCCCCCCTTTTCAAGCGTTTAATGCCTGTATTTCAAGTACTGTTTTCACCAGTTAAGAGCAGGTGATTAAATTTATGAATTTCCTACATAATAAATAGGTAAAAAAAACAAACTTTTTTTTCTAGCATTATGATGTTCTTCCTCTAACTATTTCATTTAATCATTTTTTATTTTAAATTATTTTAATATCATCTGCATTATTTTCATACGTTTTATCACTGAACTCAGATATTGCTTAAATAATTTTCTTGAGTGGGTACCAGATAATTCTCAGTCAAAAAGCAAACCATTTATTTTTATCAGTCTCATAGGGTATTTTACAATTCTGGAAAATAAAAAAATTTACTGATCCCGTCACATGACAGGGTACATGCTAGTATTTGAGATAAACTGTGGTATTATATCAATAAATTAGCCTTCACTTCTGGTGATACATGCAAACCCCGGTATAGTAAATTTGTAGCTAGTCAGATTGATCAAAGGTCAAGGTCATGATAAGGGTAGAATATAATTTTGCCCTCTCTTGATCCTGGGCCAAACGCTGGCCGATTGGTTAGGGCGCTGATCGTCGGTACCAGAGTTCGTGGGTTCGAATCCCACTATGGCATGGATGTTCGTAGCCGTTCGGAATCGGCTTTAAGCAGTAGGTCCTGGTCTCATTAGCCCTCGTGTGCAAAACAGTAGACCGTAGCACTCCAAACCAAACCAAACCCTTGATCCTGGTGATTATTTAATAAAGTACTTTTGGATTATTTATTCTTTTAAATATGTGCTAAAGTTCTTACAACATTTAAATAACTGAAATTATTTAAAGTGTTTAAAATGTGTTGAAAGATAATGTAAGTTTTCATGTATTTTGATGAGATTTACCTTATTTAGTTAATTATAGGAAATTACAATAATTACTTAAATGATTAATGTTATGCAAATAACAGTGTGATCATTTGTAAAATAGAAAATATTTAACATTTATGTTTTGTACTGAACAGTTTTATTTTTATAAGTAGCTTTGTTGCTTTTAAAATGTAGAAATATAATTTTTTTTAAAAAACAGAGTAAATATAAATATACTGAATTTAGCACTTTCATTTTTTTAGTTAATACATTATGAAAAAAATTAAATTTAAATAGAATGTGTTATTTGTTTTATGAAAAGTTATTTTGTCTGAAATTATTTATATTACTGTACATAAAATAATCTATATAAAGTAAATTGCTTCCAAGTAAAAAAAAAAAAAACCTTTATATTTAGGAACCTTAATTACATAGGCTGAAGGCTGGTTGGCTAATATTTGATAATTTGTAGGAGCACCTACCCCAAGAGATGTAAGGTATATGAGAAGATATACTCGAGATCCTCCTCAATTTGATCATTTTCAAGAGAAGTATGGGGTTTAGTGTTGATTTCACATCTTTCTATCTGCTAACCTTCCAGTTAGAAGGCATCCAGACCTACATACAGTGTGTATTTCCTAATGTGAGCCCGTCTATGTATAAGCCGAGAGGGTAATTTTTCTTGAAAAGTTTACCCCAAATTAAAAACCTATATGTAAGTTGAAATGAAAATAAAATTTTTTGTAACATTTAAATATGTTGCCCAGCAGATATAAGGGAGAAATATTTTCCAATCAAATTGTTGTAAAGTAAAATACTAGATCAATACTTCTTAAACTTTTTCTGTCATGTCATCCAGTTTAAGTACTGCAAAGTTAGAGGATTGGTCACACTTTGAGACAAACACAAGGAAATATCTTAGCATGTTTCGACTGGAGAGAGGAAAAACAAATTTTGAGTTTTTAGTAACTTCGTGCTGCTTTTATTGATTTTAAAATTTTATGCTGACCTTTCTAGATTACTACCATGGCATTGGACCATGTAGCCAAAAATATTTTTACTTAGATGATAATGACAATAGTTTCAACTCTGGTAATCAATCAGAAGCTACCAGTTAAGTGCTATTTTTGGCAATTTGATTGTTTCCAGTTTGTGTAGAACATTAGCTTTTTTGGAATATTAGCTGATCTACGACCGTTTTAGTATTGTTACTTTTGCATAATTATAATGCAGATAAGTCATTTTAAATTTATTTTTTAATTTTTTCTGAGTTCAAAGTTTTTGCAGATTTTATTTATTTTTTGCCATTATATATTTTCTTATTTATTTCATCTGCTTAAAAAGAAGGTTAAGATTTTTTTGCCAAATTGGTTTCTTAGTTAATTTATGTATTTTTATTTGGTATTTTTTTGCACTATTTTTTCTTGATAAAATTTATTCTGTTGCTTGGAATAACAGTGTAATTATATAAATAATATTTACTCACTTTCTAACCTGATGCTATTAGGCATTAAGTATTCCATCTGCACAAGTTAGTTTTTAGTATCATCATCGCCTCATATATTTTTTCTTTTTATTAGATAATTTTTCTGTACTTACACTGTAATGCTTCTTTCAAGCTCTATTCTTAATAATATAAGTTTGATACCTTCGTTATTGTTTTGTTTGTGATGAGTTTTATTATATTTGTTATAGGCTGCTATTTTGAAAGATAGTACATTACTGTATTTTGAAATACAGTAAATACAGTAATTTTTATATTTTGTCTGCACATTTAGTTCATTAATATTTTTTAGAAGTCATTCATCGCTTTCACAAGAATAACTTTTAAAAATAGTATCCAATAAGAATTTTTATTAATATTTGACATATTTTAATAATTATTGCTTTCATTCTTACCATCTAAGTATCTTGTAATTCACCAACATGTCTAAATTATTTTTTTTCACATGTAATAATACATATTTCTTTCTTTTTTTTTTCTTTTTTTAAATTTTTGTCATATATATATCCTTTCCCTATCAATTCAATATAATTAAAAGCACTCTTTAACCTCATCATCTTTTATTTTAATGGTTATTGTGTATGAACAACAACACCAAAAAAAAAATATCTTCAAATATGTACTTTTTTTTTTAAAATTGCAGCTTTATAAAATTGGCAAAAAATACTTCAAATTTGAATGGTTAATATATTTTAAAATTGTAATCGCATTTTTCTAATTAAGAGACTTCGGTTTGGTTTGGAACATTATGATCTACTACTGTCTTGCTACATGAGACATAACTTAAGTATGATAGATATATGAGAAAATTATCTTTTTGTAAAGATTTGTATACTTGTTTATTTGGTACATGTTGATGAAAATTTTATAAACGTAACATTAAAATTTTTAAAATTAAAAAAAAATGAAAATTCAATATGTTTTGTGTTATAAAATATATAACAAATACAAATAGAAATTGTTTAACACAATGCATGTTTAAAAAGTTTGTTTTTGAAATTTCCATTTAAAATTTTTTCAAAACATGCCACTTTAAAAAATCTAAAATTTAAAAACCTCTGTACCAAATTTCATTAAAATCTCTGAAAGTAGTTGTTATTTTATATATATATATATATATATATATATATATATATATATATATATATATATATATATATATACACACACACACTAGACGGCCCAACAGATGTTATGCTGTTTTAATGCTGTAAATCCAAAAATTGAAAAATGTTTTAAATAAATTATAAATGGGACTGTTTTGATGGAAAAGTAAGGAAATATTCAATCCTGGAAGTAAGGAAATATTCAACCTCTGAGCTACAGTGAAGGGTTTCAAGTAGCATTATGATAATCTTAATAAGCATGAAATTCTGGATTTTTAATAAAAACATTTTCTATTGGATCAATTTGTATCTAAATCATTCTCGAATCAACTTAATTATACACCAAAAATTTCATCAAAATCAATCCAGCTATTTAGGAAGAGTTCTATTACAAACACGCAGACAGAAGAATTTTATATATAAAGATATACACAATTCCATGTTTTGAAACCTGATGTGTCTATGTAGGGCATTTTTACGTGCAATGTAGCATGAAGTGTTGCTATTTTTTTTCTCTATAAGGATTATATAGGAAAAGATGTGTTTACTGTATAGATTCCATCTTTCATTAACATTTGTTTTGTTTAATGATGTTTGAAGGTGCTCATAACGAGATACAATATCATAAAACTTTTGTTTTTTGCTTAGTTTTCATTTCTCATAATTAACTTCTAATATATATATATATATATATATGTATATAAAAGCAAGCGTAACATTTTATCAGTGCTATAAAAATATTTTAATTATTTACAGATTGAATGAATGACTCACTTTTAAGTAATAACTAAATTGTAATTACATATGCTGAAAATGTTTCATTTATTTTAGTTAAAAATATCATGAAACACCATTATCATGTCATATCATTTATAACATTGTCATGTAATCAAAATAAAGAGGACAAAGTGTTGAGATTTTATAAAATGTTATATATTTTTTTTCTTCTGTCAGTATTATATAGTTATAAATCTTAGGATGTTTGTACCCAATTTAAACATGGTTTTGTTTTAAGAAACTTTTGCTAAACAATATTGGATATATAATATAAAATATTACACAAATAGGATATTTTGTAGTAGTAATAGTTGCAATTGTTTTAAGTAATACATTGTTATACTTTTATTTTTCTTCTAATTTTGCTTTAAAATTTCCATCTAATAGTTGCAATTGTTTTAAGTAATACATTGTTATACTTTTATTTTTCTTCTAATTTTGCTTTAAAATTTCCATCCAGATGGAGCAAAGAGAAGAAGAAATTAATCAAAATCAGGACCATGATGCTTGTGACAGTGCTGAAGGTCAGTCGTCATCTGGTAAAAAGCCAAAGGATTTTAAGAATACCCTTAAGTACAATGATACTGAAAGCTATGCTTCTCAACATCATCATTCTATTGGTACAGGACTCTTTCTTACTGATGCAATCAAAGATTTACCTCCACGATTCAGGGATAAAGTTATCAGAGCATTAGAAGAAGGTGCTGCTCTAAACAATATACCCATCGAGAAAGTTCCTGTTGAGTCATTATTTTCCGTACATAATGACTCAAATCAAGAAAAAAAGAAGTTGGATTCATTAGTTATATGCCCTTCTTCTTCAATGCAGGATGTCAGTAAATCAGAAAAAGGCAAACAAGATAATGTTCATACTAGAAAGGAATATAGTGCTCAGAAAAATCAGAATTCATTTAATGATTCTAATTCAAATCATATATCAAATAACACACAAATTAGTAGAGGTGCACCTCTTAGTGTTAAGAACAATAATCCTAAAGACTCTGTAAAAGACAAACCACATTTTGAATCATCTCATCTATCCTCTGTTAATTTAAAAAAAAATAATAGAAAAAAAGATATTCAGCAGAGAGAAAAAGCTGCTTTCCAAGATTTCAGTAATACATCACATTTACTCCCTAATTCACATTTTAGTCCACCAGAGTTGAATTCTGAAGGATCACTTTCACATTCTAACATTACTCCAATATATTCAAATTCTATGTCTCAGAAAAATAGCTGCCAAAGTAAAACTAAAAAAAATTCTAAAACACCTGAATTTCACAATGTAAAAGATAAATATGACAATTCAAAACACAATAAATTTCATCCTAATTCTAATAGTTCTCCAAGGCATTCCTTGAGTTCTGTAGTGCCAACAAGTAATTACAAGGGTAAAACTAAGGAATTTAATAAAAGAACAGAATCTTACAACTTAGAAGAAAAGCATGAAAAACTGGAATCTCGTAAATTTCATCGTAATTCTAATAGCTCTCCAAAACACTCTCTGAATTCTGAAGTGCTGAAATGTAATCATAAGGATGATACTAAGGAATTTAATAAAAGAACAGAATCTTACAACTTAGAAGAAAAGCATGAGAAACTGGAGTCTCGTAAATTTCATCGTAATTCTAATAGCTCTCCAAAAGACTCTCTGAGTTCTGAAGTGCTGAAATGTAATCATAAGGATGAAACTAAGGAATTTAATAAAAGAACAGAATCTTACAACATAAAAAAAAATCATGATAATCTAGAATGTGGTAAACGTTATCCTAATTCGAACAGTTCTCAATATGTATCAAATCCAAATTTTAGTAAAAATAAATTCTCTAATTCCACACATAGTTTAAAACAGGATTATAATGATAATTCAAATGTTACTAAAAATATTAATGCAACAAATGAATTTCAAGAAAGAAAACATAATAATTCTAGACGGTCTTCATCATCTTCTCATTCTTCATTTTCCCATCAGGATAAAGATGTACATTTTAACAAAAACCTCAAACTGTTACCTCATGAATCTCATGAAAGTTTAGACTTTTCCAGGGGTACAAATAAAATGAATTTTAACCCCAGTGATAGATCATTTTCTCATAAGAATTCAGCCTATAGGCATAAAGGTAGAAATACTGAGAAATTTCGTGAAGCATCAGAAAATACACAAAATAGTTTTAGTGACTGTTCAAGTCAAATTTCTAATACTTCAATAAAGACACAAAGCTTTTCAACTTCGTTATCTAAACATTCAGACAATAACCCTCATTATGAATCATTGAATGTACCTGATAAAAAGTTTAATAGAAGCAAAGATAACAAAACTTTAAAAGACAGAGACTTTCCAAAGAAAAAATATGATCAAGATAGTTTAAAACAGGACTGTATGGAGATTTCATCAAAAGTGTCTTATGCTAAGGGAAATAAGAATTATAATTCACAGAAGTATAACTGCAGTAAGAAAAACAGCATGTTTAATCAGAAATGTGTAACATATCCTGAAAAAAGTAGTCAACTTGAAAGGAATGAAATGGAATGGAATATTTCAGGTCAACAGTCTAATGCTTCAAAGAATAGGAAATCAAGAGCTAAAGTTGGAGGATGTGTGGAAGAGGGATTTTTTGTGAAAATCGTAGTCTCAGAGAATGCTAGGAATTTAGAGTATTGGGTAACAGATTTTAGAAGCATGTTCACTTTTCAGTTTGACCTAGAGCGTTGTTGCCACTTTTCAGATATTTTGATTTTAGAACTTAATCGTAAAAATGAGGCTCTAAAAGCTTTGAAAATTCTTTGGTTAGAAAAGAAAAAAGCTAAAAATTCTGAAAAACCTCATATTTTAGATATATCTACTCTACTCTATCATCTTTCTAAGCCCTGCAATTGTAAGCAAGATGTAATTGATGATTCTATTGCTAATGTTCAGAAACATGCTAAAACTTCTCTAATGGTTGTTGATGAAAAGATAGAAGAAATTAAAAATATGAAATTTGAAATGAAAAAGGGTAGTAGGGAAAACTATAATAGTTCTACTAAACAAGAGATGTTAAAAGCTTTTCGAGATAGTAAATCAAATTTTTTAAAGGTTGAAAATAGCATCTCAGAAAAAATAGAACAGGCTGAAAGCTTGAAAGAAATACAACAATTGAAATTGTCATTCATCAGAGAATGCAATGCTTTTAAAAGGTGCCTTCCTATTTATTCTAAGAAAGAACAAATAATGCACTCTGTAAGATTTTACTCTGTTTCTGTAATAATTGCTGAAACAGGTTCTGGTAAAAGCACTCAACTTGTAGAATATTTGCTACATTCAGATTTTTCTAATTATGGTCGTATCATTTGTACTCAACCTAGAAAATTAGCTGCTATAAGTATTGCCCAGTTTGTCAGTGCTCAGATAGGATCTGCTGTTGGTAAAATTGTTGGTTATGATGTTGGAATGGAGCAAAAGTGTTCTGAAGTAACAAAAATTATTTATATGACTGATTATTGTTTATTAAAAAAATTCTTGGGAGATCCTATTTTAAAAGAGGTGTCATGTATTATAATTGATGAAGCTCACGAACGAAGTTTGTACACTGATTTAGTACTGGGAATGCTAAAAACATGTTTAGAAAGTAGGCCAGATATGCGAGTTATAATAACTTCTGCTACTATAAATCCTGCCATTTTTGTTGATTATTTTAAAATACATCCCGAAAGTGTTATAGAGGTGCCTGGAAGATCATATCCTGTACATGTCAAATGGTGGCCTGTAGATGTTGGCAAAGGATGGAATTACGTAGATGCTTGTGTTCGAAAAGTGGTTGAAATTTATACAAGGGAAGCAGATGGAGATATTTTAGTTTTTCTGACATCAGCTAGTGAAGCAGAAGAAGCAATTTATTTATTTAAGAGACTTCTTCCTAGCAGAGAAAAAAAGCCTATGTTATTGTCTTTGCATGGCAAATCGGATATTTATGAGCAGATGCAGGTATTTCATACTCTTTCTCGAACTACACGTAAGATTATATTTGCTACTAATGTAGCTGAAACTTCTGTTACTATACCTGGAATAAAGTTTGTAGTTGATAGTGGAATGACCAAAGATCTAAAGTTTGATTCTAAAATGAATAAGAGCTATTTAGAAGTTGCTTTTATTAACAAAAGTGCTGCTGAACAACGTAAAGGTAGAGCTGGGAGAACACAATCTGGAGTTTGTTATCGCATGTACAGCAAAAAGAACTATGAAGAAATGGCTGATAATGGAGTACCAGAAGTTCTAAAAACAAATTTGTTAAAAGCTCTTTTAAAAATATTTGAATTAGGAATTAATCCTAGAAATTTTAATTTTATTGAAATTCCCCCAGAGAGAACAATATCTAACTCTGTTGATTCTTTAGGACATTTAGGAGCTATCAAAAATGATAAACTTACTTCATTAGGCAGAAAGATTGCTAAGCTGCCTGTAGAACCACAGTTAGGTAAGCTTATTATTCAAGGTATTAAGGCAGATGTAGGATATGAAATGATTATTATTGCAGCAATGGTAACTGAATCTAGCAAATTATTTATTAGGAATGAAGAAAACAGATCTTTAGCTGATGAAAAAAAGAAAAAGTTTTGTCATGAAGGGGGAGATTTGTGCACTTATTTGGAAATATATAGAAGATGGAAAGAAATTTCTGGTGATAGATTCAAATGGTGTGTAGACAATTATATTAGTTCAAAAGCTATGAAGAGTGCAGCAAGAACTGTTTTTGAAATTATTTTTTCCCTTCGAAATGAGTTGCGTACTAAGATTTCTCCTGAATTTAACAAAAGTGCCTTTAAAAAACACTATGAATATATTCTTTTTGAATGTTTTTCAGAAAATCTTTGTGTTTCTTCCGGCCATCCTCGATTGGGTTATTTATCACCATATTTGCCTGAATCTTTTTTCATACACCCTTCCTCTACTCTTGCTTATCTTGGTAAAGATTGTCCTGAATTTCTTGTCTATACAACTCTAATGGAAACTTCTCGTAATTTCTTATTTGACATTACTCCAATATCAGAAGATACAATTAAACTAGCAAACCAGACTGGTAGTTTCAATTTGCCTGTTCACTCTTTGAGATGTATGCAAATGCCACCTAAAGTATTGGGTCCTTTTGGTGAATCAATGCTTGTTCGATATGTGCTTGGAAAGCACGGGTCAAAAATGAAAGAACTTGAAGAAAAAATTCAGAGTCTCACTAAGGTAAAAAATGCATATGTAGATGTTGCAGTTGATAAAGGTATTATAACTGTTTATTCAGCTCAAAGATTCCATGATAAAGTTTCTAAAGAAATTTATCAACTTCTAGAAAAAGGTCATAATGAAATTCTGGAAGAAGAGGATGTCATTAAATTCTGGGGTACTTCAATGTTTTTTGCTTTAACTGCAGGAGGATTAATTAATGATATTATAATGCCTGGTGAATTTAGAGAACTTATTTTTATCAATGTTAATCCCAAAAATGTAAGTCATTTAGAAGAAATTTTGACTAGTTATGGTTCTGTTCAATCTATGTCTCATAGTCGTTCTAAAAATGAAACTCAAATTTCTGTAACATTTAAAAAAGTTTGTGATGCCCAGAAAGCATTTTTAGAGTTAAAGAATGAAAATATGTATAATATTGCATCTAAACCATATTTACCTAATATTAATGACTGTACTTTGCCTTTATATATCTTGAATATTTCATGGTGTCGCTGTCCTTCCAATGGTTATGGTTCAGTGGAATTTTCTTCTGAAGAGGATTTAATTGTGGCATCTGGTATTTTGACATGCAAATCATTTTCTTTTGGTAATAATCCTGTTATTTTTTCACCATCTGAGCCCAAAAAGTTAAGTATGAAGAATTTGCCAATCATGGTTAATGAAACAGATATTAGAAGAGAATTAAAAAAATCTTTGCCTTGTGACATAAATGTAAAAAATGTAATAATCTTTAGAAAAAAATGCAATGTTGATATAACAGCTGCTAAGTTACAGCTGCAGAATTTGTTTAATTGCAATGTACCATGTACAAAGGTTGTAATAGAAATGAAAAATCTACCCAATGATCCACTTTGGAGAGCAAATGTATATTTTCAATCTTTAGAAGATTTAGAAAATGCATTTATGAAACTTAAGGACAAAACTAAAATTGACTCTTATCCATTATTTGTCAAAAGAGTTTTTAAATCTAGTTTAAATTGTAAATCTGTTGTATATAATGTATTTTCGGGACAGGTTTTGGCTATATTAGAATCTAAACAACAGGAAGGAATTTGTGAAGAGTTTTCTGTTAAGCAGCACGATACAAAATATGGTTCTACCATAGAGTTTACCTGTTATGATTATAATGAACTGAACAAAATAAGACGCAATTTGAAATGGTTTCTTTTAGGAGAATCTATAGACCTTGTTGGCACTTCAAAATATGATTTTTTGTTTTTAGATTGTCATAAGGAACATATTAAACGGATTCAAACTCTAACAGAAACTTATATTGATCTTAATGCAATTAAAAAAGTCATCACAATACATGGGTCTCTCAGTAGTTGTCAGGAGGCTAAAAAAGAAATTTATTCCATTCCTTCTGATCCTGATCTCTCATTCACCCGCACATTTAATTTAAGAGATTCCTGCATTCCAGCTGGATTTTTGAAACAATTGTATACAAACTATGGATTTGATTTACATGGTTTAGTTGACAAATTTGCATTGACAGTTGCTTCAATTGACAAATGTGGAAAAACCTTAACTTTAAAAGGAATCAAAAAGGCAATCAAAAAGGTATTATTTTAAAATTTATATTTTTGTAAGAATGTTATAAGTATGTAAGATTTATGTAATTTTTTTTAAATATTATACGTAAAATGAGAAATATTAAATGTTTAAGATAATCTCCAATGATCAAGTAATTTAATAAGGATTAGGTAATAAAAAATTTACTTTTCTTTTTATTACTTTAGGTGTAATATTTTAATAAAATTTATTGAATTTAATTTAGTTTTCAAGTAAAATGATGTCTAAATGGGTAGGGTGCTGATGTTCTGTACGAGAGTTTATGGGTTTGAACTCACTACTGGCATGTATGTTTGCAGCCATTGTGAAAGTAATTATGTGTTACAAAATGTATGTTATAAAAGACTGAATATTAAAAAAAAAAAAAAAAATAGTTCAAATCTGATTGCACCTGTTTCTAAATTTCGCAGTCTCTAATGCAGCTGTGCTACACAAATGTTAAGAACTGGCTTGAAAGAATGGTCTAAAGCAGGGATGGGCAAACTACGGCCCCCCGGAAAGCCAGCAGATAGAATTTTAAGTTGCCAGTCCAAGGCAAATTAAAAGAAATATATATTTATACATTATATATCCATCTCCTTTTCCACTTTGCTTAAATATTGTATTCCAAATTTATTATCTGACACCCAGAAGATCAGCGATATATTTGCTTCTTATATGTGAACAAGTGTTTTCAACTTTGAATCTTAGAAAGAATAATTTCAGAAGTAGACTGACAGATGAGCATTTAGCATTGTTTCTTAAAATCAGTACATCTCACTTCGAACCTCAGTATAAGGAACTTTTAAAAATGAAATCGCAATTTCATTTATCTCATTTAAACTGTTAGGTACTTGTATATTGTTATTACAATTTTAGATAAATTTATCTTGGCTCACCAAATTTATTTTCTTTCAATTTTTGGCCCACGGCCGAAAAAGTTTGTCCATTCCTGGTCTAAAGTATCGCTCATATTTTGTAGATTAAATAAAATGTTATTTCATGTCTTCTAAACCTTTGTCACCTTATGATTGGAGATCCAGAAGTAATATTTATTCATTATAAGTACATTTGGAAACATTTTGATTCTTCAAAGACTTAAAAAAAATTTTAAAAAAAAAAGTGATTTTGTACATATGAGAACATTATATTTTTCACACGTTTTCATTTGTTGAAAATTTACTTAAAATTAACACCTGCACAGAAATTTTACATAGCTATAATTAAAATTTTAATTATTTTGTAGAATTACACATTTTAAATATAAAAATATATTTTGATTTTATTAAATTAGTTAAAAAAATACAGAAAAAATAAAAATTTAAAATATTTCTGAATAATTAAATTTTAAATATGAGAATGACACTAGTTACTTTTATTTCATCTGTAAATTATGACTTTTTAATTTATATACTTCGGTTAAAATATAGGAATGGAAAAATATGAAAACAGATCTAATTTGCTGAAAATACATTACACTAGTATATAAAGATTGATAGCATTAAGATTAAAACAGTCTTACTAATTTAAAGATCATTTTAAAGGAAACCTATTTTTGGCTTAATTAATATTGATTGCCCATAGTACTGAAGAACAAATTTTTGTGCAATCTTTTTACCCATTCAAGATATCCTTTTTATATGTTTTGTTACACATGGTATTTGTAAAGCTATATTTAAAAAGTAATACTCTTTATTTTATACAATAAAAAAAGGTTATATTACTATAACATACAGTATAGTTGAAAAATAAATGCTGTTTTTTCACTGTTATTTAATGAATAAAAATTAGTTTAGATGTCTACATACATGTGTGTGTAATTAATATACAGAATGCAGAATATATTAATTAGTTTGTTTTCTGTTTTAGGCTGAAGAAGCTCTGGAAGAAATGTGTGAACAATTGTTTAAATCTAAAGGTGAACGTGTGACAAACAGCAATGAGCAAGAATTTTGTCCAATATGTTTTGATCCAGTATCATATGATTTTCAGAGACTTGAACTCTGTGGTCATGCATTTTGTCGCCAGTGCCTTCTTTTACAAATTAAGTCTAAAATAATTCCCATAGTTTGTGTGAAAGAGGTAATTTATTTTTGTGAATATTTTTAATTAATGCATTATTATTTTATTTTCAGTATATATTATTTAAACATTATATAAAACCCATTTCTTTTCTATATTGTATGCTGTGTAGAGAACTTCTTAGAAATTTCAAGTGTTATGATTTAATTGTAAAATCAGATATTTTAATGTCTTTTTTCATATAGGTATTAGTTTAAAACTCAGGCTTCTTATTTTAACCAGATTTAAAAAAAAAAAATAGAAAATGGGTTGAAACAAATAATTTTTATATCATTAAAGAGGTATTTGAAAAAAAAATATGACTTCAGGGGGGAAACATATATCTGAAGTTTCATATTTATATATTGGAAATTAGTAATCTTCTTACCTATTTTATTAAGTGCTGGTGCATGTAATTCTGTCAGAGTAATGTTAACTTTTTAACTTTTTTTATGTCTTTCAAATAATATTTCTGTTATTATTACTCTAGAGCTGATTGAAGTTAAAATGTTTATAAAGAAAAAAAAATCATATTGCTTGGTGTATATACATATATATATATATATATATATATATATATATATATATATATATATATATATATGCATGTATGTAATATATACATACAATAAAACCGTGATGCAACAATACTATTTTTGTTAGAGGACTTAAAATTATTGTTGTAGGGGGTTTTATTGTTATATATAGGGATGATATATTTTCAATATAAAATACTTTAGGTATGACTGGTTTGATATATTTGACACAATAATTAAGAAATTTTTTTAAAGGTAACAAATTGTTTAAAATTACCAAACTCTAAAAAAATTAAAGAATTTCTCTGCAAAAGATGTAAATTTTTGTTCACTCACTACATTTTCCAGCTGTTGCTGGCAAATAGCCCTGTTTTTCCATCCAATCTAAGTTCCCTTTTCCTGTTATAACACTAACAACTTTCTCTGGGAAATATTTTGTCTCTGTTTCACTCTGGGGTTCACCCCTGTTGCAGCATGTGTTTCAATGTACATTCTCTTGTCTGCCATTGTTAAAGATGCCTTTTTAGCAGCTGCTCAATAAAGCTTTAAGTTGTTCTCAGAATTTCATGCTCTCTTTCAATAGAACCACAACTGCTTTATTCATTATCAGCGAATCATTTTGGCTCCTACTTGCCTAATAACATAGGCAAGTAAAAAGAATATGGGCTATAATTAAGTAGGATCGGCCATTTAAATCGCCATGGTACATATATATACATACACATGTACGTACATATACATACATATATATATACACACACATATACTGGCATCACAAACTACTAAAAGGACTCCTTAAAACTGCTCAATTTTACATAACCTTTAAATCCCTTAATTTTTGCATCATTATTTTAAAACAAAGTAATAATTTTGTAAAGGAGAAAAATGAAAGATTTTTTCTTGGAAAAACAAAAACAATTAGATAAAAAAAACCAGACTTGAGCAATTTGTAAATATTTTACAGACAATTATTATAAAGTAAAATAAAACAAATTTGTATAAATGCTGGGTTATAATTATTTTTGCTTTATATTTGTGTTGTATTTTAATAACTTAATTAACAATCTTTTTAGTTAAAAATGTACTACAATACTGGATTTACTAAAATTTTTAATAATTAAATTTTTTATTTCTTATTAGTATAATTTGTTTAAAGGTATATCATTGTTAAGAATGTTGCAAAGTTATAGATGTATTTAAGGCATTTGATATATTTTAATAAGCCTTTTTTTTTTTTTTTTTGTATACCTTTTATTTTTCCTCTTTATTTTTATTTAGAAAAAGTATATATCCTATTTAGAGACTGCTCATCAATATTTTTAAAGTATTTTTTAAAAGTATACACACACACACACATATATGTATTCTTTTTTTGATAATCAGTGGATTATTTAAACTAGATTAGTTTTCTTTCTCTCAAATTTTTTTTAAATGAACTGGGATAGAACTTGTTAAAAAAAATTTCTTTTACAGAACTGTGGCAAACTAATTGTTTTAGAAGACATAAAGCGTATATTATCTTTTGATGGTGACCATGTGAGAAAAACTTTCTGCATTGTTGCTCTTCAGCATCATGTGAGTAGCAATATTGGAAAACTAAATTATTGTCCTACTCCTGATTGTCAAATGATATATAGAGTAACTGAAGAACAATTAGAATACAAATGTCCATCATGCAAGAATTCAACCTGTTCACAGTAAGCATATTTAGATATTTTTTACATTATATGTATAATTTTTATGTGGACTTTTTCTATAGATTAAAATAAAAACTGAATCAACAATCAATAATTTAAGACTTCTGTCGGCATCTCTCTCTGAAATGTCGGTGTTTGTGAGGCTACTGTCATTAATAAAAGATGAGCTAATAACCAGGATAATTGCTATATGCAACTGTGAGAATTGATAGATGGTCTGGGAGAGAATGAGAAACTTAAAAATATTCATAAAGACATTGAGGGAGGTATACTGTCATACTGATATACATTTGGTAGTTGTTGTATATGAAGCAATGTACCCATAAATCTAATAACCATATTAAGATGGTTTAAATTCAGGGAATTTTGGGGCTAAGGAAGTACAGTAATGTCTCCACCATGCTCTTCTAACAACTTATGTGCAATTTTAGTTGTATGATGTACCATGTTGTTATGATAAAATATTCTATTATTTCGAGGAATTCAATATATGTATGGGATATGCATTATCAGTGACGTAATACTTAAATTGATCCATATTGATATCTACGATAATGGTACACTTAGAGAATGCTACTTAACCATTCCATAGATCATAAATTTGTTGGTTTTAACTTATCAACTAATGTATGAATGGTCTATATATATTTACATACGCACAGTATCAAACCTTGATTTAACAGCATCCTGATGTACCATCAACCCTGTTACATAGCACCACATGTCTATATGATATAGGACCTATCTGTTATAGCACTAACTCATTACAATTTGATATTTTCTGTTCTAAAAAACCATTTGTAACAATTTTCTGAGATTTTTTTTCATACTCATCTTTTTTTTTAGTTTGCTTCTATTTTATTGCTTTTATATAATATTTGTCTTAACCCTCTGACTGCTCAATTTTTAGACCGAAATCGCTTTAAAAATGACATATTTTTTTTATTGCCTATTTGAAATCTATATATATTGGAGAATTCAAAAATGCATGTTTTCTTTCCAGGAAATATTTTTTTATATAGATTTTTAGCCTTAGAAACTAAGTTGTAAGTATCATTAGAAACTAATTTCAGATGATTTCACCAAAATAATTCTTTTTAAAATAAATTTCTATTGAATTACAGTTAGCTTCTTTTTATTAAATAATATAAAAAATATACAAAATTTAAGAATATATAAAGGACTGACTAAAAATATTTTAGAAATGCAGTTTAGTGTGATAGGGTTTGAAGCAGGATTCAAGGCAAAGTCCAACTTCCCAGTCTTTGCACCAGATTCGTGTTTCTTTGCAAATTTTTTTGCCATTTGCATCTTTTCCTGAACAGCATACACGACATTGTCTTCGAGGTTCTCTTTTTATGGGTTTAGGTGGTATGTAACTTGGAAAATAACAAGGTATCGATATCAAAGGGTTCCAAGTAGAACTCGGTCTTCCAGGACAACCGCTTTTATTTGTATCCGAATATTTTTAGATACTTTCTTCAACAAATTTCAAACAAAATTCCAAAAGTTTTATAGTTTGTCTGGGGTTTTGCTTTAGTAAAGTACATAGGCATTCCACAACGATTGATCTAAGAACCGCCTGAAAATTTTAATATAATGATTCCCCTGTTGTTTTCGGAGCGTAGGGTTCCTATCAATTTTGCAACACTGCCTAACGCTTTGCGCGTTTATTGAATCATTATCAAATTCATCGCTATATGAGAAGCAGACCCAAACTTCTATATCAATATCATTATCTCAACTAAAATTGCTTTCAGAATCTGAATCAGGAATATACACTCTGTCAATCGCTGATCGTTTTCTAGCAGCCATTTCTGATAAGAAAACAGCAAAAAGTTAGCAGTAATCCTACGCGCCTTCAAATACGGCAATTAAATTGATAACTAATGGTATCTGTTCTTTAAAACGTAAATTAAACGTCTAATACTGTATATGATTTATTTAAGAGCTTAAACGGGGAATAAACAGGATGCGCTCATCGATAAAGGAAGAAAAACACATGCCCGCGGAAATCGCGGGATGAGCAGAATTGGCTAAATTTGAGTTGCCCGTGGAAATCGCGGGATGAGCAGGCAGAGGGTTAATAGTATGTACTATTTATGCCTTTAAGTTATTCCAAGAAATTTATTTGGAATTCCATATTTCACTATGGTACTTTAATTTTCAAGAATTGCCAATGAAAAGCTTTAAAAAAATTCAATTGTTATTTATTTTCTAACAGAAGGAGGCATAACAAATATAGGGAAACTATATATTACATGTAGCCACTGTTATTTTATATTTATCATATTTATTGGGTATTATGTTTCTCTTCTATGTTGTATTTTTTACAGATACATAATACAAATTAATATGGTTTATATATATATATATATATATATATATATATTCTTATCTCTTATGTTTAGTTAAGTTTTATTTATAATATCTGTAGTAATACAAATTTTTATAATACTTAAATGAAGGTTGTTGTAGTTTTGTATTTGTTTATATGTGGCAGAGAACATATTTGTTTCACATAAAACACTTAAAGGAGTTAAAGGTTATCTTAAACACTTAAAAGAGGAAATATTATTTATTTTATTAAGATATTTCACCTTAAAGCAAACAATCTTGTGTAAAATTCTATAATGTGGTCAAACATTTTTTTAAAAATAAAAATGAAGTTTATAAAATGCACAAAATTTGTAGTTATGCCTATATAAATGCATTTCATTGCTGTACTGTTTATAATGATTCAATTACAAATGGAGGGATTATATATAAATAGCTACATAACAATTTAAATATATTTTATTTAGATTCCTATGTTTATGAATTTTTAAAATTCTGTAATGTGGCAATTTTAATTATAAAAAAACTGCATATTCTTAGCTATTTTATCTATAATTTTTGTAAAAAAAATCTGTAGGAGAATTAGAAAGCATAAATGAAATTAAAGACGAAAAATTTCTTTGTCTTAAATTTGGATCAAACCTTTCTTACGTAATTTTAACAAAAACAAAAAATTAAAAATAATATTTAATCTAATATTGATATATTTTTATGTCTGAGAAATTTTAGTATATTTCTAACACTTATATGATCTAAAAATGCTTTCAAATTATTAATAAAATGTTCTCACTTTTATAGTTAGGGAGTAGAAATTTCTTGTCTAAATAGTTTTTGTTATTTATTTTTGAATTTTGAATAATCTGAACTTTCAATTTACAGCTGCCATGCACCTTATCATTATGGTATGTCATGTGAAATGTTTAAAAAATGTCAAGAAGATGAGGATTATTCTTTGACGGTGAGATATATTAAGATATATTTTATATAAGTTGCCTAAATGGATCCAATCTCCAAACCCCTATCTGGTTGGGTCTTTTGGTTGTGTTCACGTGGGGAAAAAAACCAACCAAACAAAAAAACTCTTCCTTGATTGGACTTTTTAAAATTTATTGTCTACAATTATAACTTTTGCTTTAAAGGCAAAATGATGGTTTTAATTGTTGTCATTAACAGGGCTGAAATGTCAATATTTTTCAGACAATTTTGCGTATTTAGATTATTTAGGATAAACACTAAGTACAATAAGGGTGTTTCTTTAACCCTTTCGAAATGGGAAACTCAAACGCGTGCTCTTCTCTGAGGCTGGCATTCACCTTCGCGAGTGAGTATCCTGGGTCGGAGGGTTTTTTGCTATTAAGCCTAAATCCAAGAAATTAACGAAGTAGCAATGTGTTATTCAATAATGCTGCGTAAAGTATTTAAATGGAATGTGATTTATATTATATGCCTATAGATACTTTATTTACTTAAGCTATTTCTTATTTAAATATATATTTTACACATTTTTTTCATTCTTTCCTTACTATTTAATGACTTTTAACGTTGCAAAACAGAATACTTTGTTATTTAAACTTTTTTTGTATGAAAAATTTTAAAAGCAGGGATCTACACACAATCCTACTGTACAGTCCTTGCACTCTTAGTAACTCATTTGCCGTTTTGGAGGATTTTTCCAGGAATGTGAAAAAACAAAGCATCATTATCATCTTTGTTAGAAATGTCCTGCTCATCATTAGAATCATTAGATCCAATATGAACAGAAAGAACAATCTGAATATATTATAGTGTCACTATTACTACTATCCTAATCTGTTTCAGAATAAAAATCTGAAATATTTTGAGTCATTTCAGCTATTACAAGTTCAGTTAAACACTTTCGACACTCCGAAAGTCTAACAATAAAAACAGAAAAAAAAATATCAAGTCTGTCAGATCTAATTCTCCACTAAAAACTGGACTGCAAACCAAAATACACAACGCTTTAGCAAAAATAAAACGCCCTTGGTTACATAAACAAACACCACGTGCGAATTTAAAGAGCAGTCATAAAACATGTCATTCGGAAACATTCCTTTCCCCTGATGTTTATATAATCAAAAACCACTTGTATGTGTATCGTATTACTCTCATATTAAGTACAAGGTCAAATCTACATGTATCTAAAACCATATGGACATACAATGCCATCTTGTATCAAAAGATATAGTTTTTTAAATGGTCCACAACACTGGCACACATATGTGACGGTCGGGGGTAAACAAGAAAACGCTTTGGCAAGCCAGTGTGTCGGCCGGGAAGTGAATGCGTTTCTTGCTGGCATGTATATGTGACAGTAGGCGTGAAAGGGTTAAATTGTCATATATATTCATATATATATATATATATGTGTGTGTGTGTGTGTGTTTATGTATAAAGCATATTACAGAGTTTAGTTAATCTACATTAACAAAATGTGGTATCAGTGTATTCAAATTCAATTTGGGGCAGAAATTGGCCTTCAGGCTGCACCTTAGTCAGTAGATCAACATAGTTCAAATTAAATAAATGTTTGTCAATTGCAGTGAAAATATCTACTTCCCCCAGAGGTCCAAATTGACTATATTTTTCATGGTATAATATTTTTGTGTTTTTATTCCATTTAAAGTGTTACAGACATGCCAACTTCTCTGAATTCTTCAGAGTTTCTTCGGAGAAATGAGGGAAATTGTAACTTCAAACCCCCCTAAGGTTGCTCTGAAAAAGAATTTTAAACAACTAAAATATTACAATTCAGGAATTAAATACAAAGTATGCAGAATGTTACTCTTTTCACACAGTTGTGCTACTCGTGGAAGAGTTTTCAGTACTGTGCGGAAAAACCATACTGAATTAAGGTCAAATTTGAGTAGATAATCTCAAGAATCCAGGACGATAAAAAAATGTAAATAATTTAATCAGGGTCAATGTTTCCACAAGAAAAACTTTTCTGAAAAAGAACTTGTAAAAGCTACTTATGCATTGTTAAATGAATAATTTTTAATTTACCCTATAATTTACTACTATGTGTTTATGTTTAAATTTAATTTGCTCAATTTTAATTTAGAAAGCAATACGATACATATGTATAAGATGTATAATATGTTTAGCTTATTTTGTTTTGTTTATTATGTATGCAAATTTTTTACACATGCACTTTGTAGGTAATATTAAATTTTAAAACCACACACTTGCTCCTTACAGAGGTGCCTGAATTTTAGCATATCTGGTGTTAAAGCAAGAAAGTCTGTTTCCATTCATTGATATGCTACAATTTTAATATAAAATATTTATAATTATTTATAAATATTTATAATTATGTTAAGAAATTAAAGTATAATTTTATTAGAAAACTTGCTTCACTTTCATAATTTGGGCTGTTAATTAAGATTCTCAGTTAGGTTATATTTATTTCAGAATTCAAATAAGTTTTAAGATTTTAATGCATAAACAATATAAGCAAGTTTGAAAGTAAAATTACTCATTATTATAAAGTGAATAACATTTTCATTTAAATTTAATTTTCATCATGACAGGAAATATAATTTAAAGAAATAAAAGAATTATATTTGGCAATTTATTCTTGCAAGGAAAATGCCTAAATCTGTAAATAAAAATATTTACTGACATGATATAAATGTAAATAGTTTTTTCCATCATAACATTGTTAGCTATATAATAAGATCGTTGTCTATAGTGAATAAAAGTAAAAGGCACAACTGAATTGAAAATGAAAAAATATTCCAAAATAAATAAGTCAAATAAACATGCTCAGAAAGCAAGAAAAATTATATTATCTGAAAACACATTTTAAATTCTATCATATGAATTGTTACTTTAAAATTTTTATTATTTTAGTGCATAATTTAAAAGGAAAATATAGCAAACGGTGCCAAAATAAAGTCACTAAATGCAAATTAGATTTTAAAAAGCATTCTATCTCCACAAGTTCTTGACCTCTGAACATGTTGCCTGAATCTGTGTAAAATTTTGGAAGGATTGATCCAGTCATTAAGGAATGCATAGTAAACATATACACACTTCAGAACTCTGTTTCTAACTCAAAACCTTTCACTGCTGCAGTCTAACAGGGCTTAATTTTAGCACTAACTTTTATCATTGAGATTCCACAATTAAATCTATCTTCATTAGTACTTTATGCTGACAATATGGCAATTTACACTTCTGCTTGTCAGATTAAGCGTGTAGCTGAACACCATATTTCAGCTCTGGTAAAAATTGGTTCACATACTGGAAGATTAAAATAAATCCTAGCAAGTGTCAGGCAATTTATTTTAGTCATTCCTTCACCTTTCCTCTGCAATTGCACTTATACAACGAGGTAATTCAATGGAAGAACTCGGTAAAATATTTAGAAGTTACTATAGGTAAGCAGCTTACATGGAAGCTGCACATAATTAATATTAAAAATAAGGGGATAGCTTTGATAAGTTAAGCTGTGTTCACTAATTTTTGGTCCTCATTTATCTATTTGAAACAAAGTAATATTGTATAAAACAGTAATACTTCATTGCTGCAATTTACGTAGCACTGGTCTGGTCATTTGCATTCCCTACCAATTTAAATATATTAGAACATACTCATAATAAAATTCTCAGATGAATTAGGGCTCCATGTTACGTATGTTATGAGATCACAAGACAAGATCTCAACATTTTAACTTTAAAAGACATTTCCATTAAAAATTCTACTAATTTTAACAATAATATTTATTTTAAAAATAATGAAACAATTGCTGATCTTCTGTATTATAATTTCAGGGAAATCAAAAATCGCAAGTGATCTCGGGCCAATGTGCTTCCATTAAAATAATTTTCTTTTCTAAATTTTTGCTTTTTACAAATTTATAACTTCATTTTATTTATTGTGCTCATACTAGAGGGCACCACAATGACACTTGTGCTACTCCTCACTCAGTCATTATTTTTGCTCTTAATTTGTATATATTCTTTAAATTTCAGTTGTATTTTAACCTTTTATCATGTAATTTTCGTAATTAAAAAACAAGAAAAGAAATCATAAAATCCTATAAAATAGATGCCTTGCACCTGCAAAGTTATTATTTTTCTTAATTTTTTATTTTTCTCATGCCATATAATTTTATATTTTATTTTAATTTTAATTTTCTGTAATCTATTTCATAAGCTATTTAGAGCTGTAAATATTTCCTTTTATTTTATGACTTACATATTATATTGATGCATCCCATGTTGAGTATTCTCACCTTTATGACTGGGGATTCAGTTTCTAGTCCAGGTTTTCCGAACAAACATCAACTATGATATTTTAAAAGGTTTTTATGCATATAGACAAATTTATTAATAACATGTGTTTATAAATTAAGATTTGAAAGTTTTTTAATATAAACCTATACTCAATAAATTTTTTAAAAAAAAGTTATGGGTTGGGTATATATATATATATATATAATTACATTAAAAATCAAACATTCTTTTCTTGATTCATTATTGCACTCAAAATGACTGCAGTGGTCATTTTAGAGTTAATAAATCTGTAGTCACTGAAGGTATAAGTGACCATTGAGTTGCTATGAGACAAACTACCAGTATTAATTTGTAAAGAAATTAGAGGGGTACCTTCGACCCTACTACTCTGGCATGATTTCTTGCATGATGTTTTGGCAAGAAATCAACAGCTATGGTGGGGACTTGAAGATAGTTGGGGGTAAGGGGGATTTTTTTTTCTTTCCTGTGTGAAATGTGTTTGATGTATATATATGTAAAAGCTCTTAGCATTTAAGTTAACAGTTTTGGTATGTCCCAAGAAATATATGGAAGCTGAGTTTATACTGGAATAAAACAATACAAAATAATTTAGTTACATGAATTCTGGATTTGAAAAAACTTTCATTTCATAAATATAGTGTGTGTGTTGAAGCACAATAATTCAAATGTATATAGTTAGATTTGAAACACAAAATTTTAATAGATATAAATGACTTTCTAACTTTAAACATTCCATTGACAAGCAGTGGTCACACTACCATATAACTTTAGGCTCTTCTTAAAAGCTGTTACAATTGAGGTTTAATTATCTGTCATTTTACATGCACACACACTCACATATATATTAAAAGTTATCTACCTGTAAGTTTTTAAGATTTAATTATAAATGTTCTACATATGTTATTACTGTTTATGACTTGTATTTATCTTGTAGTGGGATTTCCTTTTAAGTATATTTTTTGCTTTTAGGCTTGGGTCAAAGAGAATGAACTGGAACGTAAATACTGTCCATCCTGTAAAACTGTTATTGAAAAGGAAAGTGGTTGTAACCATATGGAGTGCCTCAACTGTAAGGCACATATGTGCTGGCTGTGTCTTAAGATATTTCCCATTGGAGAAGAAGTTTATGATCATATGCCTTTTTGTCCTAAAAATCAGGGAAATAACTAGAAAAGTCTGTATATTTTTTTAACACAATATAGGTTGTTTAATTTTTTTCCTATGCAAAATAAAGCTAGAAATTATTAATGTAAATAAAAATCGAGGTGACCACACAAGGTATTATTTTAGGATTCTGGTAAATATTAGGGATATATCAGAGTACTTTTCAGTTTTTCTTTTTTTAAAATAAATCTTTCCAAAATTTCACAAACTAAAATTTTTTATTTATTTTCAATTGACATAAGTGTGATTATTGCACCAAGATTAAGATTTCAAACTAATAAAAAGTAGTTTTGCATTCTATTAAATAGCTTAAAGATTATTATTTTCTAAAATAAGGTCATTTTCTGTTTTTATTTTGAGGTAATGGAAATTTTTTTAATATTCATTATTTATGTTAAATTATACAGATATTTTTTTTTGTCTCATATCAAGTTTAAGAAAAGCATGTCATTTTTTAGTTGCCTCATTCATGTACATGCCAATTTAGATCATTTGGGGGAGAAATTATATATGTAATATGCCCACATCATAGAAAAAATATGCCTTTGATATATGGGATTTGACTACTCTTATTTGAAGGGAGAGAGAAATATTGCACCAGTATATATTTATCTAAAATTGCATCTTGTACAATAGAGCGATGACAAACACCACCCTTATATTGATGCAGCCTACACTGGATCAAAATTTAGCTGGATCAAAAAATGTTACATGACTGTGATATTTCAGGGAATTTTGCAAAATTATCAGGGTATTATTTTGCCTGAATTTAGTGGCCACCTTGAAAATTTCTTTTGTATTTTTGAAATATAGCATCACTAATCATTATAAATGTAATTGCTGTTTAAAAATTCATTTCAATTAAATCTCTAGATCTAAATTTTTTGTTAAGCATAATTGTAATCTTTAAAATTTGTTTGAGAGAAATTTATGATAATTTAGAACTTTTGTCATGATCAAAAGAATATTGTATATATTTATATGAATTTAAAATTATACTGTAAAGTAATACAAATGTAAATTAGTTTGTGCATACATGTAAATAACAGCAATTGTCTACATATATTTATGAATGTATTATGTTCAAAAGTCTGTGAGTGATATTAATTTTCAAATACTGTAGCACATTTTATATATATGTGAGTAGTGATATCATTTTATCATTAATAATTTGGGTAACGTCCTTTGTTACTCTCATGCTTACAATCATTTATTAATCATGGACGATATTACACATTATTAAAGATGTATAAAATTTTGTGAAATAGTTATTCTTGATTCTTTTCTTTTTTTTGGGAGGGGGAGTGTGGATGGGTGCATTAAAATTTTTATTGTCTATTTTTGAGTATTTATTGAAAGACATCATTTATATTTCTTGATTTTTTTTTTTAAATTTCATGTAAACAAATTAAAAATATCTTATTAGGAATTTGTATTTCAATAGAAGATAGTTAATACTAAAAGATATATTTATTAATTATTTGTCATTTATTGAAACTACATACTTTTTTTTATCTTAGTGCAAGATATTTTTGTGTTATATTTTTATTATAATTTTCTTGATAAAATCTTAGTGCAAGATATTTTTGTGTTATATTTTTATTATAATTTTCTTGATAAAATTTGGCATAGATCTGGTTTTTTTTTTAATGCATTAAAGATCTTTTTAAATATACAGTGGCTGTTTTTTCCCCTTTGATTATTAAAAAAAACAAAACAAAAAGACAAGCAGAGAAAAAATTGAATTTATTAACTGAAATTATGCATAAACATGGTTATTTTTAGACTGCTGTTTGTTTGTTTTGCTTTAGAGATTCAATCATTTGATATATTGACAGACTGGGTTTCTGATCTCTCTTTGAAGAATGCTGCTGACAGTTATGTAAGATGGGCCTTAATGTTAATTTGGTCCCAGACCTTAAATTTATGGTATAGATAAAATTAATCTTAAATTAATACTTTGAAACATTTCCTTTTTAAATTGTTCTACAAATGGCTGGGTTGCCACAGCACTCTAAGGATGTGAATTATCATAAACTCTAAAAGTCAGTCTTCCCTTTCTTTTGTTTTGAATGGCTTTTCATGTTATAAAGTCTTGACAATAAGTTGCTGCTTATACAGCAGTTTGAGTGAGATGTGTTTGATCACCTGTGTATTCTAAGTATCAAGTAATTTTCATTTATTCTCTGAATTGAAGTATCTAGGAGGCCAAAAATTCCTGACTAATAAAAAAACTTCAAAGCAACATTAAGGTTTATCTTATATCACCGATAGCAATGTTTGAAGAGGTGATAAGAAACGTGTCCCAGCAATATGACAAATATGACCATAATCTCTGTCTACAACAGATTATCCTTAGTCATTATGGATAATAGAAAATAATACTGAATTGAAAAGGAAATAATGCTAAAATTTATGGATTTTGCAATTTTTGTGGCATTTTTTCTCAAAATGACTAATAATGTAATGCAGATCTGAAGGTTTTACTTACCACATCTTTATAAATATTTTATTATACAATATAATCTGCAATATCTGGATTAGTTAAATTAATTGGCACAATTGTTTTGTAATTGTTTATTAAAACTGTGTGATAGATATATTTGCTTACTATTGTTTGCAAAATGTTGAGGTTTTTTTAAAAAATGAATATATCATATCGCGTTTTTAAGGTACAGTTTCTAGAATTTTAGTTAACATCTGAAGAATTGTGAACATTATAGCGGGGGGTTTCCAGTTTTCAAAAAAATTTTTTTTTAAATTAGTGCCATTTATATTATCAATATAATATTTTCATTTGTAGTTATAATATAAATAATAAATTGCTGCATAGTTGCTACTATATATTGGAACAATATATTTAGGCTATGCAAGATGTGAAACTGATAAAAGCTAGGGTTTGGTTAGTGATCAGTGTTGGAGATAGAATGTGTTCAAAAGTAACCATGTTAGTACATACCATTTAATATTAAATTCATTTTTTTTTTCTCTACACATCTTATTTTTGTGTCCACCAGTGATTGGAAAGAAAAAGAGCCCTTACACTTAGAATATTGTCCATTGAAACATTTAATTGCAAACTTTTAATCAAACTTAAAGAAATGATAGTAATTGTAACAAATTCCATGATTATTTTATGGTTTTTAAAGCATTAAAATAATTTTCAGTTTACCTATTGAGTATTTGTAAAAAGGCATTTTTATCCTTAATTTGTTTTTGTTTTCATCTTGGCAAATAAAAAGTTCTTATTGCCTATTTTTGCTTCAGGAATGGCATTCAGTATTTTTTTTATCTTTTTTTTATTTATCCATTATTGAAATATCTTTACTTTTATTTAGTGTAAAAATATATTGTTAAACTTTTTTTATTTTTGATATTTTAAATAAATTTTTCTGATTAAATTCGAATACAAATCCAGTATTTATGTAAAGTTTTCTAAAAGTTATTGTAGTATGTATTAAAGATTTTTCTAAATGCGTTTGGGATTTTAGTAAACTTGCTGTTAAATCAAATATAAATTTAAGAAATGGTATAATAAAAATTAAACACCAGTGTAACAAAAGAAGTAATAATCTGAAGTATATTGCCCATTAAAGCAGTTAATAAAGTCATTTCTTAGGGTGGTTCTAATTTCATTTTAGAGAATGATAACTACTGTAATAAGGCTCATTGTTTTATTCATTTTAGGTCTTCAAATAATTTTTCAGCTTACATTTTGAATATTTATAAAAGACCTACACATTATATACACTTAACAGATATTTTCAGTACATTTTAAGATGCTTTTTTACTGATAGTTTATTATTTATAATGCATTTATGTTCAGAAGCAAGTAAAATAAGTTTTTAATTATAGTGCTGATTTGTGTCCATATTTATATTTTCTTATAATTATTTTGATAAAATCGTCAGTATAGATCTTTTATTTACTAAGAGTAAAGTTTTTCAATTTCGGGAAATGCATTATTCATTTTAGAAAATGAAAGGAAGCAATGCAGTTTACTCCATTTTTTAGAAAGAAATACAATTTTAGGAAATGATAAAATAATTTATAAATGACAATTTAACAAATTATAATTAATCTGAATAGGAAATAATTTAAAGAATAGCACTTAATTAGTAGAATTTATATTTTGAGAGTTCTAATGTCATTTCAGTAATTAGAAAATGATTTAATAAAAATGAAATTTTAGTTTAGCAAAAAGAGAATGACATAATATGATATAATGAAAAAATATTGTTCATTAAAAAGTACTTAAATCCTTTTCATTTGCATCAAGTTTTCTAGACAAAGATAAATTTATCTAAAGGATATTTCACTACTGTAATTTTGTCTGTATGTTAAATTTTTAATATCCCTCAAAATATAATTGAGATTGGAAAAAATATTTTTGGCTTAAACTTGGGTTTCAAATTTTGAAAATTGCATAGAAAAAGTGAGAAATAAATAGACAAGTGGATCAAAAAAAGCCTTATTTATTTTTTAATTGGTTTCTTTATATGTATTTTTTTTTTGGGGGGGGGGGTGTCTAATAATTAAAAAAAAAAAAACCTTTTAAACTTTTAAATAAAATGTTTTTCAATACTTGGCAACACATGAAATAGGCAATGTAATCAGGGGATAGCTGGTGCACACAATGTGTGTGTTTATGTACATATAATTCATTACTGCTTAGTGTTAAAAAAAAAAAATCACTATTTTTAAGTTTTAAAATGTATTTTGTCTCCCCTCCCTTTTGTTTCATTGATCAAATATAGCGGATGAGAAAGTGGGAGAGGGTAGTGTAAATGTTTTTAAAATATACAGAGTTCTGATTTAAAAAAAGTTTTGAACCACTGATCTTGGTATAAATGTTATTTATCCTTACTAGATTGAAGTTAGAAGTGTAGTAGACTAGTAGAGTGAGAATGTATATTAATAACTAATCTCTTGATATCGGATTTCATGGTGTGTTCACATAACCCAATTCTTCAAATCATCAAGGCTCATTCATTGTCATTTTTCATAGAATTTTAATTAAGAGTTGTTGGAATACTTTTTCTAAAATGAAATTTCATATATTTTCTAACCATTGTTTAATACAGTTTATGGAGTTATATTTTTAGGAAAAGATTAATTGTAAATATGTAATATTCTGCTTTGAGATTATTTTTTGTAGAATTTCTCTGATTGTAGTATGTAAATATTGATTGTATATAATATGAATAAAATATTTTCAATTAAAATAATATTTAAAGACGTTTGCTCTTTTTCACAGAAACTCTGATTCAAAGGAAATAGTAAATGTATGCTAAATATAAAACCAAGATATGTGTTTTTAGCATAAATACGTTATCAGGTTTCATACACTCCTTAAATATATGTGCTCTTTAGGAAAGGGCCCTTAAAGTCATTTATGGTAGGTATTTGATTTTTAAACAAATTTTTTAATAATAGTGTAATTTGAAATAAATTGTTAAAACTGAAAGCTGAGTTCAAGCTAGGAAGGTATATTGTATGACCCATTACAAAACGAAGTTTCAACAAGCTATTTTGGTTCTGCTTTTTTAGGACATATAATGGGATGGAATTTTATAAAGCCTATTTAAAAAGTCTAATCCTAAATTATTTTTAAGAGAATAATTAATTGATAGTCCATCTGTCAAAGGCTTTATTTTTAGAAACTTTTGAAAAGAGAAACAATTTTATGAAAATTAAAAAAAAAAAAAAATGAAAAAACTTCATGTAATATTGTTTATAAAAAGAGTAATGAAATTATAAGTTACTATAATTTTTTCTTTTTATCAGAGAAGTCCTTAAAAAAGTAAGACTTCTTAAGAGGCCTTTAAAATTTTTAATATTCACTAAAACCTATATTAGCCCTGAGAACTAATTGGAACACCAGTGAGTGACTAGACTATTAGGTAATTTGACCCTACTATTATATTGGAATCCAAAAACGGATGCAAATTCTGTTTACTTCATTTTCAAAGACTGTATAAAGCATTAAAAAATTTTTTTTTAGTTGGTGCATTTAGAATATGTGCTTCAAGGTTATGCATTCCTGTTCCTACATCATTGGTTAGTATAGTAGCAACTAGGAATAGGTGCAGGCACATTTATTTTTTAACATTTCAATTAAGGATTGGATATTTTTGGATATGGACTTTATTCTGTCCCTTCACTTTTTTCTGCTGCAAGACTTTTCCCTGCTTTTGATCTTTTAATTTAGTTTTAGTTTTGCATATGACTTTTATTGTAATGGTTAATTCTGATCTTAGCAAAGAGTTCAAAGTATTAGTATACAATACTTGACTTAACTTGAGAACCCTTACTCAAGATATCACAAATATTTTCTATATTTAAAGATATAGTGGGATTAAGCTTAGATATGTAAGAGGTGTCAGTGGAGATAATTATTTTTAATAAAGCCTCTTATGCATCACAATTTTATACAAAAAATAATTTTTTAATGAACTTTTAAGAGTTCATTAGAGAGTTTTTTTTTAACCTAAATAGGAATCTCAATGAGATTTAGATGAGCGAGAGAGTTAGGAGTACTAAACACATATTCCGAAAAATTTCGCTGATCGACTATGTAATATTTAAAAAAAAAAAATAAAATAAAATTCTGGTGTTCTAGTAAGCACAACAGATTTTACCGACGAAAGATTAATTAGAAACGATAGTTGTGTTAATTCAGAAAATGGTGACGTAAATCTGTTAAGCCTACTGAATTCTTTGGAAATAGACAGATGAAGGGGGAATAAATGCAACATTTCAGGATAAAGCAGTAAGCGTAGCCTTTAAAAAAATGAAGTGAGGGATAGAACTAGATTGTATGAAAATATTGCTGATCGGCCTGTCAGAATATTTAGCCGTCGAACATTTAAGTTTGATACGATGTCAAAAAGATAGATTTTGAGAAAGATGGGGAAAAAACGAAGTGGCGAATAAAAGACTTTAATACGTAAGACAGTAAGACATAATGCAAACATAAAAAAGGAGTCACTTTAAATAAAAAAAGACCTTGTAAAACTGCATGAGGCATATATTATGTTCTAGTTAGTATACACTAATTAACAAAAGTTTATATCTTGCAAACATTGCATTCGTCCATTTATTACAATTATCTTAAGTATATTAAGTAGCAAGTATTGTAATTCTCGGAACAAACGTCGCATCAACGTAAACTACTTGCTCAGCAAATATGGCACGAAAACAGTTTTCCACAGAAACAATTTATCAGTGTAAACGCCGTACTAAATCAAATTGCACTTAGCAATGATATGAACATCACAGTTGCAAAATCTAGCCTGATCAAGTACTGCTGCTCTATTTCCAGTCTGTTCAGCATGGGAAGTCACACTACGTTTAAAATTAGCAGAGTTGTGACTATAGCCCCGTTTACATGTGCCAAAAGCAGGGTAGATACGCGAATTGTACTCCCCTTTCAAGAATTATCCCTAGATAGGGAAAAATTGAGGGGTAGGAAGAACCCACCTTTCTACCCGGGTAATAGCAAAGTTTACTCTCCTTTCCCATCATCATTTGCGATTACACATGACTGCCGTCCCGTATGATCACGTGACTTCTAGCGACGATCCCGGCAAAATGGAGAGTAGAAATAATTGACCATGTAAACGGGTTTCTCCGACCCTCCAAGCAAAATCCCTTTACCCAGGTAAGAAGAAGGGTACATGAGTGTCACATGTAAATGTTATATTAGATGCCCTTTAAAAAATATGCTTCTTAAAACTACCGAACAAGCACATTTTCTGAACTATGGCTGAATGGTAGGACTCTGCTATTAGATTCCAGAGTAGCAAGTATTGTAATTTCCGGAGTAAAGGCCATATAAGCCCCGTTTACATGTGCCAGTCATGTACCCTTCTTTTTACCCGGGTAAAGGGATTTTGCTTGGAGGGTCGGAGAAACCCGTTTACATGGTCAATTATTTCTACTCTCCATTTCGCCGGGATCGTCGCTAGAAGTCACGTGATCATACGGGACGGGAATCATCTGTAAGCGCAAAGGATGATGGGAAAGGAGAGTAAACTCTGCTATTACCCGGGTAGAAAGGTGGGTTCTTTCTACCTCTCAATTTTTTTCCCTAGCTAGGGATAATTCTTGAAAGGGGAGTACAATTCGCGTGTCTACCCTGCATTCTACGCTGCTTTTGGCACATGTAAACGGGGCTATCGATAAACAAAAAAAAGTTTGTAAAATTCATAATTTGTCAAAAAAGTTTTTGAAACTGTAAATAAGGTTATTTATTGCATATGCACATTCGGAAAAATACTTCTTCGTTAGGATTAAAATCCACGAAGTTATTAAATGTTCAAGTCGAATTTCGAGTCTTGTTTTTTATTAAAAAATTTAATCACAATTTTGAGAAAAATGAAGTTTTGCACTTTTCAACAATGTAAGAATGAATAGAATTGTAAATGAAAATTTAAAAATTAAAAAAATGATTCAAAATTGATCTTTCGAAAACATTTCCTAAAAACAGGGGTAGGCAACGCGGCGCCCGCGGGCGCCATGGCGCCCCCGATCGATTTTTAATGCGCCCTCGCTGGACTAATGTAAATGTATGATAGCCAGAGCGATTTACTTACTCTTGTCAAACGGTGATATACAGCAAGTAGTCAGTTGAGTTTAGGATTGTGCATAGATTAGCAGTTTGCTAAACTTGAGCTTATCTAATAACACGCACGTATTTTTTGTTAGTGTGTGATCGTATTTCGAATAGACCACGCGTAGACCGTGCATTTAAAACTACCAAGTAATCCGAAATAATTCTTTTCTTTCAAAACCGTTCATGGAAAAATGTAAAAGAAAAATAACATATTATTGTAACGATGAATGGGAACATCTATATTGTTTCGTTGATTACAAAGGGAAGTGTATTTGTTTGTTGTGTAATAATAGTGTTGCGATTCCCAAGAAAAGTAATATTGAACGACATTTTAAGACCGTTCATACCAATTTTGATAGTGACTATCCAATGAACTCTGAAATTAGAAAAAAAAAAAATTATTTCTTTAAAATGTTCAATAACTAACCAGCAAAGTTTTTTTACTAAACCACTGCAACAACATAAAGCAGCAAAGATCGCGTCATATAAAATATCGCATTTGCTAGCTAAGAATAAAAAACCATTTACGGATGGAGAATTAGTGAAAGAAACCATGTTAGAAGCTGCTGATTCACTTTTTGAAGAATTTAAAAATAAAAAAGAAATAGTTTCAGCTATAAACACGTTGCAAAAAACTCAAGTTTCACACTGAATTTTATGTATCATTAGGTGTGACACCAACAAAAAAAAGTTATAAAAAATCTGTTTTTTTAATGCCTATTTATACCTGTTGATTATCTGTAAAATATGCGCCCTCGGTGAGTTTCAAATTTAGTATTGCGCCCTTAAGGACAAACAGGTTGCCGACCCCTGCCTAAAAATTATACTGTGCGATAGAGAAATAATTGTGCTAGCCGATTTAGTTCATATTTATAGTATAATTCTTTCTAGAACCAACAGATGAGAATTTTGAGATGTTCGAAACTGTTGCGAAACATCTCACGTACCGTTCCTCCGAGCGTCGCTGGAAAGTCCACTTTAAAGGGTGAGGTACTTCTCTGACGGTCTTAACCATCTGACTGCTCAATTTGTAAACCGAGATCTCTTTATAAATTGCTTATTTTTTGCATAGTTTAAGTATATCTATATCTATATATATCTATATATATATATCAATATATATATCTATCTATCTATATATATCTATATATCTATCTATTTATCTATATATACACATATATATATATATATATATATATATATATATATATATATATATATATATATATATATATATATATATATATATCTATATATACATATATCTATATATCTATATATATATCTATATATACATATATCTATATATACATATATCTATATATACATATATCTATATATACATATATCTATATATATATATATATATATATATATATATATATATATATCTATCTACACACACACACACACACACACACACACACACACACACACACACACATATATATATATATATATATATATATATATATATATATATATTGGAGAATTGAAATACTAATTCTTTTCTAGAAAAGATTTTTTATATTGACTTTTATGAGAAACTAAGCTTTTAGAAAAACTAATTTCAGATGTTATCACATAAAACATTTATTTTATAATAAATTTCAACTTTAACGTAGTTTCTATTTATAACATACTATCTATCATTCTGTTATCTAATATAACTATAATAGTTCTAGTCATATAATTCTATTTACCTAATTAAATGTCTAATACTGTGTATAATTTATTTTACTGGTTAAACAGTGAAAAGGCAGAATGTGCTTCTTAATAAAGGTAGAAAAACACATGCCCGCGAAAATCGCGGGATGAGCAAATTTTGCTACATTTGAATTGCCCGTGGAAATCGCGGGATGAGCAGTCAGAGGGTTAATCTCTTGCCTATGTAATATATTTGAGAAAAACGGGCCTTTTTAATTTTGTTATTATTATCAAAATGTTAGGGATAGATTATTTTTGAAAGTATCGTGGTTAGTCATTTAGTAGAGGCTGAACTTATTCACACATACATTTATTTACGAGAAAGACATTTGAACACAGTTACCACAATCACGGCGACATAGAATAGTATACAGTGAGTCTGTTGTGTTGCCATACGACTTTTGCTAAACTTACAGAAATTTTAATGTTCGGCTAAGTAGCCGCCACAAAAGAAAAAAAAATTAAACGAAATAACTAGTATTTTCACATATATGGTAAATGTTAATGGACTGTAATAGTTTTTGCTCAAATTATAGCAAAATAAATAAAGTGCATAATTTTTTAGATAAATATGATAAACTAATACACCAATATTATTATCTATATCAACTGTCATGAATTCCATGTCCCTCAGGTTCCTTTGAATTTCACAAATTCTTTACAGTATCCGAGAAATAGTCACAAATGACGCGAAACTACCGAACCTTCCGTGGTAAAGTATCTGTATTTGTTGGGATAATGGGAAATTAAATATTATGCATTGGACGAACCCATTTTGGATCCAACGCATAATATTTAATTTGCCCTTTTTCCAACGGAATCGAAATATCGTTTCACGGAATTGAAATATCGTTTTTTCTTTTGCCCGAACTCAGGTCGGGCACTTCAAAATGGGCGCATTTCCGTTGCCCGGAATGAGTTTGGGCGTCTCAGGTAAGAGGTCAGTTGATATCTCCGTTAGTTAACCCTTAATTTGACAAGATATTTTTTCAAATATCGATTAAAAATATATTTAAATAATAATAACAATAATAATATTAATTTAAATAGTAATAATAATAATTAATATATAATATATTTAATATATTATATATTATCGATAAAAAATATATATCCCCTATATAATAATAGCCTAAGGTGTCTGTCGGCAAATTACTGGCTGCTACCATATTACAGTCGACATATGTCACTGGTGACTTCCGCATCATAATGACGTCAGAAATCTCCAGAGATGGGAATTTGGTAACAAAAATTTCCCTCTCTGACATCATTATGACGTAGAAGTCACCAGTGACATATGTCGACCTGAATATGGTAGCAGCCTTTGAAGCGGTTGTACCTGGAATGGATTCTAAGCAGACGATTAAATTTATCGATTTATTCACGTAATAAATAGGTAAAAATAACATTTTTTTTCTAGCATTATGACGTCATTCCTTTAACTATCTCATATAATCATTTCTTATTTTAAATTATTTAATATCGCGTGCATTATTTTCATACGTTTTATCACTGAACTTACATATTAAGCAAATAATTTTCTTTTATATTTGACTTAAATAATAGATTAAGTATATAAGTGATAATTTTAAATTCAATCATCGATTATTTTTTGTTGCAATGAAAATTTTATCATCGGTATTAACAGTAAATTCTTTTCATATAAGTCGAGGAGTCTATTTCACGGACTACTAAATATCTAACTTTTAATTTATATATATTTGGAAATTAAGAAGTTTGTTTGTTTGTTATACATAACCACATGGTTTGACTAAATGAATTCAATGTGATTCTAAACTGCATTACAGGATCTGGAGACTATAGAGGAGTATGACGATAAATAAACTATTGAGAGTGAACCAGATAATTCTCAGCCAAAAAACAAACCATTTTATTACCTGCCTCATTGGGTACTTAACAGTTCTGGAATATTAAAAATTTTACTAATCCCGTCATATGATGGGCTATATGCTAGTTTATTATAAAGATTTTATTTATTTGATTGTTCGTTGTAGTGGACTTGCCAAATTAAGGGTTAAAGCCTTAGGAAAATCTAAAGTAGATAGTGGCCTCCCTGGATGAGTTTGGGCGTCTCAGGTAAGAGGTCAGTTGATATCTCCGTTAGTTAACCCTTAATTTGACAAGATATTTTTTCAAATATCGATTAAAAATATATTTAAATAATAATAACAATAATAATATTAATTTAAATAGTAATAATAATTAATATATAATATATTTAATATATTATATATTATCGATAAAAAATATATATTTATTATAAAGATTTTATTTATTTGATTGTTCGTTGTAGTGGACTTAGCCAAATTAAGGGTTAAAGCCTTAGGAAAATCTAAAGTAGATAGTGTCCTCCCTGTTCTCAAGAAGATGAGTGTCCAAAATTTCACAGAGATCGGAAGAAAATTTTGGATCGAAAATAAAAACATACAAACTCATAAACTCTTCTTTATTTATATAGATGTAATCGAAATTTGTGCTTTCTTTCAAAATGTCATGATTTTTTCTTAAGACGCACATTTTTTAAGCACAGTGTAAGACTACTATGTCATATCAATAGCAGGTATGCAGTAGTTGTGAAGTTCTCTCGAAGAAAAACACTCGAAATGCCAGAGGCTGACTCGTTTATTAAAATAACATTAAGAACTGTACACTACTTGGTAGCAGCTTGCTACCTACAAACAAACGGTTTGCAGAACGGACATCCCTTACAGGGCGGCCACGAAAGATCATCCAGGCTTGCATTTGCCGGCGGCTTAAATACAGTCTTCACTTACTAATCTACATAACAGCCACGTGCTATCGGAAGTTTAACATGCCGCCCGGTAAAGTGGATTAGAAGAATTATCTCAACTGATGTGGAGGTTTGACGTCACTAATCTTTACCGGGAGCGATTTCTTAACCGGAGGGAAAACACCTTCCAGGTATGCAGTATGACATCACACAGAAAAAGTGAAAGACGGCATCTTTGAACATAAAATAAAATGCTCAATGCACACAAGGAATGAGATATACAAGCAACAACATGTTAAGACTATGACTATACAAGAAACGGAAGAAAATCCTCCTTTTAAAAATAATTTGCCGGTAACAAATAATAAAAAAAAAAATTTAAGGAGGAAAACAGAGAATGCCTTTTTTAATCGATTCCTTTTATGTGAGTAATTATCGATTCGAATAAATAAGAATAAAATAAGAACTTCTGTGTTTTATCTAGAAGTGACTTTTAATTTCCCAAGTACACGAATCTTCTATACATAAAAAGAAAACGGGAGCAAGTAAAAGATAGATAGTAAAAAGAATCTTTGAAGAGTTGGAGGGGGGGGTATTATCTTTTATTATATTAGATAAATAAAAGATAACTAGAATTAACAGCTCGTAATTTAGGTGGAAAAAAAAAAGATGGCTGAATGAAATTTCAATAAAAAGTGGTAGATGCTTCGATAAAAGTAATTAATAAGACCGGCTTACTAGTTCTAATTATCTATAAGTTGGGCGACTTTTTTTTTATTAAACGAAATAATTAATGAAGTTGGAAGTCGGAAATAAAACTAATTATCTCTTTGCGATAAAAAAAATCTACATTTTTGTTCCAAACATAATATTATATCCTCCGCTCTCGAGAGCAATTTTTCATGGTCTTATCTGCTATCTGAATCTCCCGATAGCTTGGAAAATGTTTAACCTAAATTGGGCTTTATCTTGCACTTTATGCGTTTAAAATGTTGTAAAACTTTGATAATGCGCGGTTACTCGACATCATAAATCCGAGAGCTAAAGGCTTATCTGGGCCATCCACCCGCGAATGCCTGAAATAGATGGATGCATTTCCCATAAAACGATACGCGCATTTGGAACCTTTTAAGGTGGATTAACAGTAGCTTCACCGCTGGGAATAAAAAAAAATTAAACAAACAACGAAAAGAAAAATACAAACATTGGTAACAGGTGAATGGAAAAGTATGTATAAAGCTAAAGGTGGATTAACAGTAGCTTCACTGCTGGGAATAAAAAAAAATTAAACAAACAACGAAAAGAAAAATACTAACATTGGTAACAGGTGAATGGAAATATATGTATAAAGCTAAAGGTGGATTAACAGTAGCTTCACCGCTGGGAATAAAAAAAAATTAAACAAACAACGAAAAGAAAAATACAAACATTGGTAACAGGTGAATGGAAAAGTATGTATAAAGCTAAAGGTGGATTAACAGTAGCTTCACTGCTGGGTATAAAAAAAATCAAAAAACAACGAAAAGAAAAATACTAACATTGGTAACAGGTGAATGGAAATATATGTGTAAAGCTGTGTTGATATATTCCTTGATCTTCTTGCACATTTTGATACTTTTTTCCTTACTCCCCGAAAGACTTAACTCTATAATGTGTGTATGTGTGTGTGATATAACAAATTATTACTCCTAAACTCTCAAAAATTTCCCAATTCACGTTCTACTTTTCTTAACACGTTGACTGCCAGACGCATTTTCGATGGTTTGCCCAAGGCGCCAACGTGAACTTTTCATTATTCAATGCATATTAGGCTGAAATATTTGCAGACAATAAAATAAATTATAAAATCCTGCTTGAAGCAGTTTTTGCTGTGGGAGTCACCGGTGACCCACATGACAGTCAACGTGTTATGTACTTTTATTATTTGCTGCATCGCCGGTCACTGGTAACCCCCATAGAAGTTAACGTGTTAATCATAACTTTCCCAGCCGTCCAAAATAAATAAAAAATGTATCAAATAAAAGGTTAGACTCCTAGCGTCTACAGCCAAAACACTCAGTCAGCCTCCAGCTCTCGGAGATGTAGCATTGTCTTTTTTTCTTTTGTCTGTTATGTATTAGCTGTTTTGTACCTAATTGTTTGTTTTGTGGCTCAGTGGTTTTAAATAGAATAACTTTTGTGCTAGCCGATGTCTATCTTTATTTAAAATCTCTTTGCCACACGAATGTGATTTATTGAGATTGGCATTTCTTCCCCACTCACCAAAACTAAAGTTTTAACCAGTAATTACTACATGCTGCCATTTCCCTTCTCTAACCCAGCTGTCGATTCTTCCAGAAAAAGTGAAGGTCTTTAGTTTTAATGCCGTTGTTTTCATTTTTACTATTAATGTTTTAACAAGCCACAAAAGAAACGCTGATTTGAAACCTTTTTTCATAAGATATCCACGTGAATTCCACTTCCTCAAGTTGGCATTTTAACAATTCAAACAGATTCTCTTGTCTGGGTTCTCCGTTATTAATATGAATTAGAGGATTTTTACAAAGTGTGTCGCCTGGCTTTGAGTTCTGAGTGAGAGTCTTTCTTTCTACGATGATTGAATCTGAGTTACACTGCCAATAAAAGCCTTGACAAATAAGATGCAAGTTTGCAGTTCGACCAAAACATTGCTCTCGTACATTTTACCGCAAGGAAAGGGTTTTCATGTTTTGTTCTCAGTAAAAAAAAAAAAATGACTACGATTCTCTCCCCTTTACAAAGAGTGGATTCTGAATTTTGTCTACATAAAAACAAATCATGCTGCAAATTAAAAAAAACCCCTACGTTTTCTACTTTTATTTATTTTTTAAAAATGAATTTTAAAATGTGTTTTCAAAGACCCAAATTTATAACAGCGAAAATAATAAAAGAGGGCTCTCTCGGGATGTTACGATGTATATTTTGTAACAAACTTTGCCTTCATGATAGACCGGATATACAGCATTAAACAGAAATTTTTACAAAACTGACCTCTTTTTTTTGTAAAGCTAGGGCACTGGTGTTTAGAACCAAAGTCTGTGGACATAGTCTTACTGTTTATATAGATTAATGATGGCAAACCCTTTTGAGAAGTAGATTAACTTTTGTTCATTATTTTTTAACACTAATCCGTATTCCACAATATGGCTTCACTTGGGAAAAGGGGTTGAAAAATAAAGATACTAATAAGATACATCTAAAGTTTGTTAGCAGAAGATCTTAACAATTGGAACATTTTCTTACTTCTCACTTTTGAAATACTTTAAAATGGTCTAGGTTTTCTTTTCGTTTTGAAGTTTTGGCTTTAGTAAGTGAAGAGAAAAGCATAAATGTCAACCTCGAAAATTGATATCAATTTGATGATATTAACACTTACTTACCTTACATTTATTAATTAGATATTAAACATTTATGATTTAATATTTTAACTAAAGTGTATTTATACTTTAATTTTCGAATGTCTATTCTGTTTCATAACAGAGAGTGTACATAAAAGAATATAATGTTTTGAGGTTGTTGTAATATCAATTAGATGAGGTGTATGTTGTTGTTTGTATACTAGAATTAAAGAGGAATTTATAATTTCATTTTCGTTTTCCCACATGAGTAGTTCCTTTTTTACCCGCTTGACAGCGCCATTAACAAATATTTTGATTCTGCAGGAAAATGAGTTTGGGTACTACTGAAGAATAGGGTGTCCCTTGGCAAATTTGGGGAAATTATTGGCGATGTTTACTAAAACACAAAGGTATTTCATCCGAACAATATTGTATCCCTTGTTATTTGGGCGACTTTAATTGACGTATATTGCGCCATTGTAATAGGATTATATACATTTTCTTAATTAACTAAAACCACTGAGAAAGCGGGAATTTACATTTATTGGCAATTAATCCCTTAACAGTTTCCAAAGACAACAGTTCCAAATTATTAAAAGTTAGCCATAGTGAACCTTTAATGTTTCGTTATATCTAATATTTTTAAGCATTTAATGTATAAGAAATGGGTTCCACAAGAAGAACTGGATACAAATATAATATAGCTTAAAATGGAGATACAAATTGTTTGGACACGGCAAGATCAGAAAAAAAATATTAGTCTACCATGTTCAGAGATTTATCGCCAAGTTAGAGGGGGCACCATGTTCTTTAATCCAGCCGGAGTTTGATGTTTGCAGTTTGCTAGTTGGAAATCTATTATTACTGCCCAATGTGCGTTCCGTAGGGAGTTTAAATGTGAATCCTCAAATGCTAACAATTTTCGTCGATGGCATTACCAGTTTCTATGTAAGTTCGTGTATCAAGTTCGTGACGACCGAAAATACCAAGACATATAATCTGTGGCACATGACCAATGGAGTTCACACTGAAGATGTATAAGTAGAAATGTGACTGCATTTTACACCATGTATTATTTTATTGTTACTTACATGCAAAGTGTAATTAAACATGTTTAAAACTGCTATAGTCTTTTATATAAATCCCGTATAAATATAGAGGGATTTCATGCAAGGTCATGAAAGGCTTTAAAGCCCATCCCATTCATTTTCATATTTACGATAGCCAATAGGCAACCAATAAGCTGCTCTTCCGTTTGAAATTAAAGCCCAAATCGCCATAAGTTGAAATGTGCATTGCTGCGTGAATCATCTAAAAGGCTTTCGTGTGTCAATATGTGACCTGCGGGTCAAAGTATCATCCCCACTGGCTATCAATTGCAGTCAAGATATGTCATAAGCGATTTTCGGGTCATAATGACGTCAGAAGTTGCTAGAGATGAAAATTTGGTACCAAGAATTCCTCTCCAAGAATGATCTACGTCATAAGTACGACTTCTAACGTCATTATGATGTTGATGTCGCCTGCGACACATCTCCACTGGAATACGGAGATCAATGATATATTTAAACTCAAAAACAATTTATATTTTCTGTTATACTGAACTGAATAACTATAAGATATTTGATACACATCGACAGAAGGATTTTGAGACATAAAGAACACATCAAACTGGGAATCGTCACGTAAAGTAATTCATATCTGCACCGACACGGGCAAATTATTTTCATCTGAAGAAGATCAACCGTCTAAAATTTGATAATGTTATGATATTATAAATTATCTTAAGTCTAACAACGTATGAAAATACACTTAAATGCTACAAGTGTAATCCCAAAGGAAAATTAACCCAGAATTTTTCTAATCTTTTAGAAACGAAACCATTTTTTCTTAAAATGGGAGATAAATTAACTATCAGATTCGAAGCCTGATGAAAATACCAGCGATTTTATCCATTAGCCGGATTAATTCAGTCACCAGAGGCTAAAGAATACGCCTTAGGCTATTTCTCATGAATTTTTCTCGTTCCTTTGTCAATTAATTTTATACTAGTTGATGGGTAGAACAAAGAAAAGGTTTAAGAAGTGACTTGAATTTAGTTCCTTTTATAATACTCTCCTTAGTTTCTCAAAGCGTGATAAATTGATCGATTTACTTCTTTCAGTTTTTCTAAAGTATATTTAACTGTAGTTTCTCTTGAATCGTAGCTATCATGTAAGGATCCAGAAAACCGCAATTAGAAAAGAAGAAAATATGTTTTATTTGATTGATTACTAATTTATTGTGACACCTTTGCATGATCTAATTACCGCAAAATAATTCATTTGTAAAATAATTCTCGTTTACTTACATTCTAGAAATTATACTACCATAAAATGCTCAACAATTGTGTTTGCTATTGTGCGTTACGTTTTGAAATTATCCCACGTTGTTAACTGTAAACTGACTTTATTTAAAGATTTTTATTAGTTCCAGATGTTCTGAAATACCCAGATATAAAGTTCTAAATAACTTAAAAACTATTTTTTTTTCTGACACTGCACATGCTCTATCGATTCCGATTGAAAGGCTTTTTTTTAGTTTAAAGTTAGGTATATTACATCTTGGAACATATTTATTCTACAGATTTCTTGAAGCAACCTCAGCATAAAAGTAATTTTTATTCCAAATTGACAAAGCTACCAAATTTGTATTCAGTTAGGGAATACCTGTTGGTTTCTCTGCCAAGTAAGAGCATTTCACCACTAAAATCATGAAAGAGAATGCTCTCGAAAAGTTCGCTTTTAGGAATGAATATTTTGTACCGAAATGTTTAACACGTCCTTCCTTATCGTATAGTACGATTAGCTTCCGATAAATAAGTTTACAGAGAATTCTCAATAAATCAACGAGATCTTGTTCCGAGTATGACACACCCGAACCGTTTTTAATTAGCAGAGGAATTTGGTGGAATGTAGTTAGAAATCGGAATCTTTCCATGTCCCCCAATCACGGAAAAAATATTACGTTTAGATATAAGAATGACGTCACAACTGTTTTTGCATTCTTTGTATTTTTTGTACATTGATACACTCAATCTGCGTTCATTAGGAAAATTTTAGAAACTGACTTCAGCTATCACTCTATTTTGGTCAAATGGACATTTACCTCGACTTCCTGCATCATTATTATGTAAAAGTCAAACTTAAGGTTAGAGTAACAAGTTATACGGTGTACCTATCAGTGTTGAAATATTGACCGCTGTTGGAAATCGATATATAGGATAGTTTGAGACTCTACAGCTCGTATAAATACTTTTTTTTAGGAAGCTTAATCAATTGACGTGGCTCTCGATCAAGGTCATTTTAGATACTGACTAGGCTCAGTGCTAGATTAAACAAGATGGAGGCCCTTAGGCAGTTGAAATCTGTCACCGGGGCCCTGTCAACTAACAATTTTACAAATATAAATAATTTATCACACAATAGTTTTAGAACTCCAATTTTACTGCACAAAAAATAACAAATTAATATAAAATATAAATAACCGATAAATTATTAAATATTATATACAATAAATTTTTTTTCAAATAATTAAATATTTTAATTTCTGAATTTTTTTT
>CM063498.1:99305300-99322800 GCA_032207245.1 Pardosa pseudoannulata | reverse complement strand
GTTAAAAATAAATCGGTAAATTCAAGAAATATTTTATTCTTCACTCCATCCAATAATCAAACTTTATGATTTCATGCTTTCATTTGTACGATTGATTAACTGCTTGGTGAATTTCAACTTTCTACTTTTTTTTAATAATCCAGGTAAAACAGGGTTTAAACGGGGGTTAGAAATGAATCAATAAGGGCCGGTTTCACTGAAGTCGTTTAAGGGCTAACTGAGACTAATCTTTGTTTAAACGGATAATTGCTTCTCACTATTTATTGCTGCCATGTGTTAATCGCGGTTAGCAGTTAAACGACTTTGGTGAGTTTGTCCCTAAATAAAATAAATACCATTAATGAGAACAAGACCAAATTTATGGTTGCTTCAAGCAGCTCTTATATCCCCCTCCCATTGAAAGAGAATTTTTATATCTTTGAGTTTGTAGACCAATTTACTTATCTAGGTATGGTTGTTTCTAGAGATAATGATATTAAGCATAAAATTAAGAATATATTATTTAAGGCTGTAAGTGTTATATGGCTTGAAGAACTTATTAAAGTCTAAACTCTTGAAACTCAATACAAAATTAAATTATTATACTACCCTTGTTAGACCTATCCCCTATATAATAATAGCCTAAGTTATCTGTCCATCTGTCCTCGAATTTATGAAGCGGTTGGACCTGGAATGGATTGAGCATCTATATGCCCTACATTACTTAGTATTCTTTTCCCCTACAAATATACCTAAATAATCTTATCTTCAGCCCTAAAAGTTCAGCATAGGAAGAAGTAAAGTTCTCAAACTTCGACAACGAAAGGAATGATTAATGACGTACCAGGGCTCCACTGAATATTATAACACTTTTTCGACAAGTCCGGCGATTTTCGCCAGCTATTTCTAATTAAGGAAAGTATTTGAAAATCGAAAAGAGGGGAAAAAAATACCCCGAAATTCCAAACACCGCCGAGCACGTTCTTAGCTTAAGAAAACTTAATTAATGGCCTCTAATCTCCGGAATGGTGGAATTTTAGTTGTTCGATTAAGCTGCCGAGTAAAGAATGGAACCGAAGTTTATTTGTAGGAAGACAAGGAGTGCGTGAATGATACACGTAATATATTAATTAATCATACAGTTTGTGGATGGAAAAGCGACATGAGGAAATGCACATAACTCATTCTACTTCGACAAAGCTATCATTTGCAATACTTTAAAGCTTTACAGTTAGCGATGCATATTTTTTACTATTCCCCCCTTTTTTTCTCTTTTTAGATTAATCCTAGAATGCTATCTTTACGTCTGAGTCATTTTGTATTTAAAATAATAAACTATTAAAAGCTAAAAAATAACTTGAATATGCAATAAATCATTTTTAAATGAAAATGTATATATTATTTGAATTTTTTTTACTGTAAAAGGAATTTTAAAAAGTCGTCTTTCAGATATAGCAACAGTAATAAAAGCATTCGACATAAACAGGATGGTTATGTTTAGAAAGCTACGGTCTACTGTATTGCTTTACGAAACACAAGATGGTGTTTCAGTGTTAAGTAACAGGACTATATATACTCATAGTTAAACCTACAGTTGATTATAAGTGCCGCGTTCGTTGAAGGTGAATGGGGAACGTAATATATGTTGGTGGTCACAATGTCTTTCAAGTTCTCAGACGTTCTACTTCTGGGAGTGGCAGGCCAAACCTATGGGTCTTCTGCTTGATTCCTGCTTTTAAATTACGATGACCCAGAGTTGGTAATGTTACTCGTTTCCGTAGCATACCTTAACCCTTTGACAGTTTCATTTTTTTACAGAATTCCGTCAAAAAATGTCACATTTTTTTTGTTCAATTTACATTTTTAAGTAAAGATGTGTTATTAAAATTAACATTTCTAATATTTGTAAGCATTTATTACACTTTTTTTTCTTTCTATGAAAGCATCATAGAACTGAAGTTTACCTTTCGTCTCGTCGATATCGAAGTTAATTTTTGGAATTCCAGTGAAAGCAAATCTAAGAGGCGGATCCGAAGGATTATCACAATTAATTTCAAAAAAATTGTCTTGCTTGATTCCACCTGTACTTTTATCAGAGTCACTAGTATCCTGGTCATCTAGTAAACTTTCGCTACTATCATTTACAGATAATTCAGTTTCTGATTCCGAGTCACAGATCGAAACACAAGAAATTAGCTCCATACGCTCTGAATTATCCATTATTTAAAAGTAAAAATATATTATTCCACTCTTACATCAATAAAATTATCAGGCTGTTAGTAAAATATAACCAAAAAGCTATACACTGAAAGATAACAATTCGTGTTCTGATACAAAATATGCGAAAAAAAAACACGCAATTTTAAACCAATCAGAGTAGAAAATGCAATAAACTGCAAACTATCATTTACTGGACATCTATACGAATAATTTGTTACTAAAATCGGAAAAAATTCGGCCTAAACAGTGCAAGCGAAATAGAAATCAGATTGCCCGTACGCCGTACGGGCAAATCAGTAAAGGCCCGAAAGCTGTGCCCGTGCGGCATACGGGCAAAACAGGGAAGGGGTTAAGCTACACGTGCTCTTCGGGGGTGGTAAATTGGTAACAGGTTTGCAACCTTGTTAAGGTGTTAGGGTAATGTCTGTTTCGCCTGCTGCACTGGATAAAAACAAGAGTGGCAAGTGCAGTTATTTGACAGATCCAGTAGCATTAATGTTCATTATATAGAAATTTTTCGTTGTATGGAATGCGATTCACAATTAAACATCTTTTTGCCCATCGAGACTGAACCCAACGATAGCCTAACGTGTACAGTACCGCCGTTCAATACCGAAATTCGTAGGTTCGTCGATCCCACTACGGCATGGATGTTCGCAGCTATTTGGAATCGCCTTTAAGCTGTAGGTCTCGCCCTCATTAACCCTGTTGTAGCAAAAAATAAATAAAATAAAATAGACTGTATAGCACCAAACAAACCAAACTAAACCAATGAATCGAGGCTGGTGACGTATAGCAGTGCCCCAATTGTATTAGCTTTCAGTTGCATACAAAATCTTTTGTTTGTATGTATGTCTATATCTGCTACACATTCTGAAATGGCTAGATTAATATTGACGAAATTATACATAATGTTTCAGAGAGACAGAGGGAAGGTTTGAAACGCGTCGACACGGATCAAGGTCATGGAGACAACGCTTTTTGACCTCTATTGAGCCTTTTGATCACATAGTAAGTCACCATGGATAAAATTATGCTATGATGTACTTTCAAAAGGAATGCGCTCTTTTTTAATTAAATTATTTAATTATAGCTCTTTTTTAATAAAACTTGAAGAATGCACTGGGTATAAAGGCTTTTTATTTTATAAAATAATCTCAACGTGATTACGATTTTCTGCTGATGCATACGATGGCAAAATCGGCTAAGTCCTGCGAGATATAATAACTATATGTATTGAAGGAAAAGAAAACTTTAAAACCTGTAATCTGCTCTCTAATTTATAGCGTAAGAAACACAATTTAATTATTCTTTTAAAATTTGCGACTGTTTCGAAAATTTTCAGTTATACTTATTTCTTCAACCAATCTCTTTCAGTGGAAATTACGGATTCTATGTTTCCACTCTCTCCGTTAATTATGCGTCAAACAATTTTCACCAAAAATATTTCCACAGAAATTTCAGTAATATTTAAGAGAAGCCTTCAAAGGCTTTATGAATATATTTTGCTGGTGTCTAGCAGAAAATTATTTGTAAGGAAGGTGTTCATATTAGATACAAGAAAATCACCCATCATGTTATGACAAGTGCTAAATGCCTCTTCATATGAGAAATTACCCGTCAAATTTGATGTGTTTAAATAGATATATATGCGAGATAAATGTTTAACATTAATTGAAAGCAAATAAAATAAACATATTCATCGTTAAAAGGTACTAAATTAATTCATAAATGTAAAATACAAATTAATTATAATAAAAATTAAATACAAAATTTTATGTATAAAATTCAATAACCATTCTGAATGATACATGTAATATATTAATACATCATACTGTTTGTGTATGGAAAAGCGACATGAGGAAATGTACATAACTCATTTAAGCAACACTTTCTACTTCGACAAAGCTATCACTAGCAATACTGAACAGTTAGCGCTGTATATTTTTTACTCTTTCTCCCTTATTTTCTGTTTTTAGTAGATTAACCCTACAACGCTATCTTTACGTCTGAGTCGTTTTGTATTTAAAAAAATAAACTATTAAAAAATAACTTGAATATGCAATAAATCATTTTTAAATGAAAATGTATATATTATTTTGCAAAAATCACAAAATCTAAGTTTTTATACTTTCCACGTTTTTTTTTATCATTATATTTAATAAAAATTAAAACTTATCCTAAGAACCGTAAAGCAAAGAAAAGATCTACTGCTCTGTGTCAAATATTGACCTAGTTATTTAAATTGAAAATTTAAAGATTTTCCTACTTCATTCAGGGACAGGTTAAAAAATTAATTATATTAATTCGAGGCTGAAATCAGATTGTGTTGTTGTTTCTAATACCACCTGGAAGAGACAAACACGTGAGCTAGAGGTTACTCGTTTGTTATTAACAAGTTGACTGTCAGATGCATTTTCGATGGTTTGCCCAAGACGCAGATGTGAACTCTTCATCATGCGATGCATATGTTGAAATATGATTAGTTGCAGATAAAATGAGTTATAAAATCATGCTTGAAGCAGTTTTCGAGGTGGGGTTTACCGGTGACTCTCATGGAGCCGTAGGCAATTGTTACGTTTGTCTTCTTTTTTTCAAACAATATTGCTTCGATTGTTAAGTGATTACTATCATTCTTTAGCATTCAAAGCAGCTAGGAAGAATTAGAGAAAAGAATTCGACTAAAACAGTGGTGACATATTATTCCGATTGCGTTGATTCACCTTTTCTTTGCCTTGAGTGTTTCCATCTGACTCATCGCAATATGCACAGATAAAATTTTTTCATGTAATAATTTTCATGGTAATAATTTTCATGGTAATAATTTTCATGTAATAATTTTCACATTTTTCAAGTAATAATAAAATTATTTTTGTATGTACTGTATTGTATTAATTTCTTCAAACCATTATAATAACCATGGTATTATAATGGTTCATATTTACTATAATTATGTACTTTTATTATTTAAGGTGTTACCCGTTACCGCTTACCCCCATGGCAGTCAACGTATTAAGGCGAAGGGGTGCACCTTTTCTTTAAGACCATCGCTAAGGTTAAATAACGACTTTTCTCAAGTAAGTCCTCGTGATTTAGAAGCTGGGACAAGCAGAAGACCCCCCAAGCTTGACCTGCCACCTCCAGTTTGAGAACTTAGAGATCCCGAACTTATTTGACCACGAACGTATTTTACGTCTCCCAACCGCCATTAATAAACACGGTCATCTTTGGGGACTTTCCTCTCACGGCAAAGTTTGGATCATTAAGCAATTTTCATTCCTAAATTATTACTTATTAATAAAAAACAATAAAAGTAAAATTGACGTTTTTTTTTGTTTCTAAAAGATAGTTTTTGGACAGTATTACAAAGAAAGGATAAAATGCTGAGTTTCTAATGCAGAAATATATGTAATGACATTTTCAACCTAAAAACTAAGCAACGTAATTTATAAGTCTACCTTAACATAATTTTTGGGCCTTTCTATCCGTTCATGGCACAACTTGGTAACCAACCTTTATTAGCACTTCTTATATAATTATTAATAAAATTAGTTTCACTTCCTCCGCGTTATCACATGACTAACCATTAAAACACTGATTGGCTGGCACGCTTATAAATTTCCATGAATGGGTTTTTCACTTCAAAAGCCTTTTAGCGATGATGTTATAATAAACTGCATTTCTATTTTCCGAAATTTTTTGTTTTCCCTGTCGTCTACATTTTTATTTACCGCACCCAAGCAATGCGGATTCACTTAACTTTGTGATGAGCTAAATTGCCCAATATGTATGTGTCTATAAGATATTATATAAAAAATGGGAAGCATGTTATAAACGGATTACTAGAATGTAGACATGCAAGCCGAAGATTTATTTTTTTTTTGGAGGCTGACGTGTGACCGACTTTCAGGTTATTTCGTCTGATGTTATGAATTATTTTGCCATATTTTCATCTCTTATTGGGCAAACAGTCGGTATTTGAGGGAGGCAACGTTTCGTGGCGTGACTAAACGTTTGCCCCCTCCAGGAACAAACAAGGACGTGCAAGTTTATCTAGTTTCAATGATATTGATTTATCGACAATGGTTCTGACAAAACGGAAAACAATGCTGTATCCTTCCAATTATTGGATTTGGGGGGAAAGCTGACAAAGGGAAATAAATGGAATATGGGTGGGATACAAATGAAACGAGTCATTTTAATCCGGAAAGCAGGAAAACATATAATCTTTTGTTATTTTTAAGGGTCGTGGTCAGAATGTAAGGCGTGGTTGGATTGAAAGATGGTCTTAAAACGGCATTTCACAACGTAATGAATGAGAATGTATGGGAGGTTGATAATCTCTGTGTTTGGGTACATAAATTTTGCGTGTGGCCAGTCTTGTATCGGTCATAAGTCATTAAATGGAATGTTTACTCGGAAAGGTAATCATTGCTTATGAGACTTATTTAAGCTTCAAGGATTTCTGCTCACATAATCGTTAGTTACTTCAGTTCAGTACGCTAAATCATAGGTTTAACGGTATTGTATTTCAATAATTTCCCAAATGCAGAAGGTGGATGGTATTTTAAAGAAACGATTTTGTTAATACGTCTTTTAGTATTTTGAGATAAAGAAATGATGTTTTCAGTACAAATATCTGTTATTGTTTTGTTTCGTTTTGATTGGTTAGGTTAAGTTTGGTTAGGAGTGCTATGACCTACTTTTTGCTACACGAGGGCTAGTTTAGACTCGGACCTGCTGCTTAAAGCTTTAACTGCTAGCAGCGGGATTCGAACCCACGGACTCCGGTACCGAAGGGAGGCGCCCTACCAATTGTCCATTGTCCGGCATTGTTTTGATTGGTTTAGTTTGGATCACTACGGTCTACTGTTTTGCACACGAGGGATAATGAGACAGGGACCTACTGCTTAAAGCCAATTCCAAACGGACCTACAACAATGCAGCGTCCTGCCAATTTCTCATTGTCGGCCTTTGGTTTGATTGGAATTTAGAATAAAAGATTTCTTAACCGTTAGTAAACCGACAGTAATAACTGTTACACACTAAAGCAAGAATATGGTTAAAGATTTTATAGTCGAATAATCTCCCAAATACAGAAAATATTTCTTATTTTCAGGTAAAAAATTTGTATTTATATGTCTCTTTAGCATTTTGGGATAACGGATTGGTGATTTTAGTACAAAGATCAATTATTATTTTGTTCTGATTGGAATGTAGCAGTGGTTTTCAAACCGTGTGTAACAATAAATTACATTCGGTTCAGCTCTTTTTACCTCTTCCCGTGAGTCATCATCAAAGACATACCAGAACAGAACCGGTTTGAACTGGAAAGAAACTTCGGACTTCTCCCAACTAATAGCAGGGTCCGTAGGTTTGGAGAATTCTGACCCCCCGCCATTCTGAAGTGGACCCCTGTTTTTTTTTCTCCGCGAGGCCGTCGGATTTTTTAAGAGGACAAGATTGTGACCAGAGGAGAGTAGAAGGTGAACGCTGTTGGCATCCGCGGCTTGAGGGATAGACCTTTTGAGAAAAATCATCACCATATTGTTTTTTAGGGCCTTCACCGACTCGAGAACAGTCTTCGATATCTACAAATGATAAGTTGATTACAGTTGTATTCCGTAGGCATTTATTTAGTTGTATAAATTCATTTAATCAAGACATATTTGTCCATGTGTTTATTAATGAGTATTAATTTCTTCTTTCTCAAACACTAGGAAAACGTAACATTATTTTTACACCGTGTTCTACGAATACCCGGAACTTCACAAAGATCTGTCCTAAAGAGTTCCACAAACATGCATAAAATATTCATCGAGATAATGAAAATGATGTAAAATGAAAACGAAACACATGTAACAAATAAAGCATCTATAATATATTGATTTTATTACAAGTATTATTTTAATATTATAAGCATTACAACAAGTATTATTTTATTATTTACTACAAGTACACACAAGTATATACAATACTACAAGTATTATTTTATTATTTTAAAGCAGGAATAGGGTTCCCCTTAAAATCTGATATCTATAAGGGTTCCGTGAGTCAACAAAGTTTGAAGACCACTGCAATATAAAATAAAAGATTCCTTTTGAAAATGTCTACTATAATTGATAGATGGTTCGAAGTTTACGTAAATGAATTTTCCAATTGAAACTATCCGTTTCAACATAGTATAAAGCGGTACAAAATCGATGTTGTCTCATTTAAAGAATGGTATTTTTAAAATATTAAGGTGAAAGGGATAAAGCGTCTATTTGGAGGTAAAATTAATACAATGGCCTCAAAACCCTACTTAAGAAATAAAATAGTTAAATGATTAAAGTGATGAAAATTGTTTTAGGTGATATAGGTAAGATGGGGTTCCCACTAAAAACCAGATAGCTCTAAGGGTTAAAAAGTTTTGAAGACCATTGTAATACAGAATAAAAGATTTCTTTTGAAAATGTCTACTAAAATTAATAGGTAGCTCGAAGGTTACATAAATGAGCTTTTTAATAGAAAATATTCATATCACCATATAAAGTGGTATGAAATCGAGGTTACCGCGTTTAAAAACCGGTATTTTTTAAAATATTAGATGCGAAAGGATGAAGGGTGTACCTGGAAGTAAAATTAACAGAATAGTGTCAAAACTTCATCTAAAGATTGAAGCATAGTTAAAAGTTTTTAACGAAGTGATTAAAGTGATGAAAATCGTTTTAGGTGAAATATTAAACCTACCCTATATTTATTTTCTGTCAGAAAATGAGAGCACTATTTTTGTACTTACGTAGTGTGTTAAATATCTATAATTTATGCTGTAACACTTTCCACATTTTGTAAACGGATATTTTGTAAGATTGTATTATACTAAACACTGTTTCAGCGTGAGCTGGAAAATGAGGTGTGTATGTTTTCAGACGGAAAGTCACAAAATTATATGTATCTATATATGTTTCAACATTCAAAATATGAATTTCTTCTCTTTTTGTGTTAAATGAGACTCAACTTTATTCTTTGTCATTATCTGCTGGTTTTAATTATAGTTTTTAAGTATGATTATGTAACTGGAGACATTAGAAAACTTCACTTTGTTGTTGTTTCTGATGCCACTCGGCCAAACCAAGCATGATTGAGCCATACGCTACTCGTATAAGGCAAAGGAGTGCGGCTTTCGTTTTAACGAGCTCATCTAGGGTGAAAGTAAGACTTTTGCTCAAGTGGGTCCTCGTAATTTTGTGTCCCAATTAAGAATTATTATTATTTCTAATAATTTTTACCAAATCAAGAAGAATAAATTGAAATTTTATGTTGTTAGTAAACTTTGCAACTTAAGCTAGCAATTTAAAGAGAAATGTAAAAAAAGGGGGTACAAAGTGTTATGCTGAAAAGAATAATAATGTTACGTTGGCCTAGTGTTTGAGAAAGAAATTAAAACTCATTAAGAAACACATGGACAAATATCTCTTGATTAAATTATTTATATGAACATAGATAAATGCCTAAGGAATACAAATAGTTGAATCAACTTATCATTTGTAGATCGAAGACTGCTCTCGAGTCGGCGTCAATCCTGAAAAAAATAATATGGCTATTCTTTCAAAGGGGGTCATCCACAAGCCACGGATGCCAGCCGTTCACCTTCGCCTCTTCTGGTAACAACCTTGTCCCTCAAAAAATTTCCGACTCTCTGCGGAGACAAAAAAAAAGAGTCCACTCCAGAACGGCGGGGGGAGAGGGTCAAAATTCCCCAAAACTAACGGACACCTCTATTGGCTGGGAGAAGTCCGAAGTCGCTCTGCATTCAAACCGGTCCTGCCCCGGCATGTCCCCGAAGACCCATGGGGTGACCGAATGTAATTTATTGTTACATATGCCCAAAGAATAAAGGAAATACACATTGCAAGTTGTTGTTGCCTTAGCCACTTGGTGAGACCAAGCCCAATTGTGCTATACGCTACTCGTATTAAGGCAAATGAGTGCATCTTTCGTTTTAAATAGCACCTCAATTGTGAAAGTTGGACTTTTAGCTCAAGTGGGTCCTCGTAATTTTGAAATATGGACCAAGCAAAATACCCATAGGCTTGTCCTCCCAACCCCAGAGGTATTGATTGAGAACTTTCAGGAGATTGTGATCACGAACATATTTTATATGTCAAAGTCATCTTTAACAAACACGGTGGATTTTATGCTGGCTTGGACTCAGAACATGCAACCCTCCAGTTACGAGAGCATTGCCTTTGCCGACTGACCTACCGCGGCTCAGAAATTTTCACAGCAGGATTTTGAAAACTTATAATTTTGTTTCGATAATTCTTTTACATGCAACTTGAAAAGCCGAATAATCAAAACATTTGAAGTACTAGAAACGTTGTATGATAGGTATTCATTATAAAGTTTGAAAAGTTGGTAATTTTAGTTATAGAGTGATTTCTTCATTATAATACATATGTATTTCTATTTGTAGGCGAGAAAAATATTTATGGAAAGCACTTTTGGATTTCAACATCTTTAATATGTCTAAAAGACAAAAAGTCTGTAATCGTTATTATTGCGATAATGTATTTTAAAAGAAAGTAGATGTGTTTCATATTTACTATAATTGTTGGTTTTGTCTTATGTGTAAATAGAGCAGATTGTTAGAAAGTTCTGAGAGATTTTTATAATGTTTACTCTTACAAGGACAGAAAACTTTTTCTTTATCCCAAAACTTTTCCTTTCTGTACATAGAAGTAAAGGGCAGTATGTTACAAAATTAAAATTCTACAGAGGCATCGTAAAAATTTGTTACAGATTTGTTTGAATTAGTTTATTTTTAATGAAATGTTTTATAAACGTCTTTGATGTACTAAGAAAGGCATAATACTGCAGACATATTGAAAAGTAGAATTACGAAGTTTTACGTTTAATTTGGCGGGAGGTCTTTACCTCGAAACCTTGGGGGTTCATAGTTTCTTCCAATTTGCTTAATCTCCCAGTTTTAGGAAATGCAGATGATGATTTTATCCTATAATATAACAGATGAGAACAGATTATATATGAATATGCAAAAATCTCTTTTTTAAATGAATAAAGTACTGTTTACTTGCAATACAGAGCCAGGGTAGCTCAGTCGGCAAAGGCAACGCTCACGTAACTGGAGGGTTGCGGGTTCGGAGCCCGAGCCGACTTAAGATCCGCCGTGTTCGTTAAAGGTGACTGGGGGTACTTAAGATATTAAGATATGTTCGTGGTCACAATGTCCTCCATGTTCTCAATCAATACCTCTGGGGGGGTGGCAGGTCAAACCTATGGGTCTTCTGCTTGGTCACTGCTTCAAAATTACCAGGAATCACTTGAGCTAAAGTCGTACTTTCACGCTTGATGTGCTCTTTAAAACGAAAGGCTCACCCCATTGCTTTAATGCGAGTAACGTGTGGCTCAATCGGGCTTGGTCTGACCAAGTGGCTAAGATAACGACAACATGCAATGCATATTTCCTTTATTCTTTGCGCTTAACATTTTGTATCCTCCTTTTTTTTTTACATTTCTCTTTAAATTTCTACCTTAAGTTACAAAGTTTACTAAGAACATAAAATTTCAATTTATTCTCCTAGATTTGGTAAAAAATTATTAGAAATGATAATAATTCTTAAATTTGGGACACCTCTCTATGTCATGCCACCAATACAAAATAAATACGATACACGTGACTTTATATTGGTCTTTATCATAGCACGGTTTTTAAAATTAGCTACGAATAAGATAAAATGGCATGCAATAATCATGCCCAGTTAGTTTTTGAATAATTTTTGTTAGCGATTTGTTAATGATAAATGTATACAATGACCAAAAAAACGTTTCCACTATTTAAGAAAAAGGGTGTACGTCAAAGGAAACACGTAAATGCCAGAGTCGTAGCCAGAAATTATTTTCGGAGGGGGACCAAGGGAGAAAGCTATCTTTATTTGTGAATGATACTTCAATTGATGAATGGGAAAGCACTGTATTTCCGGAATATAGTGCCGGAAATACAGTGCTGTATTTCTGGCCAGCGGCCCAGGAAGACTTTTATGGTCTGAGCGTTTGTTTTAAGAGAACAACTGTTTATGTTCATGAACAGATAGGCAGATAGCACACACACACACACACGTGGGGCATTGTCTATCTACAAAATGGACTTTCAAAATTTCGGGGGAGGGAACCAGTCAGCCAAATACCTTCTGTTGCCTACGGCCTTGGTAAAGGCGAACAAAAATCTTATTTTAAAGAAAATCCACGTACACTGTGCTCCAGTAAAAGAGATTACATAGGTAAGAAAAGAGACCAGATGACAGTCTACAGAATCTCAGGTATCCCTGTGTGTTGTCCCCTGTTTAAAAAAAAAACTATCATACAAAGACTAATATTTAACTTTTTCCATTTGCCGTGATAACTCGGGATAGTAAATTAATATTAAAACTAAATGCTTTTACATCTATACATTTAGGAAAAAATTATATTAGTATAAAAAATTAATATGTAAAATGACTAAATTTTGCCGAAATTTGTCGAAAAAAATGACAAATATTAAAGCTTCTTTTTTAATTTGTGGTCTCTAAGAATTGAGAAATTTCGAAATTTATAAGTAGAGAACATATCCGCCTCTAATATTTGAAAAATGGAAATCCGCCGATTATTTAAGTATGATATTTAACTTGTCATGTTTGAAGGACAATACAAGTTCCGCCCATACTCCGAGCAGATAATTCCAATAAAGATGTAACCTAACAAATTATCCAGTATCGCCGATCAGCCAGTCATTTGCATCGTTCAATTTTTATACTTGCAGGTAATAAATAGCTGTTCTACTGGGGCACCTGCTTTGATGGATTGATGAAGATGAAGTATCGATTTTTTATTGGAACGAAAAGAATAATCTCGTTAAATTTTGTTCCCATCTAGCCATTTTAGTGTTGGAATCAGAAAGTAGTAGTTTAAGTATTTGAGATTGTGTAATTCTGAAATTGGTGGGAAAAAATATAACAACCAGATTTTTTTTCCAAGCTTCACTGGAGAAAATTTTATAGTTTCTAAAAATAAAACTATTTTGTGCTAAAAATTAATGTTTATTAAAAAGAAATAATTGTTTTAGCCTATTTAAACTATTAGTTAAACTTATTCCGGCTTAACCGCTTGCCTGATGTGGTATAGCCACATTCAATTTAATAGGGAATGCCAGGAATTGCCGGCTTCCTGACTTATTTTAGGGAATGGGCTTGCCATGTCCAAGTCACTTTGAATCTTTCCGCGCTTACCATCAGTGGGTTGCCGTTTTGCTCTCCCCGTCTTTTATCATTTGTTCAGCTTGAGCGTTGCTTGGCGCCCTAAGATTACTAGGATGTTCTTCCTACTCACGCTAAGTTTTGGCGATCGTCTTGGGTTCCCGCTGGAGGGATTTTTCCACTGACCTCGCCATGCGCGGTGTTGAGTGGCCATCATTTTGGCCGAAATTGGGGGAGAGATCACCTACATCATAAAAAAGTATTTTTTTTAGCCATTTTGCTTTTTCTTATATTTGTGTCATGTCGAGGACTTGTATTTTTCTGACAAAGTCAGCAAGGAATAGAAAATAAATAAAATTCCTTTAAAGTAATCAATTAACTAATCAATTAATAGGACTCTTTTCTATTCGAGTCCTATTAATGTCATCTAATCGAGTAGGATGAGCATACAAAAAAACATTTTCTTGACTATAATATACAAAAGTTTAACTATAATATAGAAAATTGACTACAATACAAAAATATCATGTTTCATAAGAATATTTCGACCCATTTTAGCTTTCATTTTCTCTTTATAACATTACAAATATTTTGTAATAAACAACACTCGAAATACAACCATTATGTTATTAATTACATGGCCTTAGAAAATATCTTTTTGCAGGAGGACGTGGACAAGCCCCATTCCATAAAATAAGGGGTCAGAAAGCCGGCAATTCCTGGCATTCCCTTTTAAATAGAATGTGGCTATACCACACCTGATTATTCCGAGTTATCACGGGTTCGTATGTATTCCAGTAATTATTATCCCGAGAAAACTCGGGCGAAGCAGAATTTGTCAGTACGATTTGTTTTATCACGGTTTTACTTGACCTGGAGGAAATGAAAGGAAATATTTAGCTTTGATTGGTAGTTTTGTTGGTTTCGCGGTTCCTTTGGAAAGTCTGGTCACGTGTTTTCCCTGTTGTATAGTATAAGTCGGCTTGTGAATTAGTAATGTCTAATAAAGAAGGATGTTGCGAAAAATCATCGTGACGAATTTTCTGCCACATCATGAAGACCAAACATTACTCCTTCATCACTCAGGTTAACCTCATGGCATTTTCCAGATGTTATTCCTGCCACTGCAAAAAAAATCTAATCCAACGAGACAGTGTACTCTGTGCTCTAGTAAAAGAGATTACATAGGTAAGAAAAGAGACCAGATAACAGTCTACAGAATCTCAGGTATCTCTGTGTGTTGTCCCCTGTTTAAAAAACTATCATACAAATACTAATATTTAACTTTTTCCATTTGCCGTGATAACTCGGGATAATACGGGTAACGTGATACTCGGGTAAACTACTATTAAAACTAAATACTTTTCCATCTATAAAAAATTGAAAATTCAACTTAAAACCTACACATTTTGTTTTGTTTCGTTTCCACGTATTTAATAATAAAATAAAAAAATGCGATGATCTTTTTTGCAATTTTTTTCAAAAAAATTTATAAGGGTAGCGGTTAAGAGGACTCCCACTTTCTACACACTGTCGACATATTGTGTACACACAGTGAAACTATACCCTGTTGAACGTGTACTTGTTTCGATAAACCCTAAGGTTTCAAATCCTTGTACTACTAACAGAAGATATTTTACCCTTGCAAAGAATGCCTGACAAATTTACTGAATTTGATAAGATTTTGGAGAGAGCTCATAAACATTAAAAGAATTTTTCTGGTAGTTACAAATTTTTCAGATCCATGAATGTTTGTTTTGTGTTTGGAGCCCTAGGTTGTTACTTGAGACTGGAACCTACTGTATAAAGCCGATTCTGTACTGCTCCAAATGTACTGCTGTGGGATTTGAAGTCAGTTACTCCAATATTAAGAAGCAGCATTGTACCCATCAGGCTATCGTTTGACTGAAGAGTAATTGACAAAAGTGTTAAACAACAGTAGCAAAAAAGATGGTGTTTTTCGAATACTCATTGCTAAGATTAAGCAGGATATAACCAAAAGCCCAGGGGAGATTAAAATATTTTACTCTTTCTGCTTTCAGCCGAACGATGGCCGATTGGTTAGGGGTCTGGTCTTCGGTTCCGGAGTTCGTGGGTTCGAATCCCACAGTGGAATAGATGTTCGTAGCCGTTCGGAATCGGCTTTAAGCTGTAGGTCCCGGTCTCATTAGCCCTCGTATTGCAAAAAGTAGACCGTAGCACTCCAACCGTAGCAGACCAAACCTTTCTGCTTTGATGCAAAAGTCTTCGTGAAAAATAAGAAGATATTCTGTTATAACAGCTATGTATGTCCTGCGATTACTCTCAAAATATTGTCACGTATCGAATTACTATCTTATAGCTCTAGAGTATAGTCTTCCTACCATTAGCATGAAATAATAGCAAAAAAGTTAAATCCATAAACACTTCTCTAAATCTTTTGTAAAACAAACTAAACCATTTATGATGTTTCAAAAATGTGATTGAGTTCTCTCGAAATACGAATAGTAAAGCACCATCCCACAAGCAACGATATATCGCTGTAGAGTATTCGCAATATTCTTCGTAAGTATTGCGAATGATAGTATATCGTAGTTTGGTTATAAAACTCTAAATAAAATTGTACAACACTTTGTGAGACATTCAAGACCTGATTCAACTATTATAAACTCATGAAATAGTTGTTCTTAACACATTCTATGCGGGACATTTACTAGTACGTTTTCTGACGATTGATACTTGTGCGCGAGTCACGTACTAGTACGGGTTAGTGTAACAACATGGTTTGTTTGTTGGTACAAAAATAACGGTATACACAGGAAAATGTTCTTTTCTACTACATAGATTCTGGAAAAATTTAGACAAATAAAATTTTTACATTAGTCGATGCGGAATCACAGAACGGGGAAAAATTAAAACTATATACTACTATTTCTATTTGATTTTTCCTATTCAGAATACTATTATAAATTTATCCTCTAAAAAAATTTTTTTTGTTTACAAAAATCTTATGGTTGTTATTTATATATTTCTGTTTATATATTTCAATATAAAATATGAAAAGTTGGTTAAAAATTAAATAATTTTCGATCTATTCAGATTTAACTGAATAACTAAATTTACGATCAAACCGCCAGCTCAATTCCAGCCATTCAATCCCGCTGCGAAATGTACCCGAACACAATATGTTAATTGTAGAACATGTAATATAGGCGAATTTTGAAAAAAAAATGTAATGTATTACGGTTCAGAAGATTGCATTAACCTGAAACACATTTTACATAATGAATAATGTATAAATTTTTTATGTAAGAAGTTCAAAAACTCGTTTATATTTGAGAAAGGTAGAAATAAAATATAATTGCAACTAATGTAAAATCCTAACTTAGAGATTAAAGATATTTTTTACCTCTAAGTTAGGATTTTACATTAGTTGTTCAGTTAAATAAATATTTATTTAACTGTATGAATGATGTTAATTCATTATATGGATAATATGATTATATGCACACAGAACAAATTTATGTAAAACCAAATTTTTTCAATCTTGATGATTGTTCTATAACTTATAAATTTAAATTCTTCTCTATCAATTTCTTGTATATTTTATAATAATCAGTTAAAAGAGATAACTTTGCAATTTTTATACATTTGAAACATTTTTTAAATAACTCCTAAATTTTTATTTAATTTTATTAAATATTCAAATCTTTATGATCGTTTGAAAATAAATTTATTCTCTATGCATCAAGATTCCTTTAGAAGTTATGATACCCAGTAAATATATATACTTGAATTAGGTCTGTCATAACAAAAATGCCTTATTTTGGAAACTATCTGTGGAATAAAATCATATTTGAAATTTCATATGCTTGAAAAGCCAAAGCTCGAGTATATCTGAATCCTGAAAATATCTTCTTGTAAAGGTGGCGTATATCTAACACATTGCCGTAAAGCCAATGGTCCGTAAATGGTTAAGAGAAATGCTTCAAGGCTCCTGGATGTTACAACCAAATAAAAATCATCATTGTCCTTCTATATGAATGGAATATGGAAACTGCCAATAAAAGACCATAAAAGCCTTGGCA
>CM063498.1:99297800-99300300 GCA_032207245.1 Pardosa pseudoannulata | reverse complement strand
GATTCGATTCCCGAGTAAGACTTGAATGTATTTGTGTTTTCCCTTCATAGTAAGTAATATTAGCCACCTACATGTTGTTGCCACATTAAAATGATCAACGAAATCGGCAGCATTGTAGAGAATAATGTTAATAAAGACAAGAGCAAAGTAATCTACTACTTTACTTGCATTTAAAATTTGTACTCCAATTAGCCCTACCAATATGCAAAGAATATTTCCAGTACGCTGCACTGGAAAATAAAAGCGATGTTCATAATGTTTCCGTATGGAGATTGTAACTCTCAGCAGGACAATGCACCTTTCCATTGGGTTCAATCGATCTATACTAGGTCCGAAGAAAATAAATCAAAGAATAATTTGCATACATAGACAGCTCAAACCTCTGCCTTAAACTATATTACGTAGTTTCAGACGAAGTTGAAAGATTACTTCAAAGCATGGAAACGACATCTTCCGATCTGACCCTACTTAGAACTGCTGTTATGTTAGCGTGGGGTAACATTCCTCAGCAACAGTATCATATACTAATTGAGTCTAAGTCAAGAATACCTGCCTATGTTCAGAGATAAAGGTGGACCAATTTATAATTAGAGGATTATCTAAATATTTGAACACATGGTAGTTTTAAATTTAAAAATTCAAATTTGCGAAAATTACTCTATCTGAATTTTTATACGTACACATGTTTCTTTACATTTATCGAACAATAGCTGAGCAGTTAGAGTTCTGTTCTTCGGTACTAGAGTTCGTGGGTTCGAATCCTACTGTGATATGGATATTTGTAGTAGTTTGGAATCGGCTTTGAGCAGTACGTCTCATTAGCCCTTGTGTTGAAAAAAAGTAGACCACTAAACCTATTCTTACATTTAGTAATAATAAAAACTCATCTTGAAAATTATAACACAAAAAAATTAATATCTCTGTAAAAAAATTAACCATTATATTTATACTCCAATTTTGCTTAAAGATTTTTCTCCTTTTCTTCAGGACTTCGGGTGGAAAGATTGTTTACAGGGATTTGAGGTTTAAATCAAGCTGTAAAGTTCATTTTACGGCAAAAGGGGAGATGGCATTAAGAGTTTATTTTGCTAGAAAATACAGTATATATTTTACAATGGATACATACCCTTTTATAATGGTCGACCTTTTGCTGAAAAAGAACGTTGCAACTTGATTTCCACTCTGAATAACTGTAATTAATGTTTCACTCAGTCTTACAAAGAAAGAGTAAAATATATTCCCATCCTGTATAAGATCACGCCTAGGAATTTTTCTCTCTTTTCTGTTGCTGTCTTTGTTTGTACAAACACCCTTACGCTGAAGCGATCCATAAAATAATGGCTCAGTGTCATATTGAAAAGTCTCTGGATGTTTTAAGTTGAATATATGATTTATTTTAATCTAGATCACCCAAAACATTATTTCGAAATTGATTGGCTCTTATTGTATGTTATTGTGCATAATTTAGAGGTAATTGTCAAAGCTTTACACACATACACACATATATATGTATATATATATGTATATATATATATATATATATGTATATATATATATATATATATATATATATACATATATATATATGTATATATATATATATATATATATATATATATATATATATATATATATATATATATATATATATATATATATATATATATATGTAAGGAAAATTCTCAGGGGTTTTCAAAACTTAAATCAAGGGCTAAAAATTCCCGCGTCATTTTGCATTCCCCTTTTTAACCCCTAACCTAAATTGACCACTAGGGCTACAGGTTACGCCCACAGAAAAGGGGCCTTCCCAATTATAAACCTACACGGCCCTAGCAAACAATTTAGGAAATTTCTAAATTAAAAGGAGATACACGATGTCAGAGACAGATTTTTCTAGAGATATTTTCCCACAGATGTTAACCCAGGTGTTACGTGTCTTGTACATAGAACTTCATGCTAGCTGACCCTTCCGTTTGTCCTGTCCCTATGATGAAGTGGGAACCGGTCCTTCAACGTTATCTTAATAAAGGTCTTTAGCTGAAACGGTATCATTTTTATGGCCATGACTGCAACCATCCATCGAGAAGTCCGTCTCCTTACACACACACACACACACACATATATATATATATATTTATATACATTATATATATATATATATACACACACACACACACACACACACACACATATATATATATATATATATATATATATATATATATATATATATATATGTGTATATATATATATGAAAGTATGTAAGACTTCGCCATTTTTGACTGACCGGAAATTAGAAAATGGTAATGAAAATGAGTAATGAAAGTGAGTGTCATGTGATTTAGAATCGATGCCAATATTGTCGCCAAGTCGCTACATTTGGAGATATGAATTTAGAAAAAAAGGAAAGGAAGGAAAAAATACCTATTTGTGTATGGGTGTCTGATTATGTTTTATTAAATTCCTGTGTTTGATATCACGCAACGGGCGGCCAATCCTA
>CM063498.1:99275300-99292800 GCA_032207245.1 Pardosa pseudoannulata | reverse complement strand
TTATGAAAGATTTGGAAACAAAATATATCTAAATAATCCTGTATAACATTCGTGTTATGCAGAAATATTGAAATAAAATAAGTCGAAACAATTTAAATATGTTCCATTAGCAGCTGAAAGAGCGTTAAAATGGCATAAAAATCACAAAGTGTACCAAAAGATAATAAGATAATCAAATCATATTCGTGTTTAAAAGACTTACAGGTCGGTAATTCTCTCATCTGTCTTTCTCGAGCTTAATCCGGAAAGTAACAGTAATAATGGTCAGCCCCGTGTTCAGTGACTGCTATAATTTGATTGATAACATCGTAGAGAGTAAAAGGGGTACTGAATCAGTGATAAGTTTCGCCGACGCTTGATGACTTGCAATGGATACGGAAAAGAGTTTGTTTACGATGGATTGGAAACGTATCTCTTATTGATGTGGCATTGCATTGTGGTATATATTAGAAATCATGACTTTTAGGGTTTTAGATTGTGAGAGTGCAGCTACGTTTTGTTTAAGGTTTGTGAAGCTGATTGGCTCGCTGCACTCACACGTTGTGGGTTGCATGCGAAAGTTTTTTCGTGACTCCAGGAGGAGTGTGGTGTGGACAGTGGAGAAGCCGGTACTTCAACTTCGGGTTCGGAGGGTTGTGGTTGGTCACCAAGGAGACAATTCAAGACCATTCTTGGAGACCCGCTCGATCTTGGCTGCGCCGGGAGAAGACGCCTCGGCACAGGATAATGGAACCATAAAGATATGAAAGGGTTTTGGCGAATGACGTATAGGGTTGCTGGAGGAGTTTAGCAAAAAGGGAAAAGAATGTAGTGTGCTTGTAGACATCGGCATTTTTTTTTCAGGATCACATGGCGTACTTCTTTTACTTTATTTTTTATATATATTTTTTGTCTTTCCTTCCTTATTCATATATTTGTATTTAGTAGATAGTACAGTGGTAATCTGATATATTAAATAAAAAACATAATTAAAACGAACCTGGTTATTGTTGAATGTGGGTCAAAGGGACTTGAAACAACGACAATGTACAGCCACCATAATATAGATATATAAAAAAATCTGATGTGGACACAATAGGACTTCCCTTATATATATTACATTATACACATTTTTTTGGACACTATCTTTAATCTTTTTATATTTTGAACGCTCCTCTAATTCTTCAATAAAATGGACAGTTACACAATTGCTAAAATATTGCCTTTTAATAGCATGAAAAATTTGAGCTGAGCAGTAGGACTGTCATCTGGCAAAGACTAAAAAAAACTCCTCTGAGCAACAGCCGTTGTGGACCAAGGACTACAGTGCCATTATCCATTTCCGAGACCAAGGTCCCTGGGGTGCCAAACATATGTCCGACCAGGTGGTTAACCTTTTGCAGAAGCCCCAGTGTTCAGTTCCCAAGCATGCTTGGTCCTCAATTTGTGTACCCACTGAAAGGATGAATGGCCGAGTCACCCTTATCCAGCCCGGGGATCAAACCTCGAACCTGCGTCTTGGGAGCATGAAGCGCTACACCAGTGCCGCTGGGCTTCTGGAAAAGATTGTTTTACAAAAGACTGCAAAGAGTAACAAAGACCGATAGGCTTCTGACAGAGACTACTAGCTTTTAATATTTGATATATTCAGATTTTTTGTTATATAGAGTACAGATTCCAATAAAACATTCAGGTGTGCAATTAGATAATTCAATTAAATATAAAATTTTGACATTATAAGATTAAATGTTTTGAGTTATGTTAACAGTTATATCCGTAATATTTAAATAGTTCATTATATGGAGTGAAGATTCCAATCAAAGAGTGTGGTAAAAAACTGGATATTAGAACAAAATACAAAATTTTAATGTTCTATATCTTACTGTTTTGGAGTTAAACGAGATAAATGCGTATTTGCACGTATACAGTACGTAGTACGTAAGTAGGGAATATAATTTCGTAATTGTTCAGATAGTATTTAACATATTAAATATACTTTTATGTTCATATGTCTATTTATATAGAAGATAATGCAAGATGTTTCATAAGACGAATGACTATTAGAAGCAAATTTCCTCTACCTTTAACAACTATTACATAAAGTCTCTGTTCTAATCATAGCTGACATGACCCTTGATATATAACCGAACGATCGTAGAATGGTTAGAGATCTGATCTTCGGTATCTGAGTTTTTGGGTTCGAATTCCACAATGTAGTGGATGGTCATAGACATTCGGAATCGGCCTTCAGCAGTAAGTCCCAGTCTCATTAGCCCACGTGTTGCAAAAGAATAGACCGTAGCTGTCTTAACCAAGCCAAACCAAACTTGGGATATGTAAAATTATTAATAATGATCGTTACAATACAGCTTTGCTTCTTTATGTCTGCCAGTAGTACAAAACATTAAACAGCACAATACGGCATTACCACACGAAAACTCGTTTTCTCAATATTGTGAAAGAGCTATTTTCCGCAAACATCATCAATACAATACCTTCTCTATTCCGTATATTGATTATTCTTAAGTGGATGGAATGCGAGGTTGACCACTATTATTGTTACTTTTCAGATTAATATATAACTGAGAGAGATGGGAGAGTTATCGATACTATACAAGTAAGGTTTCGTTTGAACCCAAACTTAGCCCTTGAGATTTGTCTCTTCCATTTTATTTATGTTTTTTGGCTACTTATAGAAAATAGGATTGCCAGATTACTTACATATATTTCATTTCGAAATTTGTTGGTGATATGAAATTTTTTTTCTTGTCGGCGGAGTTATGAAAATAGGGTAAGGTTGCTCGTAGTCATTAATAAACACACACACACACACACACACATACACATATATGTAGGATTCGGTGTCTAGGGGTGTCGTTAGACAAATTCGATGACAGACTAAATTAACAATAAACATTTAATGACGTAACAACACAGAAAAAATTTAAGCACAAAGACGAATAGTTAAATCACAGTGACGACGCGGTATAAACAAGACTTCCTACTCGAAGCTTAACATAGGCAAGACACCCTACTCGGTGTTTAACATAGAAAATACACCCTACTCGGTGTTTAATAAATTGAGGGAGCTCAAGTGCCACGGGTCCTTCACTCGACCTGGTCACTCTTTCTCCTCCGACCCTGACTCGAATGTCTCTCTGTCGTTCCTTACTTACCCCACTCAGTGATGAGGGCGCGACCTTGCGAGAATGCGCTGCACTAAATCCTACACACACACACACACACACACATATATATATATATATATATATATATATATATATATGTAATAATATCAATATCTAAGCCGTGAAGTCTATCCAAAATTATCCCTTTTCCTATTCATTATTCTAAATTTTAATTTCTCCTCTTTATATTAACCATATTCCCCAGCCATCCAATTTAAAGGAGGATTTTTTCATTCCTTCAGCATAACCCCGAAATTTTTTCTTTGATTTTCAAAGCAAAAAATGATATTGCTGGCATTTTAATGAGGATGCAATAACTCTTCGTGGGAAATCTGTAAGGATCAGCAATAATAGTCATCTGGAACGCAACACTTTGGCAGATGTCTCTAATCAAAGGTTACTCTCGCTAAGCAATTAAATGTTGCCTCAGCCTTTTCCCACGACACTTAAACACATATGGTATTTGGTCGTCTCTCGCAAAAGGTTCGTATTATTACCTTCCGGTTCAGATGCCACTGGATTTTGTGCTACTTTGATCGGATGAAATAAAAGTTATGTTCGGCCACGACGACTGATGTGTTTTTTGGCAGACGTTTAGTGGGACTCTTGGCCCCCAACATGACCGGGCTGAGGAAAATAATAGGGGTAATTTCAAACGAAGTTTTCAAGTGTAAAAAATGTGGGAGCCAGTTAGTCCCTGGCCTTACACACACACACACACACACACATGTATATATATATATATGCATGCTAGTGCATTAACAAGTAAATAGAAATAAAAGCAATCACACAAATAAATAAATGTTATGCGATAGAAATAGTGACGAAGCTGCTTTTAAAATACTTTAAAAAATAGTTTCACTTTATATATTAATTTCAAAAGAAAATGTGTCTGAGCAATCAAACTGACACGTTCCATTAGCAGCGGGAAAGAAATATAATGGCTCGATGAAATCACAAGTGGTGTATGTTCGGGCCAGAAGAAACCTTATAGCGTCGATAGCTCTTCCCATCTGTCTCTCCCGGGCAGATTAATCCGGAGAGTAACAACAATAATGGTCAGCCTCGTGTTTTATCCGCTTAAGTTCCATCGATAGACGGAGTGGGGTATGGAATCGATTATGAGTTTCGCCAGCGCGTGATGATTTGTGATGTATACGTGTGCGGAAAAAGGATCGGTTTCCGGTTGAAATCCGGATTTCTATCGTTACAGCATCGCATCAGGTTGCATCATTTTGAGTTATGTACCGGAAGTGGCTATAACTTGAGAGAAACCACAGTGCACGTCCACGAAAGTGGTTGTTTTAAGTTGTTTGTAGAAGTTCGTTTAGATTCCGTATTGCTTCGGGGAAAATAGAAATTTGATAGTTGTAGAAGAAACCATCCAGGATTTATTATTTCTGTAGTATAATTCCATTTTACACGTCTCCTGCAAAACAATCTTAAAAGAATGTCGAAAAAGAAAATTTGATGCGGATACATGACTTTCTGGTACCCCTTTTAAGTTATACAAATATTTTATTTTGATTGTCTGATGCTTCATTAGAATTATAACTCTCACATTCCCTTCAAGACTTAAAGTTAGTTTTATTTCTCAAGGCAACAGTGTACATGAGTATAGATCAAATACTGCTATCTAGAGGCAGCCTGCAGTATTAACATCATTGAGATTTTTTCTTACATATATATTTTATTATAACCCGAAATTTTTTTAGATTAAAATTCTACATTTATTCTGCCCCAGGAATGATCGCTGAAAGCATTGTTACAACTGTATATGAGTATATCGATGTCTTTTATTATTTCTATAGTATAATCCCATTTTATGTCTCCTTCAAAACAATCTTAAAAGAGTGTCGAGAAAGAAAATTTGATGAGTTTTTTCAAAAGGTCTAATTTTTTAATAAATTAAATTAGTTCAATATTTTTTGATGCTACACATTTCTTATACACTGGAATAGTGAATCACTTAAAATATTTGCTTGATTCACATTTGGTAAAAAATTTTGGTCCTTCAAAATCATACACATCGAATTTTAAACGAATTTTTAGTACCTTTATATATAACTATGAGTGTAACATCATTAAAAATTATCCAAATTTAAAGCTTTTTGGTCATTCACTAGTAAATACTAACAAAAGCCTTCATAATAATTTTCAACAAAATATTTTAAGAACTTTTTGAGAAATCACATTTCAAGTTTCAACATTTTATTAAAAATACTGTTCTGAGAAAAGCGCATTTGAAGTTTATGAAAGCAACTTTAACTATTAAAAAATTAAAATACATGTTTAAAATTCCCCCCACTTTCTTGCTTCAAAACTTTCTAATTGCAAAGTTGTTAATTATTAAAAATACTAGAAAAATGTTTAAACTAATCTTCATGAAAATTTAAAAAGTTGTGTCCAAAAAATGCTCTTTAAAAGGCTTTAAATTCACAACTTCCGGTTCCGAAGAGTTGCTACTTCCGTTTTGTTTTGATAGCTGTCACTGATGTTTAAACAGCTGTAACCTTTCTTTAAAATGCTGTAGAGACAAAACAAAAACAGATTTATAAGCCTAAAAGTTGAAATTTTACAATAGAGGAATAAAAAAAAATTATGATTTTTGGACGTTTTCAACGTAGATGGATACCTTAATATTCGTTATGTTGAAAATTTTCGTTATAAAAAGTACATATTAGAAACAAAAGGGAGGTGTATAACTTTATATTATAAAAAGCCTCAACTCAAAATACCAACCTTATAATGGTGTTTTACAATACTCAGAGTAAAATTTCCTTTGTACTTAAGTATTGCATTAACACTGACATGTGCCAAAATTGATTCAGTGTGGTTAAAATAAGTGTTTCTGTTCAAATCTGAGCACTTAATATTTTCTTGATTACAATACTTAATTTACCCATTTTAAAATTATACATAAATAAATAAATTTTTTCGAAATCATCTACTGCTCATTTTAAGATTATGAATAATAAATAAATTTGTATCGCTATTATCTGTTACTTATTTTAAGATTATACATAAATAAATAATTCTGTATCGTAATCATCTGTTACTCATTTTAAGATTATACATTAATAAATAAAAATGTTTAGCATTCACCTTTTTGCCATTTTGCAATTAAATTGTAAAATAAGATTATAAAAATGAAAAAAAAAATCGAGAATATTCTAAAATATTCTCTTTCATTATCACATAAAGATTCCACTTAAAATGGGAAAAAAGTTACAGCCGTTATTTAGTTATATACTTTTAAATCATTTCAAAAACTATTTAAAACTGAATCATTGGCCTTCTCCTAGCAGTTTGTGTGACATGTTTTCTCATGACATGTTGAATGCCGACGAAAATAAAATCGGCAAAAAAATATAAAAAAGAAAACACCAAAACACAAAGACTATCGTATATTTCTACAGAACACAAAATTCTCACAGTGAATATGTAAAAAAAAAAAAAAAAAAAAAAAAAAAGTAACACTTCAGGGGTATAAAAGGGGTAATGATTTCTTGCGTGAATTAGGCACAGAGATGGTAGGTTGAATGGATTCTCAGAATGGATAGGAGGATTGGCTAGTGAGAGCTGAACATTTTGCTTAAAGCCGATGCCAAACGGCTACGAACAACCATGTCAGAGTGAGATTCAAACATACGAACTCCAGTTCCGAAGATCAGCGCCCTAACCATTCGACAATCGTTCACCAAATGTGTAGGAGGAAATAATATCACAGAAATCACTTGAAATTAGAGGGGATAATAGAACTTATCCTCAATTTCACAAATCCTAGTAAAACCTCTCTAGATAAAGGAGTAGATGTCCACAAAAAACGTTGAAAAAAGTAACTAGAGAAGAGAACTAGTATCCAACTTCTAATACATGAGAAAAAATAGCAGGGAGCTGTGATCCCAGTTCTTAATCCTTAATTTGACAAGATGTTTTTTCAAATATCGATTAAAAATATATTTAAATAAATAATAATAACAACAATAATAATAATTTAAATAATAATAATAATAATTAATAATAATAATATATAATATATTTAATATATTATATATTATCGATAAAAATATATATTTATTATAAAAATTTTATTTATTTGATTGTTCGTTGTAGCGGACTTAGCCAAATTAAGGGTTAACTTCCAAGCACAGATGATGATGATAGTTCAAACTTGAATTCTTGCCCCCAAGTATTTTTATGTTCTTTGTGGAAATATCTTTTATGTCTCATTTTTAAATTGCCAGCCATATCAATAACATCATTCAACTTGTAAATAAGTATCTTTGTTTGCAGCGATCATGAATATACAGTACTTACAAAAACCGATCATGAATGATATAAAGACATCATGATGGGTTTCCACAAATTGTCAAATTGACTACATCATTGAATTCTGTACTTTATGAAGCGGACATTGTACTTTTACTCTTCTGACCGACCAGTCCGGTCTAAAACTGGATACAATATCTATAGTTTCGGTATAAAATATACCTTCCAAAATTTCATTTATATAGTATATTGTAGTTTTGAATTACCTTGCTCGCGCGCGAACAGAGAAATGCACCCATACTCACTTTTAAACAAACATAGATTTAAAAATAGTTCTTTTTCGGAACCGGGAGGGTTTATAAGATCGATAATCCTCCTGACTTTAAAGTTGAAGATTTTGACTAACAATGCTTTAACTGTTTTTACAGCTTTTAAGGAAAAATATTAGTCCTTGAAAATTATCGATGGATTTTAAAATTGGAAAAAAAATCGACCACTAATCTAGTTTATTCCTTGCATTTTTTCTTTTTTACAATATTTCGTTAGAGGCGGACGATAAAAACTTTGATGCACCCATACGCACTTTTAAAGACAAACATAGATTTAAAAATAGTTCTTTTTTATAAAGCAGATGAACCGGGAGCTGTGTTGACTCCTTTATTTCTCTGACTTTAAGGTTGCTTTCTTTAAAACCATGTTAGCCCCGAGAGTTTTTTTCTGTCTATTTGAAGCTCTTTTTAGTCCTTGAAAATTATCGATGGATTTTAAAATTGGAAAAAAAAATCGACCACTAATCTAGTTTATTCCTTGCATTTTTTCTTTTTTACAATATTTCGTTAGAGGCGGACGATAAAAACTTTGATGTTCGCCCGTCATGCATATTTCAACAGACATTTTAAACTACCCGGTCTGCATCCAAAAAATTTTTATGGTTGTGACACTGGTAATTTGAATATAAAGCAGATGCAAAATTCAAAGAGCTGTGTTGACATCCTTTATTTCTCTGTTTTCTTTGCAGTCTCTTCTTTTCCCCGAAAACCATGTTAGCCTCGAGAGTTTTTTTCTGTCTATTTGAAGCTCTTTTTTCTTTTTGGGAGGAAATAATTTTGATTTTTTTGGTTCTATACATGTATGGGTGTATGAAGAAAAATAATATTTGTCAGGAAAGATTTATCCCGAGACACGTGAAAGCTTTTATGGTTGTCTATTTATATAGTGTGAGTAGCAGATGGGGACGTTGAAAATACATCAAATATGATTTAATGTTACTGACCAAGTTCAAATCAAGATTTTAAAAGGTCAGGAAGAAGCTTTAGAGCTCTCAGTAAAACAATGTTCCTGAAAGTAATGAAAGTATATGTTACAAACATTATGAAAGTTAGGTGACTGTAGAATACAAGATTCAGTAGTGTTCTTTTATAGACTTTTTCTTCCATAAATCAAAACTATGATCATCCCATTAAGCGTTGAAACTTTAATTCCCTATGTAATAATAGCCTAAGTTATCTGTCCGTTTGTCATCAAGTTTATGAAGCGGTTGAACCTGGAATGGATTGGGACATCCATATTGGATTCTTGATGAGTTAGGGTTAGCAAAATTCAAAGCAAGGTTTTAAAACGTTCGAAATCCACCCTTCCCTCACTTTTCGAACGTTTAATGCCATTATTTCAAACCCTATTTTCCCCGGTTAAGAGCAGGCTATTAAGTTTATCACTTAATACATATGTCATTATGACGTCATTCTTTTAACCATCTCATTTAATCATTTGTTATTTTAAATTATTGAAATATCGTCTGCATTATTTTCATACGTTTTATCACTGATCCTAGATATTACGTAATTTTCTTTTATATTTGGGATAAATAATAGATTAGGTACATATGTCATGATTTCTAATTTAATCATCGATTGGTTTTTGTTACAATGAAAATTTTATCACCGGTATTAACAACACATTCTTTTCATAAAAGTCTATGATTCTATTTCACATACTAATAAATATCTAGCTTTTAAGGTAGATATCTTTGAAAACTAAAAAGTTTGTTTGTTTGTGAGTTTGTTTTTTATACAAAACCACACGGTTTGAAATCTATATTGAATTCTTGGTGAGTTAGGGCTGGCAAAATTTAAAGCGAGTAAAGTGTATCTTCTCTTAAACCATCAATCCGACTCTAAAATAAATTAGGCCGAACTCTGGCCGATTGGTTAGGGCGCTGATCGTCGGTACCGGAGTTCGTGGGTTCGAATCCCACTATGGTATGGATGTTCGTAGCCGTTCGGAATCGGCTTTAAGCAGTAGGTCCCGGTCTCATTAGCCCTGGTGTGCAAAACTGTAGACCGTAGCGCTCCAAACCAAACCAAACCAAACCTAAAATAAATTGGTATAAATCTGCTTCATATCACAGCAAAAATTACTGTCATGTTTAAAACATTCCAAATTCCCCCCTTTTTGAGCGTTTAATGCCATTATTTCAAGCCCTATTTTCCCCGGTTAAGAGCAGGCGATTCAATTTATCAATTTACCACATAATAATTAGGTAAAAAACATTTTTTTTGGCATTAAAAACGTCATTCCTTTAACCATCTCATTTAATCATTACTTATTTTAAATTGTTTAAATATCGTCTGCATTATTTTCATACGTTTTATCACTGAACTTAGATATTACGTAAATATTTCTTTTTATTTTTGGCTTAAATAATATATTAGGTACATATGTGATAATTTTAAATTTAATCATCGATTATTTTTTGCTGCAATGATTATTTTATCACCGGTATTAACAACAAATTATTTTCATAAAAGCCTAGAAGTCTATTTCACGGACTATAATATCTTGCGTTAAATTTAGTCACTAAGGATTGTAGGTTTACTGGTATTGCTCACGTAAGAATGGTAGAAAAAGGAAGAATTTTGATGAAACCGACAGAATCTTTTCTGAAAAAAGATTAGAAGCAAAATTGCTAACAAACATTTTTGCCAGTGATTCTTTCTTTGAAGAGATGAAATCGGTCATTGTTTGGAATTAATGATTCAGCTGTATATTTATTAAAACGTTAACGCGACCAAAAGTCCACATCCAAACAATCCAAATCATTTGTTCTATCTGGATGAACAAATCTTTTCCTTCGGCTTTCTGTTATTTCCAACATTTGTAAAACTTCTAAATCTTCTAAATCTGAAAATATATCCACCATGTTTGTTTTCAATACAGAACGCATGCGTAAAATGTAGTATCCGTGGATTATGCAATTAATCCTCCAAAATTTGGGGGATCAGAAACAGGGGTTAAAATGAGCTGAAAACCATGGATTCTCGTTGAAGAATACGAAAATGCTGATTCGCGGTTAGATCCGAGTATTAAAATCGTGGTGAATATGGCCCTATGTCTATTTCGGTTGAGGAAAAATTAAACTTTTAAAGCGTAAAAATAATCGCCAGGTTTTGATCCTTAAGGCTCATCCACACTATGGTCCACTGCAAGCCTTTACCAGCGTCTAGATGGTGTACGGCTATGTAGTAGACCCTATGGAGGAATCCATACTCTCGGCCCATTTAGTGGAGCAGTGTGTAGATACAACCCGTAAACCGTCATCCAAAGTCACCATCAGTAAGTGGAGAACAATTGGCCATAGTGTGAAGGCTACATTAAACACAGTTGTGTGGTTCAGCAGGTTTCTTCCCTAAGTATTTCCACCTTTCCAAATCATAATTGATTCTTGACATTCTCCTGCAATGTGCTGTTAATTATGTTTATCAAGTTGGTTAAAAATTAATAAACAAGTATTGAAATAAACAAAGGGAGATTTTAAGGTTGAAATGCGAATGCTTTGTTTTGATTCGAAATACTAGTGCTAAATTTTTTATACAGGTTTCCTACAATGTATAGAATAAATATGTATATGTACTTAGCAACAAGTTGTTTATTTCTTTTTATAGATATGCATATAAAAGAAATTGTCAAATTTCATTGTTTCCCCTACTACATTTCAGTGAAATATTTTTGTAAAATATAAGTTTCTTAAAATTCATTCAGAGTTTCATGTGAAAAGCTTAAATAAGTCTAAAAACATGTAGCAAAAATTAATATTTAAAAAAGTATAAATTTAATAATTCTTTGAAATTAAATTTTTTAACGAAATGAAATGATCAAAAAGACATTATTATCCTGAATAGGATTTAAATTAGTTTCTAAAAAACACAATATTTACAATTTTACTGTAAAAAGTAAAATAAAATGTTTTGACAGGGTATTAAAGCAATAAGTTATTTATTTCTTTTTATAGATAAACATATAAAGGAAACTGTCAAATTTCATTGTTTTCCCTTCTACATTTCAGTGAAATGTTTTTATAAAATATAAGTTTCTCAAAATTCATTCAGAGTCTTGTGTAAAAGACTTAAATAAGTCTAAAAACATGTAGCAAAAATGTTAATATTAAAAAAATTACAAATTTAAAAATTCTTTTAAATTAAAAAATTATTTTTAACTAAATGAAATACTTAAAAAGACATTATTTTCCTGAATAAATTTGAATTAGTTTCTAAAAAACACAATATTTACAAACTTACTGTAAAAATTAAAATAAAATGTTTTGATAGGATATTAGGGAAATAAGTTGTTTATTTCTTTTTATAGATAAGCATATAAAAGAAACTGTCAAATTTAGTCAAGTTTCCCCTTGTATATTTCAGTGAAATATTTTTGTAAAATATAAGTTTCTCAAAATTCATCCAGAGTTTAGGGTGAAAAACTTAAACAAGTCTAAAAACATATAGTAAAAATGTTAATATTTAAAAAATTATAAATTAAAAAATTCTTTTAAATTAAACATTTTTTAACGAAATGAAAAGCTCAAAAAGACATTATTATCCTGAATAAGTCTTAAATTATTTTCTAAAAAACACAATATTTACAATTTTCTGTAAAAAGTAAAATAAAATGTTTTGATTGTGATTAAAGAAATAAGTTTTTTATTTCTTTTTATAGATAAGCATATAAAAGAAACTGTCAAATTTCATTGTTTTCCCTTGTACATTTCAGTAAACTATTTTTGTAAAATATAAGTTTATCGAAATTCATTCAGAGTTTTGTGTGAAAAACTTAAATAAGTCTAAAAACATATAGGAAAAATGTTAATATTTAAAAAAATATAAATTTAAAAATTCTTTTAAATTAAAATTTTTTTTAACTAAACGAAATGCTCAAAAAGACATTTTTCAGAATAGGTTTTAAATTAATTTCTAAAAAACAAAACAATTACAATTTTACTGTAAAAGGCAAAATAAAATCTTTTGATAGGGTATTAAAGCAATAACTTGTATATTTCTTTTAATAGATAAACGTTTAAAAGAAACTGTAAAATTTCATTGTTTTCCCTTGTACATTTCAGTTAAATATTTTTATAAAATATAAGTTTCTCAAAATTCATTCACAGTCTTGTGTAAAAGACTTAAATAAATCTTAAAATATGCAGCAAAAATGTTAATATTTAAAAAAAATTATAACTTTAACAATTCTTTTAAATTAAATTTTTTTTAACTAAATGATGAAATGCTCAAAAAGGCATTATTTTCCTGAGTAGGTTTTAAATTAGTTTCTAAAAAACAAAAAATTACAATTTTACAGTAAAAGGTAAAATAAAATGTTTTGATAGGGTACTAAAGCAATAAGTTATTTATTTCTTTTTATAGATAAACATATAAAAGAAACTGTCAAATTTCATTGTTTTCACTTGTACATTTCAGTGAAATATTTTTATAAAATAGAAGTTTCTTAAAATTCCTTCAGAATCTTGAGTTAAACACTTAAATAGGTCTAAAAACATGTAGCAAAAATGTTAATATTGGGTAAAATTTTATATTATATTGTTAATATAATATAAATGTTAATATAAAAAATTTTAAATTTAAAAATTCATTTAAATTAAGATTTTTTTAACTAAATGAAATGCTCAAAAAGACACTATTTTCCTTAATAGGTTTTAAATTAGTTTCTAAAAAACAAAAAATTACAATTTTACAGTAAAAGTAGAATAAAATGTTTTGACAGGGTATTAAAGCAATAATTTGTTTATTTCTTTTTATAGATAAACATATAAAAGAAACTGTCAAATTTCATTGTTTTCCCTTGTACATTTCAGTGAAATATTTTTATAAAATAGAAGTTTCTCAAAATTCCTTCAGAGTCTTGTGTAAAAGACTTAAATAGGTCTAAAAACATGTAGCAAAAATGTTAATATTGTATAATAAATTTTTATATTATATTGTTAATATAATATAAATGTTAATATAAAAAAGTATAAATTTAAAAATTCTTTTAAATTTAAAAATTATTTTTAACTAAGTGAAATGCTCAAAAAGATATTATTTACGTGAATAGGTTTTAAATTAGTGTCTAAAACATAAAACAATTACAATTTTTACTGTAAAAGGTAAAATAACATGTTTTGATAGGGTATTAAAGCAATAAGTTGTTTATTTCTTTTTATAGATAAACATATAAAAGAAACTGTCAAATTTCATTGTTTTCACTTGTACATTTCAATGAAATATTTTTATAAAACATAAGTTTCTCAAAATTCCTTTAGAATCTTGAGTTAAAGACCTAAATAGGTCTAAAAACATGTAGCAAAAATATTAATATTGTATAGTAAATTTTTATATTATAATATTAATATAAAAAATTATAAATTTAAAAATTCTTTTAAATTAAAAGTTTTTTTTAACTAAATGAGATGCTCAAAATGACATTATTTTCCTGAATAGGTTTTAAATTAGTTTCTAAAACATAAAACTATTACAATTTTTACTGTAAAACGTAAAATAAGATATTTGATAGGGTATTGTGGCCCCTTAATTTTTAATATAATCGACCTCTTATTCAGTTTTCTCTAGACTTCTAACAGTATCTGGTTCGAGGTATATGATAAAATCTTTGCCGTTCGTCGGTCATGCATATTTCAAGAGACATCTTAAACTACCCATCTGCACACGTTCTTTTCCCAAAAAATTTTATGGTTGTGACACTGGTAATTTGAATATAAAGCAGATGCAAAATGCAAAAGAACTAAGGGGCTCCGTTCTTCTGTTCCTGTTTGCGGTCGCATCTCTTCCCGGAAAAGTGTGTTAGCCCCGAGAGTTTTATTCTGCCTTTACTTGAAGTTTTTTCAAGGAAATAATTCTATCTTATTTTATCCTAGACATGTATGGTTATATGCCGAAAAATAATATTTGTGAGCAGTAAACTGTTGTTTAAAGACATAGACATGTGGGATACTTTTATGTTTATCAGTTTTTATTAAAGTGACCGTTTAAAGTGATTCAATTTTACACACAGTCAAAGTAAAACTCACACATTAAGTTTTTTTCAATTTAAGATTTTAAAAGTGAAAATTTGGTGACATTTTTTCTTAAATAATAATTAAAAATTATTACTTCATACTTTTTCACGAACTTGTTTGCACATTATTTAAACAACATAGCACTTACTTGGAAAACACACGGTCAAAGTAAAACTCGCACATTAAGCTTTTTCAGCGTGAGATTTTAAAAGTGAAAATTTGGTGATATTTATTTCTTAAATAATGATTAAAAATTATATTAAAATGAAATAATAAATAAAAATTATTACTTCATACTTTTGCACGAACTTGTTTGCACATTATTTAAACAACATAGCACTTACTTGGAAAACACATGGTCAAAGTAAAACTCGCACATTAAGTTTTTTCAGCGTGAGATTTTAAAAGTGAAAATTTTGTGACATTTTTTTCTTAAATAATGATTAAAAATTATATTAAAATGAAATAATAATTGAAAATTATTATTTTATACTTTTGCACGAACTTGTTTACACATTATTTAAACAACATAGCACTTACTTGGAAAACACACGGTCAAAGTAAAACTCGCACATTAAGTTTTTTCAGCGTGAGATTTTAATAGTGAAAATTTTGTGACATTTTTTATTAAATAATTAATAATATTAAAAATGAAATAATAATGAAAATTATTATTTTGTACTTCTTGCACGAACTTGTTTACACATTATTTATCAACATAGCACTTACTTGGAAAACACGGTCAAACTATAAACTCGCACATTAAGTTTTTTCAGCGTGAGATTTTAATAGAAAATTTTGTGATGTTTTTTTTTATAAAAATTATATTATAATAATAAAAATTATTATTTATACTTTTGCAACGACTTGTTTACACATTATTTAAACAACATAGCACTTACTTGGAAAACACACGGTCAAAGTAAAACTCGCACATTAAGCTTTTTCAGCGTGAGATTTTAAAAGTGAAAATTTGGTGACATTTTTTCTTAAATAATAATTAAAAATTATTACTTCATACTTTTTCACGAACTTGTTTGCACATTATTTAAACAACATAGCACTTACTTGGAAAACACACGGTCAAAGTAAAACTCGCACATTAAGTTTTTTCAGCGTGAGATTTTAATAGTGAAAATTTTGTGACATTTTTTTCTTAAATAATAATTAAAAATTATATTAAAATGAAATAATAATTGAAAATTATTATTTCATACTTTTGCACGAACTTGTTTGCACATTATTTAAACAACATAGCACTTACTTGGAAAACACACGGTCAAAGTAAAACTCGCACATTAAGTTTTTTCAGCGTGAGATTTTAAAAGTGAAAATTTTGTGACATTTTTTTCTTAAATAATAATTAAAAATTATATTAAAATGAAATAATAATTGAAAATTATTATTTCATACTTTTGCACGAACTTGTTTGCACATTATTTAAACAACATAGCACTTACTTGGAAAACACACGGTCAAAGTAAAACACGCACATTAAGTTTTTTTCAATTTAAGATTTTAAAAGTGAAAATTTGGTGACATTTTTTCTTAAATAATAATTAAAAATTATTACTTCATACTTTTTCACGAACTTGTTTGCACATTATTTAAACAACATAGCACTTACTTGGAAAACACACGGTCAAAGTAAAACTCGCACATTAAGCTTTTTCAGCGTGAGATTTTAAAAGTGAAAATTTGGTGACATTTTTTTCTTAAATAATAATTATATTAAAATGAAATAATAATTGAAAATTATTATTTTATACTTTTGCACGAACTTGTTTACACATTATTTAAACAACATAGCACTTACTTGGAAAACACACGGTCAAAGTAAAACTCGCACATTAAGTTTTTTCAGCGTGAGATTTTAATAGTGAAAATTTTGTGACATTTTTTTCTTAAATAATAATTAAAAATTATATTAAAATGAAATAATAATTAAAAATTATTACTTCATACTTTTGCACGAACTTGTTTGCACATTATTTAAAAAATATAGCACTTACTTGGAAAACACACGGTCAAAGTAAAACACGCACATTAAGTTTTTTCAGCATGAGATTTTAAAAGTGAAAATTTGGTGACATTTTTTTCTTAAATAATAATTAAAAATTATTACTTCATACTTTTGCACGAACTTGTTAACACATTATTTTAAAAAACATAGCACTTACTTGGAAAACACACGGTCAAAGTAAAACTCTATAATTTATTGGTGATCTTTTGTCTTTCAGCGTGTTTTTTTCTTGTTTTTCGTCTTTAAAATCTAAAATTGAACATAAAAAGTATCGAGTACGAGTTACACTTGATTACTTGTATCTTTCGGTAACTGATTTCGTTCAAGTTAAAATTTTAAGATCCGATTGGTTTGGAGTGCTACGATAAAAATTTTCCTACACAAGGGTAAATGAGACCAAGCTAATTGGGTGGTTTGGAGCGCTACAGTCAACTGTCTTACTATACGAAGGCTAATGAGACAGGGAACTACTGCTTAAACCGAACGGCTACTAACATTCATGTCAGCGGCGGGATTCAAAGCCATGAAATACGAACTGCACTTCCCTACATATTTGGATATAGTTCTGCCAAATGAGACCAGGACCTACAGCCTAAATTTAGTTCCGAGTGGTTAGAATATCCATGCCTGTAGCAGGACTAAAAGACATGAACTGCGGTACCGAAAAGTGTCGAACGATAGCCGAATAATAGA
>CM063498.1:99260300-99270300 GCA_032207245.1 Pardosa pseudoannulata | reverse complement strand
GATACAAAATTTACAATTTTGGTGTGAAGTAGTCGCACAAAATGTTATCTATCTAGATTTGCTACATTTTTGAATTACCTTGATTGAGTAAAGACAGATAAGTACATAACGTGAGTAAAGACTCACTCAGACACACACGCACACACATACAGATATAATTACAAAACTATTTTGTTATGACTATGGGAGGTAAAAAGAAATCCCCAATTTCCAGTATAATCTTGACACCAAATTTTGGACCATCTCAATAATTTTACTACGAATACAGCTTCAAAGAAAATAAAATTAGTGATTAAAATCGATGGATTTTACTACTGAAAAAAATCGATCTCTAATACAATTTATACCTATCATTTTTTACAGTATGTTGTTAGAAATAGAGGATAAAATCTATATTTTGCCTGTCATGCATATTTCAAAAGACACTTTAAGCTGCTCATGCTGCATACTGAGACGTTAGGTTTGTATCACTGGTAATTTGAATAGAAAGCAGAAGCAAAATGCGAAGATCTGCGTCGTAGGCTTTCTCCATTTTTGTTTTCCTGTGTGCGTTTCCTTCTCTTCTTGGAAAAGCGTGTTAGCCCCAAGAGTTTTCTTCTGTTTTTTACTTCAAGCTCTTTTTCTTAAGCAAATAATTCTACTTTTTATTTTTCCTGTACATGTAGTGTTGTTTGTGGAAGAATAGTACTTTTTGGTTATCTTATCTCTAAACATGTGAAAGCTTTTATGGTAGTTTATTTGTATATAAGAGTAACAGATGGGAACGATCAAAACATATTGAATATTGATTTAAGGGGACAAGTGACTATGGAAAATGGTAGAATTTGACCATATTGCTATATATTTTACCATATATACATTTTTCTTTTCAGAATGTCAAATTAAACAAACACCTCACAATTCAACTGAATTTTTTTAAATAAATTTTATTATATTATCTTAAAATGTTTTTTTTCTCTATATATTTATTTTAAAAACTTAAAAATGATGTCTTGTTTTGATTTTTTATAACTCTAGTATTGTCTTCCAAACACATTAGATGTATTGTTTTTTTCTTCATCCTTACCAAATTTCTGGACATTTCATTTCAAAGTTCAGAAATTTGGTATGAATCACAGAACTAGGTATGAATTATTAATCGATGAAATATTTTGTTGAGATACAGAGCTGTGGAATGATAAAAAAGCCCCCACCAAAACATGTTATAAATGTGAATATTTGCTTTATAAAAATTGCATTCATCACTAGTGAAAATCAATGCTCAGTTTTGTTTCTGCTTAAATGATAAATATGCTATAAAAAAGGAAATCAATTGGCTAATATGTAGTGCACTAGGAATATTTTTAAGGAATATTCTTAAAATGTTTATTTTTACTAACACTATTTATTCTTTCCTTACAAAAATTATTTTAGTATCTAACATCATTTATTTAATGGAAGTATCTATGATTCTATTAAGAAAAGAGATAAAAGATAAGGATTTAAAAATTTAGGACTTACGATCCTTTATTCTCTTAAAGAAGTTATCAGAAGTGCACTAGGAATATTTTTAAGGAATATTCTTAAAATGTTTATTTTTACTAACACTATTTATTCTTTCCTTACAAAAATTATTTTAGTATCTAACATCATTTATTTAATGGAAGTATCTATGATTCTATTAAGAAAAGAGATAAAAGATAAGGATTTAAAAATTTAGGACTTACGATCCTTTATTCTCTTAAAGAAGTTATCACGTTCAAATCAATATTAAAAAAGACTGAACAAAAATGGAAGAAATATCAGAAAGAAAATATATTACTAATTCTAAAATGAATGAAGACATATGTTATAAATCTAGATTTTCTAGATTTTCTAATGTATAGGAGATTAAATTATCATTTACAGGATTAGTACTAACCTGCTTTGGGTCCGCGTCGTGTCTCACACATTCAGCTTTTTTTTTTTATCACTTTCAGCATACTATACGACGAAAAAAAATTGAATCGTTAAAAGGGAATTCCTCCTTACTTATATGTCTATATAAATACCTCAATTATTTTTTTATTTATAAATATTGGTATGAGGTGATGCAACTAGTCCTTTACTGTAGTTAAAAATATTGTTTAAGGGAGTATTTTTTAAAGACTAAAAACTTGGATGTATTGCAGGAAAACTGCAGATCAGTAAACAGAATATCTCATTTTATTACGAGTTGGTCAAGCAAAAATCTGCAACAGACAAAAAGATTTTATTTTTGAACTTCAGATAAATCATACGTTAATTTTCCATAATAGGGAAAATGCTCATTTTACATAGAAATTTCGAAAAATTTTCAGCCAAAAAGGGGTTAAAGTTTTAACAGATTGAGTAGTAATATAATTTATAGTAATACATATAACTATTACAGATTGAATGAATTATTTGGAGCCGTTTTAGTATTTGTTTAAAGTAACAATTAAACACGAACAAATTATCTCTCCAGAATAATCCTTTGGCCTTAGATCCTCTATGAAATGTGTAGGTTAGGACTATAATTTTTATTCTTCTGATTAACCAGTCTGGACTGTAATTGCACAGATATGTGCAATCTTGATGTAAAGTTTACATAATTAATATGATCTGTCTAGCATTGTTGCGTTATTTAATTATCGTTCTTACACATAGGAAGGCAAGAACAATTACACACTCATACACATATCTGAACATATAATTACAAGAACATAGTTTGTCAAAGTCAGAAAGGTCTAAAATATGTCAATTACTAATTATGTCAATCTGGAGGTCAAATATTTGGTCAATAGCAATATTTTCCCTATGTATACTTAGTTTTTGGATAAGAAAAGTTTTAGATAGAGGAAATTATCGATAAGTTTTTACATTAAAAAAAAGGACTTCTAATCTAGTTTATAAGTAGCACTTTTTAAGTAACGTCGTTAGAGGTGGACTATAGAATATTTGGCATATCATGCCTATTTCAAAAAATATTTTAAACTAATTGCGAAGCAATCATTATTTTCCACTCGGTTGTGATACTGGTGGTACTATGAATATTAAGCACTTACAAAATACACAAACGTGTGCGGACATGCGCCATTATGTCTGCTTTAATTCTAGGGAAGACTTGTTAACCAAGTGTTTTTTTTTCCTGCCTTTAGTCAAAGACCACATTTTTTACTTCTTTGTACAAGATAAAGGAAGTATTGTAATCGTGAAAACTTTGTACGTTATGAAACGTACATACTTTGTCATACAAAGTAGGCATTTACATCTATTTAACAAAGTCTCTTAATGCCCAAAAAAGTTCGTTAATTGGAATGATCGTAAAATAGAGATTTCTCTTTTAAATCCTTAAACAGATGATGAATTCATAAATATTAAATATTATTATAAAATTAATTAATCATATTTTTTGTATAAAGTAAATCAATTTATTTTATTCATTGCACCCAACAAAAAAAAATTCTGAGAGGGTAACAAGAATAAATCAAAACTTTGTTCGGGATTACACTATATTTTTAGTTAAAAATATAATTAAAATAATTAATTTTAATGGCATTATTGTATTTATTATTACAAGTAATTTATGTGTAAAGAATGAGTTTAAAATGTCCAGAAATATACTGAAAAATGGGAGAAAAAACGCGATCATACGAAAAAATTCGTTAAATAGAGAATGCTCGTTGATTCTGGAGGTTATTTTACACACAAAATTAACAAAATATTTGTCTCAAGGAAAAGTTTATAAAATAGAGGCTCATTTGGGCTTCTACAACTGCACTATGTAAAAAGGAGAGCATGAATCGTAATATATTTCTTCTTTATTTGAAAGTTTTCTTTTGTCTTACGTTATTATCCAAGATCCTCCATTTGATTGAAATCCGGAATAAAATTGCGAAATTTAAATTCTCAAATACTTTGAACATTGTCCTAATTTAAAACGACTTATAATAAATACACTGCAAAATATTTACAAACTTTAGAGAACGCATTTCATTCTGGGGTAGATTCTCTGGAGGATATAAACAATTTTGTCTGTCTCATTTGAAATAAGTTTTGTTTCCATAAACCCCGTGCTATTCTTTCTTTCCATTTGCTTTGAGGAAATATACTCGACTTTATTTCCAAAGCTCAGAGAATCTACCGAAACCAGGAAATTAGGGGAAAACGTTAGGATAGTATTTTCAAGTCTTTTGCAAAATTCATGAGATTTCCACGAAGGAATAATAGTGGAAATGTAAATTATACGGCTCGGTCCTCTTATTTTATATTCTTGGAAAGATGGATGGAAATTTGTTTATGTAAGCATATTCGTTTAACATTTCCAGGTTTATTACGCTAGGAAACACAATTGTGTATTATATTTGTTCGTCACATTGTATACTTAAAGGGAACTGCAATTTCATGCAATTCATAAATTAATGAGACACTTTATGGAGAAATGTCCCCAGCAGATGGGTCTTTCTGCTTCTACGTTTCGGAAATACAAAGAGAATCAACCTGGCGTGAAGGAGAATGGTTTTCGCGGATCGTTTCTTAGACTAGCTCACTTTCAATTTAATATAAAAATAAAAATTCAGGAAATGTTTGTTCGCTATGCAAATCTATACATGTGCATATATATACAAATCTATATATCTGCATCAATCGGTAGAAAATTTGATATATTGTTTCGGTATGTCCTAGACCGTTGTAGAAATTGTCTGATTCGATTTTGAGCAGTATTTTTCAGACATTGACAAAAAAAAAAAGAAGAAACAAACACCATTTTATTGTCATTCCACGTACATTTCTATTATTGAGTTGTCCTCAATATATGACTATTCTCTTATTGTTGGTATCTCTATATCCAGATAATTGATATTTTATGTCATACATATTCGCACATACATACATATAATCTAGAAATATACATATATATATACACACATATATATGTGTATATATGTATATATATATAAATATATATATATATATATATATATATATATATATATATACATATATATATATATACACACATATATATATATATATATATATATATATATATATATATATATATTTCAAACGGAATCTGCCGAGCTCCATGGCATTATAGTTACAGTCGTGGGCTACGAACCAAAAGGTCTCCGGTTCAAACCTGAACGAAGACAAATTTGATTCCGTAAGTTTATGTTTGCTTTGTTAAGGAGTCAAGAAGACTCTAAAATTATGCGAATTTTCAGTACCATTAAATAAATCTAGAATGTTCTATTACATTATAAAAAACCTGTGTAAAAACTGCGAGCGGCAGTTGTTGTTCGAGTACGATCTAGGTAGCTTGGAATTAAATAAATGGTGTTATCTCTTAACTTGACTCTTCATTGTGTGCAACCAGTACTTGTATCCACTTGACACACACACACACACACACACACACACATATATATATATATATATATATATATATATATATATATATATATATATATATATATATATAATTTAACGTTATAGCGGCAAGCCTAAACGCTAGACTCGGCAAGAGTTGGAATATGAGGTAATTAAGTCTAATATACATTTTGAAATATGTATATAAACTACAGACTAATTCTGGTCTCGAAGTATCTAAAATAAATGTAATGCATTTTCCAGTACAAATATTTTGATTATATCGCTGAGATACATTTTTTTACACTTCATTAAAACTGTTTCACTAAACATTTTTCTTGTCTCGATGTATTGTTTGATCTCAATCAATTCAAAAGTGCTTTGCATGAGAAAATTGTTTCGAATTCAATATTTATAAAGTCAGAACTTTCTCAAGGTTTATTTTCTGACGGTCAAACTCAGTAGCTCGACATAAGGATGTCGAGTTTTCTTCTAGCAAACCTATAGGCTGGGAAGGAGAAAATCTAACGCTTTATGCTGTTCACATGCCGAACCGTTTAACAAAAATATAAATATATATTTTAGGAATTGATAAGTGGAGGCCTCTAATTTGAGGAAAAAGAAGAAACCAAATGAATAGGGAAAGAAAGGGATAAAATTAACTGTTTCCAAATCCCACAAGGATCTCGAATTATAGTAATATCATTAACCAACGAATGAGAATTGAAAAGTTTTGACGTAAAACTTCCCAGAAGTCAAGATTCAGAGATGAATGAAACTTTTTTGGCATATAGTGAACATAAAGTATATATTTTCTGGCTCCTCTCTCAGTTTGCTTTATCAATCTACTGAGTTTACTCGCATTGGAAATGCAGTTGATTCCTAGATTGAAAACATATGTCTACCTTTCAACCACTGAGTTTTTTCTCACCAATAAGGCAGTTCATTTGTAGCTGCAAACATAGCTACCTGTGTTAAACCCTTTCAATTTGCACCTTAGGTACAACGTTTTGGCATTTATTGATATTAAATAATAAACATAAGAACTTTCAATAAACATATCAATGGAAATGTTACACGTGCTTAAATAGTGTACATTGAAACTTTTTTAAGAAATTAAGAATGTTGCTTCTCTTTGATCTAACCATTTATTAAAAAACGTGATGGATTTAACTTTACTTTACCAACTATCGATCTTCTAAAATAAATACATATTTAAAAATACCTTTTTAAAAGGACATTTTAATTGTACAATCATCAGCTTTTGAATCTAATCCTATTATTTTAAAAGATACAAGCTTGTAGCTTGTTAAGTTGTACGTCTACATTAATATACCTGTTTAATGCTTATGGTATAGTAATGTAAACTAACAGCTACGAAATTCGTATTTAAAAATTTTCACCGATTAAGATTTCAGAGAAATATTACTTGTGAATCCTTATTAAAGGCTAAAAACGTAACACTGAAGTATATTTTTTAGAAACGTATCAATGAAATAGTGTAGGGCTCAAATTGAATATATTATTTTTTGAATGACAAATGAAGGATTATTAAAACATCTCTCTTTAATCGGATATTCATTAGAAAAGAAGTTGGTTATAATAAATTCTCTCTTATTTTAACGCAGACAGATCTTTTGTACAAATAAATGTTTATAAAAATACATCATGAAACTATAATTACTTATGAAATAACCAGTGTTTAAATCTATTTTTAAAATACTGAAAACTTACATTCAGATATTATAATAGGATCTTTCAGATCAAAAGAGTATATAAGATAAGAAACTTGTTAAAAGAAACAAAGCGAGATTAACGGATCATATTAATTACATCAAACACAAAATAGGAGTTCCAAGTTTGATAATAGCTAATCAACCTATCACAAAGTTACAAGCTTAGAGGAAGAGAAATTTGTAGAAATAAATACACGTAGTCTTAGGTATGGTCTGGCTATAGTGGTTTAGAAATAATCATTGGCTTATCGCTATATAAATGTACAATAGTTAATCCGTAGATAAACATCTGCGTCACTATCAAATCTTTTAAATAAAAAATACAATTTAAAAACAAAGTCTTAGATATAACACAAAACGTCAGCAATCCAACTTGGTTATATGAAAACATTTGTTAGGCACAGCTTTCTTAAAATTATATGACTATTTATTTCGCAAAAGAAATGTAATGTACAAGAAAATTCGAAATAATAAAGGGGAAAAATCCTCGAACAGCAAATGTAATAAAAATGTCTACAACTGCAAGTTGTTATCTTTCCTTATCATTACACTCTTGCTTTAAATTTTATTGGAATCAACTTGATTCCCAACTGAATATATATAAAAAAAATAAAAGGAAATAACGGATGAGGCTGAAGGATATCATACAATTGAAAGCCTCTTTGAATATATCTTTGTTTTATTTTAATATATTAAATTCCTCTTTTAAACATACATATAAACCAGGAACATTTTCGTTTAATTTTGGTCCTTAGTTGAAGCTACTGTTTACATTTATTGTATAGTTGCACTTTTGATCAAGTGCGTGCTTATAATTCTCAGTATTTAAGTAGTATTTTTTTTTCATTGTAACGCTTTGGAATAAGCCAAGATATTAAAGTATTGACTTTTGTATATTAATAGTACTTTTGCAAGGATTTATTTTTCTACTAAACACGAAAAAGCAGACTTGTCTAATTTCTGAAAATATTAGGGCCGGTCTCACCAAAGTCGTTTAACGGCTAACCGTGATTAACCCATGACGCCAACCAATGGTGGGACGCAATTCTCTGTTTAAACAGAGGTTAATCCCAATTAGCCGTGAACGACTTTGGTGAGACCGGCCCTTAGACGTATAAGGATTTCATTTGTTACTTTTCACCACTTTATTCTTAAATATGGAATTGAATCAATGCATAGAGCACAGGGAATTTTAATCCTCAATGGGCCATATCATTAAAGGTATTACGTCAGCATTTACTTAATACTTGCTCTATGGTGAACACACTGTTTAAAAGAAAGCTTGAAATATTAACTGCAACTGTTCGAAGTGTTTTTAAATCGTAGCTTTCAATGTAAACTAAGTGGATTATGAACGTTTGGTTTAATTTTGGCTAGTTTGATGTTTAGTTTTTGTTAAATAGTAATAATGAAATATTATAAATTGCGTAATTTGTTTTTCTTTGGATGCCGAAGGGGAGGCGGAGATTTCTATATTGTCGGAAAAGACTATTCATTGCCTTAACAAGAGTCATATTTCTTGAATTTTCAGTGATAATTTCAGAGGAAGCATAGAATAAGAATTAAATAGACATTTTATCTGTTTAAAGACTGTGGAAGTTTAACTTTTCTAATGCAAAAATGAATTCAAGTTTTCTACAGTATAAACAATTTTCTGTGAAATTTTATCTTGCAACAAAATCATAAGACAAGAAATAACTCCTTGTATGTCTAAAACACTTGTACTAAGGTAAGCCTTTCTCAGCAAATTTTACTCTTTTAATGGTATTTTCTAAACTATACTTAAATGCAATTAATATAGTCTGTATCTTTTTCTTTTTATCATTTGACATTTTCTTATTTTGCTAGATTAATTAAGGAAATGTAATTGATTTTAATGTTTGATATAATCTTATTATGTAAAAATAACTAGGGAGGGTAAACGTATTTGGTTATGTGAATAATTATTTTATGTGATTATAGTCTTAAAAACATTTTATAACTTGGGTTATCGATGTTGTGGTGTATTTAAGCTCAAGATAATGGATTTGCCATGCTACATTTTTTACGCATGGATATTACTTTCTGAACTTTAACTTTTATATATTACTATCATTTGAAAGGTAGGTATAGGTATAATTGGAGGATAGTTACTAATATTTTCTGCCTTTAAATACAAAGTATTTTACACACGTATTAGTGAACTTTTAACTGTAATAAGTACTTGTATTAGTTGTAATAATACTGAAAACTAAAATTATGAATTGGAATTTTAATTGATTTTAACGAATACCTTTTTTTAAACTGCCATGGGAAACTGTGCATACTTTTAACTTTTTTAAAAAATGATATAGTTTATTATACTTTTAATATAGTTCAAAAATGTTGTTGCTTGTTTAAATTTTACCCTATTTCTTAATAAATAGTCGTAAATAGTGACTATATGGGAAACTAGTAAAACTTTCAAACGTATGGAACAGATAGTTTTAAATTTGTTTAGAATGAAACAAATAATTCTAAATTTCTGTATTATATTACTTAGTGACGGGGTGAAATTTAGTAATTAACATTTTAATCATGGGAATATTGCGTTACATTACTTTGGAAAGAATATATGTTATCTAATGTTTACTAATAAAATGTACGAAAGAGAGAAAACTCAAATTTTGAAAATTTCACTTACCTTCTAGTAGTAGGTTAGATTTTCAAAAACCTGAAAAGAATAAAAATATTACTTATATATATAATACTAACTTGAGAAACATAGTTATTATTATCAGTGATTGAAGTATTAATGAATTATATAGTAGCAATTATTTAGTCGGTTACTTCTTTTGGGCGTAGAATTAAACTATATAACCTCTTGTTCTCTATCATTAGAAACTCATTAGTTGCAACAATTTAATAAACTACATTGTAAGTCAGACTGTTTA
>CM063498.1:99217800-99255300 GCA_032207245.1 Pardosa pseudoannulata | reverse complement strand
ACAAACAAAAATTCGTGAAAGTCTTTTTGATGGGGGTTTCTAACGCCTGCAAATATTTATGCCAGTAATATGAATCAAATCCATAGACTGAAAGGACAGATTTAACCACTTCACTCTGATGTATGTTTAAAAAAATGCATTCAAAATGGAAATTGTTTTAATGATTAATTTTGTGATGTATTTTTAATAGGGAGTTTGACCCATCACAAAGGTTAAGTGAATCCACATTAAGCTGAAGTCGAAAGTAACATTGTAGCCGAATGAGAAAAAGAATTTTGAAGGCTTTTGGGGGTGAAAAACCCGTACATGGAACTTTATAGGTGAGTGAGGGGAGGCTTGATGACGTGTAGAAAGTGAAACTAATAATATAAAGCTTTATATAAGAAGAAAGGGATCAGCAAGAAATTTTGGTGTTTTCGGAATCACCAGTTTGACAAAAAGAACAAAAGATAGTTGCTCTGTTTTGCCAGAAAAGGATAGGATCTCCAGAAATGTATTTTAAAATAAGCCTAATTACAGTGGTTAGTTTTTCAGGTTAAAATTATCATAACATATATTAATAAAAAATAAATAAGTTAAATAGCATATTTAATATTTTCACGTCCAAAATAATGGATTAGTCGTATTTGTATAAAATAGTATCATATTTCACTTTGTTGCAGCAACTTTTCTAAACTGAAAAGCAGAAATGTCTCGTTTGTAAGGTTCACTTTGTATATCGAGGAAAGAATTGTAATCGTTTAGTTTATGCTAACTTGTGAAAACGAATGTTGGCAACATATGTAAGTTGTCGATGTCCGGCGTGGTTGTAACCTACGCAGCTGATTTCTAACAATAATAAATCTTTGATTTTAATTAAGAACTCTTTCTTAACATCTAAATTTCAAGAGGCTGATTATAAATCAACCTTTTATCGTTTATCATTACTTTAAATCAAATCAGATGACAAGTCCTTTTGAACTGCATGTAAATCACAGTTAGGAGAGTAAAAAAATCTTCAAAAATACCGTTGCACAAGTATATAAGCTGACTGCATAAAAATGTAACTCACAAGCAATGCAACGTACTTAGTCGTGGTTTTTCCAACGACATAGCATCCTAGTCAGACATACCTCGATGTTCATAAATCTTATTAAACTCTTGTCTTGCCCTGTGTATTGTTGTGTACCTCTACACAGGCACTATTAACTACATTGGCAGGTGTAGATGTAATACTGGAAAAATTCAATCATATTTATTTAGTTTCGTATAATATACAGATATAGGAATAAGTACAGATATATTGTAAAAACAGGTGTTACGTATTGAATACCACCCCATGAGAAAAATCAATTTATCACCTTCATGAAACGAATAGAAGCATTATTCTAATATCCAAACTTAGTTCGCAAATTACAAATTTTGTACATTTAATCTGCCTGAACGGGTGGCACTGACAAAGGGTTAACACTAAACAAACTAGCACTTAATACATCCCTATTCCACCGAACGATGGCCGATTGGTTAAGGTGCTGGCCTTCGGTACCGGAGTTCGTGGGTTCGAATCCCACAGTGGCATGGATGTTAGTAGCCGTTTGGAATCGGTTTTGAGCTGTAGGTCCCGGTTTCATTAGCCCTCGTGTTGCAAAACGGTAGACCGTAGCACTCCAAACCAAACCATCCCTATTTCTACCATAGTTGATGAAATGACCAGATCTTGTTTTCTGATTGGATGTATGAAATAGGTATAATGGGAAGGAAATAACCAAATAAATTTTATTATAACTAAATAAAATTGTATATTGTCAGTTTTTATGTATTTCAAACAAAAAGAATAATAATTTTTAATTCAATCCAAATAGCATTTTTTACGCATACATTACTGGGTATTTATCGTTATAGTATGTTTAGTGTTAAGAAAAAATTGATTAGAAAAAATCCATTGTTTACGCAACTTGTTAGCAAAGAGCTGTCTTAAAATTGAATTTAAGGTTATATTGATACTTTTATGCGATTTATTTTGGTTAGATGCTTACAAACCTTATTCATAAATGGTCTCCAAACTAAAGCTTCTAATTTATTTTTCTTAAATTTTCTCTTATATCTGTAAATCTATGATACAGATGAGATTTAGTGGAATAAAAGGAAATGGGATAAAAAAAGAAAATTTATTACTTTTTCACCTCAAAAGAAAATTGTCTATTCCGGAGTAACGTGATAATTTTTTTTTCCCACTTTATTCTTCGTGTGTATATACTGAGCGAATATTTTTGTATTTCCAAATATTTAAACATGAAATGCACTTTTCCAAGCTTTCAGGTTATTTAAGTTTCATGCGTTTCATGCATCTGATCTTCCAGGAGTAAGCCATTAACAAGGAGGAAAAGTGTAAACAGAAAAAAAGTTTATTTGTTGAAGAACTCGCTTTTAAACAAACTGAATATTTTAATCCCCAGGGAAATCGAAACAAAAATGCGTATTGGGATAGGTCGTAAATTTCTTTTTTGTGCGAATGTAGTACTGGAAGTTTTTTCCCCCCTCTTTTCGGGAATGGACATAAAGAAACAGATGTTTGTTTAATTTAGTAAAATTTTAGCTGAATGAAACTGAGTTTTCTTTTCAGCTGAGGAAACACTTCAAACTAAGGTCTGAGGTAATAATAAAGAACGTAGCCTGGGGCTTGCATTTCAGTTTACGTTGTGTATCGTGAATCATGAAAAATTGTTCTAATTGTAAAAAAAAATTCTGGTTGGATTGAAAAATTGATTAGTATGGTGTACGATCGGATAATTTCTTTAATTAGTGGCATATAAGCATATAACATAGAATAAAAACGATATTAAATTTTCACTCAATTTTAATTCCATTTCGGAATGAAAAGACCCCCAATTTAGATTACAATAGTTCCCAATTTTCAGGTACAAAATCATATCCAATGTGGGGTGGGTGGGTTATTTGCTTTTATAGCATTCGCCATTATTAAGCGAGAGATATTAGTTGGGGGTTTATTATGGGAACACAATATAGGCATCCAACATTACTCTCTAAGGACAACACAAAGTGGTTCCTCGTATTTTAAAAGCAGACACCAAGCAGAAAACGTCCAGGCTTGGCCTGCTACATTGAGTTGAATTGTTTAGTAATTTGGAGGACATTGCAACCACTAACTTATTTTACGTGAATGAGCCGACGTTCATGAGCATTGGGGACCTTTTGGCCTGTTCGACCCCGACTGAGCTACCGCTGCTAGATAAAATCATTAATTTCAGCAGTTCTTGCTGTATTTTGTTTTGGTTCTCATGAGAGTTAGATGGCTCATACTGCCTTTACTAACCTTGTAACCATTTATTTTCACTAATATACCGTTTTCTGACATACAAGAACTCAAGGTTATTTTCCCATTAGATTGTGCCAAAATTCACTCTCGGGGAGTCTAATGGCATTCTTTTCGCAGAGTTTATGGTGCAAAGACGCTCGAACGTTGCCATCTTGATTTCAAGGCTGGCATAATAAAATATTTTAAAGGACTTCGGGTTAAGACTGACTTCTTCCTTTGTATGAGAGTTTGATCACTTGAAAGGGAATTAATTGCCTAATCTGTTTCCGGCAAACCAAATAAACACTTGGTTTTTCTATCTAAACTATCTGTCTAAATTGTAACGATGTAATACATATATGTATGTGTGTGTATCGTTAGTTGTACAGTAAATTTAATAGTAGCGTTAGACATTTGTCGATTTCTGGAATTTAATCCTTTATAATGTCAATTTGCCTTAATAATGAACAGTGCTTTCTGAATAAGGTTTCTAAAGGTAACTTTTTTGTCAAAAGTTCATTACATATTTTAACTGTTCTTTTAAAATTTTCCGAATCATTTTCTCATTAAACTTGGTAAAAATCAAGTCAGTTTCTCTTAACTATATACTTTTTTAAAGTAAGTTTCCTTTCTGTGTCTATGATTGTATCATTTTAGATTGAGTTGATTTGTTGTCCTCTACTCAGATTTTTACATACTCCTTTACCCAATTTTTCTGAAATTCTTTCGATTCGTTTGGTTTCCATTATAGCTTCTTGTTCTTATCTTATACCTCTCATACAATATACTGTGAGAGACGAAAGCCAATTCTTCATATACACTTGATTTTTGGAAGCTACTGGGTTGTAATTAGTGGCATGAATAGCTTTAAATCCATTTTTTATAAATGCGATAGTATATTAGTATTTTATTTTCATTTAATATCCGAATTGATGATGTCCTTTATGAGAATGGGAGCTGGATATTTTACAATTTTTCTTTTATTTCATTTTACTCAATGTCTTATTTTGAATTATTTTACCGATAACATGCTAAACTAAATATGGACACCATACTTAATTTAGAATGTCATATAGTAGTTTCGGGAATTTCTGGCGTAACAAGAAGCAATTAAATGGAAAGTTTATTATTTATATTTTAATCTCTGAAATATATATTTTTTGAAATATGTATGAAAAACCAAACAACGGTCGTGTAAATCCAGAATCAATGATGAGTTCCACTGCGAACATTGAATCTTGTTCTAGACTAGGAAAAATGACCAAAGCGCTCTGAACAAGGCAAGTAAGTATTTTATTTAATAAATTGAGATTAAAATTATCGGTAACTTGAAAACTAATTTGGGACTGAAAGTAATATTACCTTGATCAGAACGAAGTTTTAGTTCATTTATATTGACGAGCTTCCTTAACTTTAAAACATAGGCTTTGTGGTATTTTAAATATTCCCTTACAATGACATGACTCTGATTCCTCTGATTTTTTATTTCATCTGTCTTCAATACATTGCTTTTAACTGAATGATTTATTATGAGCCGAGATACTTTTGGGGTCAATTTGGATTGAATGAGTACAACAGATGAAATGAAAAAATAAGCTCTTAATCCTACGCGGTCCAATGTCGAGTTATAACTCGAATCGACGTTATCTCCTTTTGCACCAAGTCCAACGTCGAGTGAGCCAAACGATGGCCGATTGGTTAGGGTGCTGGCCTTCGGTACCGAAGTTCGTGGGTTCGAATCCCACTGTGGCATGGATGTTCGTAGCCATTCGGAATCGGCTTTAAGGTGTGTATATATATTTTCTTTTGTTATTTTAAATATTATGGGCTTGCTTGCTTGACTTAATGCTGACTTGGACCCTGCGTAACGCATTGTTGCCGGACGGCCAGACCGAACCAGCAATTCAACACCCTACACCCGACTTCGGGTGGGTGGCTGGTTACAGGTATTACACGGCTTTAAGGTGTAGGTCCCGATCTCATTAGCCCTCGTGTTGCAAAAAGTAGACCGTAGCACTCCAAACCAACGTCGAGTGTAGCTTGATCATGGTATTATTAACACTTAACTCAAAAAGCATGGAAAGTCGACAATAAATTGATGTAATTCAAACTAATTTGGATCAGAATAATGGTTGGATTATTGATAGGTTAAAATATCATAAGTCTACAAATTTCAGTCCTGCCATAGCACTACGTGTACGTAGACACAATTTTATTAACTAGAATAATTTCATTATAAGCATTAAAGACAATGGATTGAAGACTGGTGAAATAACAGGTCCAGTTGAGTCTTAATGTCTTTGCAAAGTAACATTTGAAGTACAGTGAGGTATAAATGTAATAAAGTTTACATGATTTCATACATTTTAAGTGTTTGTAACTTATGCTAACCCGGATTTAGATGTAATTTTCAATCGGATGGATTTAAGTCAAGTTTTTATGGCTTTTAAGGACTAGTAACTATTTCGTTGTACCTTGTTGTATTAATTCCCATTTATGAAAAAGGCCCATTTAGTAGTAACTAGTTTAAAAATGTTTTATAGAATTAAGTAGGAAATTTATAGCAGAAAATTAAAAGAAAAATAAATCTACACATTTTCATTTTTTCATCATCAAAAATGTTTGCCTTATAAAAATCTAGAAATGATGCATTTTTTAAGGAAATGTCTTTAATGTGTGTTAAAATAAGTTATGGAGAAAATATTTCTGATAATGCAACCAGCCATTATCCTTTTGTTTCATAATTTTCTATTTTAAACAACATTATATTAACTTTGATATTTTCCGGGGAATGTACCATTTGTGTTTTCACTTTATTAAAAGTTATCATCCTGTCCTACCTAATTATCCTAAGACTTGTTTTAAGACTATAATAATATATTTTGAAACTGCAGCTATACTAAAGCTGAAACAACAATAAACAAGGTAATCCTTTTAAAGTCAAAGAAACATAGACTATAATTAGCTCCCTAACCTCAAAGAATGCTTTGATGCTTCAAAAGTTTCTAAGTTTGCACGGATGTAAAAGTAATTAAAAAAGAGTACCTCCCCATTGAAATTGTCTGATGTTCCTGTGAGTATTAGATTTGAAATATTTGTTTAACGATTATTTGAGTTTGAATTTTAGCTTCCTCGGTAAGATATTCATTTCTAGTACAGTTAATGCTTCATTTTCCCCTTTATGTTACAATATCCCCTTGATTTTGCGATGCTGTGAGCTTAAATTATAGGACTAAGTAAAAATTTTTGCTAGATTTCAATACGTGTATCCATTATGGAAATAGTTTTTCATTAAGACACACATTCTAGTACTTATTGGTTTCTACAAAAAACATTATATTTAATGCTTTTATTTACTACTGTAATGTACATGTCTTGATTTGTAAACAGTCTAATTAATAATGGTCGTGAATCAACTTGATGACGAGTCGCGGTAGTTTAGTCGGCAAAGACAACGATCTCGTAACTGAGAGGTTGCGGGTTCGGAACCCGAACCGGCCTAAGATCCGTCCTATTCGTTAAAGGTGACTGTGGTACATAAACTATGTTCCTGGTCACAATGCTCTCCAAGTTCGCAATTAATACTTCTGGGGGTGGCAGGCCAAGCCTATGGGTCTTCTGCTTGGTCCCTGTTTCAAAATTACGAGGACCCACTTGAGCGAAGTAGTTCTTTCACCTTAACGGTGCTCATTAACCCCTTCCGGTAAAATGACGAGTCTAGCTCGTCATTGGTTTTTCATTCCATACCGCACAATGACGAGCTACACTCGTCCTGCGACTAAAGTTACTGATAAATATGATAATTAATTTAGTTTAAAATTTCTAGTGTACTGAATTTAGCAATACTTTTGCTACTTGTGGAAATCCCAGGTCACTATTACATATTGTTTATTTAAAGTTTCTTGGTACAAGTCACTGCCAAATTGATGAGTCAGAATAAAAGAAAACCTACTAAGAAATGCCGAGTGTGTTACAAGAATCAAATTAGAAGTGAGACTCCCTGGCGATGTAAACAATTCAGAATCCCTTTGCACTTTGTTTTGAAAAGTACCACTAGCTTGAAGACTATTATCTTCATTTTACCGTTTCTGATACTTAACACTATGTAAAAAGTGGATTTTAATTAAGAATATGTAAGAATTGTAAAATAAAACCAGTTTTTTAAATAAAAAATAAATGGTTACTTCACGCACAGTTTTTCATTATTAAATCGTACCGGAAGGGGTTAAAACGAAAGGCGCACTCCCTTGCCTTAATACGAGTAGCCAGCTGCTAAATCGTGCTTGGGTTGACTAAGTGGAATATGACAACAACTTAATGACGGTCAGACAAACATGTTTTTCAACTAACTTCCATGGTTTTAAATCTCGGTCAAATCCCCAGTTTAATAAACTTTCTAGATTCCAACCCTCTCGGGAAACTCAAATTTTCTTTAACTAAATAGTCATCTATTAAAGTTTTTTTGAAATTTGTTTATAAAACATTTGGTGGTAAGAAATTTAAATATTTGTAGCTGTTTTTTCTAAGAAAAAGTTAATCTGGACTGTGACTTTCATTTTTTAGAATTGTTTGCATTTTAAGTAATTTTGTTTAGGTTGTTTATTTTTTCTCACTTCAGGGGAATTTTTAGCAAATTTTATTAAAATTTTCTTGGACGATATTTGAAAAGTGTTCCCCATTCTTTGTTTGTAGATTTGAAATGATTTTTGAGCATTTTCGAAAAGTGTTGTTTTCCTGTATTAAACAAAAGAGGAAATCAGTTATTATGCTCTTAATGTTAACACTACTATTTTGCATTATTTCTGTTGGTATTGCAATATTTTAATGTGATTACTTTTACTTAAAAGTGTAATATTCTATTGATTTAAAGACGAAAGTTTCAGAACTTGAAGTCATTTTAATTAACCCTTTCCGGTATGATTTAATAATGAAAAACTGTGCATGAAATAACCATTTAATTTTTATTTAAAAAACTTGTTTCATTTTACAATTCTTACATATCCTTAATTAAAACCCACTTTTTACATATTGTTAAATAATATCAGAAACAGTAAAATTAAGAAAATATCAAAGCAAAACATTAATAAGGTATACAGATAAGCCTTCAAGCTAGTGGTACTTTTCAAAACAATGTGCAAAGGAATTCTTAATTGTTTACACCGCCAAGTAGTCTCACTTTTAATTTGATTCTTGTAACACACACGGCATTTCTTAGTAGGTTTTCTTTTATTCTGACTCATTAATTTGGCAATGACTTGTACCAAGAAATTCTAAGTAAACAATATGCAATAGTGACTTGTAATTTTCACAAGTGATAAAAGTATTGCCAAATTCAGTACACTAGAAATTTAAACTAAATTATCATATTTAACAGTAACTTTAATCGCATAACGAGTGTAGCTCGTCATTGTGCGGTATGGAATGAAAAACTAATGACGAGCTAGACTCGTCATTTTACCGGAAGGGGTTAATAAGCTTTACAAAAGTATTCACATAAATTCACCAACTGTCCTACAAGGCTTGGGGTTTTATCAAATAAAGCATCATCCATGCGGTAACTAGAAAAGTTTCTACAAAATCGTACTGTTGTAATGAAGTCTGTAGTTGTTCGGAACAAACAATCGCAGGCATTCGTATGATACACACTGCATTATTGGCGATGTATATGTTGACATATTTAACTGTACCTATATTTTGTCATTTATGTAATTGGCAAAGTAAGGAAGGTAGCAATTTTTTCTGTCTTCTCAGGAAATGATATGGTTTCAGAAAGCTCTAGCTCTGACAAGATTTGTTTTGAATTGGTTTACTTCTTTGACAATATATGCTATATAAGGCTTAACACCCAGCTCTTTTTTTCATTGAAATTAAATTTGTTTAGTGATACTAGCAGTTGCTTGGTTTGGTTTAGCATGTTTAAAATTTAGTTAAAACGGAGGTAAGAATTAGTTTGAAGTGCTATGGTCTCTACTTTTGCTTATGAGACACATATCTATTTCTTAATGTCTAATCCGATCATCTGTGCAAAAAGTGTGGTTTGAACTCCCGGACTTAAGTACCAAAAGGAGTCCATCTTCCAGTTCGGTCATTGTGCCGCCCAAAGAGGAAGACATTTTTAATCCATATTCCCTCTTTTGAAAGAGGAAGCACTCTTTCGAACTTGGATATTTCCTTTCATCACTTAACTCCTTGATGAAATGAGACAGAAGCAAGGAGATGGCTAAATTGGAAAGGTACAGCCTTTCGGTTCAGAATTCCGTAGGTTTGAAACTGCTATTGATATGGATGTCAGTAACATATTTGAATTGGTTTTAATAAGTAGCTCCTAGTCTAAGTAGTCCTTTTATAGTAAATGTACTGCCATAGGGTTCCAAACCAAACTAATCTGAGACAAAAGGTGTCTTCTTTAATCATAACATAGATTTCTTGTGGCAAACTTTGAGCAGGCGACTGACTTCCGTACCTGAGATCATGGGTTCGAATTCTAATTCTGGTATAGCCTTTAGAAATCTCTTTAAGCAGTAGGTTTCGTTCTCGTTAGCCCTAATAGAGAAAACAGTAGACAATATCAGTAAAAGTAAATCAACATTTGGCAAACTGAGTAAGGAATTGTGAAATCCTAACATGAAGAAAAAATGCATGATTATTGAATTTCAGAATCGCAATTTATCAGCCGTATTTACGCTTTTATCAAAAGAAGCAACAATCAGTAAGCCCATATGTGTGTGTGTACGCACACATACACGCACATATATATGTATGGCATGAAAAGAGCTAACTTGTAAAATGTACATTACTATATATTCAGTAAATGAATTAGTGATTCTAACAAAGACCTTACTTTCAAAGCAATTCCATTTTCAGAATGTTACTAACTATAGATCCACTGGAAGCTATACAATAGATTTTTTTTCTTCCTCAGTAATGCTTCTTCTTCGCCTTATCTCTTTAGCTTTTATCCATTCCCAAAAGAATTCAGAAGCGGATTAACGACCTTTTTAGGAAAGCCGTTTTACTAAGAGAAAAACTTATAAAGAAGTTATATTTTCGATTAAAATAATTACGCTGCAAATGCGTTTCTTTTCTTTAAGTCCATTTTCAGTTCTTAAGGTTTAATTTTGCACCTTGTTCATGTATATGCTATATTGATAAAAGAACAAATTACGAGTTTGCAGATAAGTTAGCAAATTTTGTTAGATAAGAAGTTGGATATTATTTAGAAAATACTGAATAGTTGCAATTCAGATTTAAATATAGATGAATTTTTATATATAAAGTTCCTAAAAGGGGTTAATTATTAAAGGCTTGTGGTTAGTAGGTAGATATAACGGATACATTTTACAGAATGTTCAATTTGCCAGTCAGTTCCATTTAATTGCTTCGAATATGCATTAGGCGAATGTAACATATAATTTAATGGATTTAAAAATATAAAAAATCATTGCATTTAACCATATACTAAGTTAGCAATCGATTCACTTTTGATGCAATATTATAAATGTTGCCTGTTTGTTACCGTAAAGGATTTATACGAAAAGGGAAAAATTTGCAACTTTTGTTTATTAAAAGGAAATTAAGAGTTTGGTATTGAGAGATACGGTCTACTTTTTTGCAGCACGACGCTAATGAGAGCGGGACCTACTGCTTAAAGCCAATTTGAACAGCTACAACATCCATGCCACAGTGGGATTCGAATCTTCGAACTCCAGTAACGAAGATAAGCGCTCTGACCTTTCGTCCATCGTTTGAAAAAAAATTAATAGTTGGGAGGTTTTAAACACTGCAGTTCATTTGTGTTCATATTTCGACTGCCAACAATTTAGTATAATGGTACTAAAGACAAAATATTTTAACAGCTTTCCATATCATTCTCAAAATGAATATTTTTGTAAAATGTATTTTTGGTTTTAAAGCAAAAAATACGTAACTTTTAATATATTTTTTCCTTAAAGGTATCCGTCTACGTTCGGAGAACTTTTTTCTTTAAACGTAGAAACTAGTTCATGTTTTTACATTTTTAGATTTATTTTTTATATTACCATAGAGAACTGCACTTAAAAAATTTATTCCTGGAGAAGTTTTTATAAATTTCTAATAAATAAAGAAAATTTAGTAAATAAATCGGGTTTTTTCAAAAAGTCTAATTTTTAAATAAATTAAATTATTTGAATATTTTTTGATGCAACACATTTCTTATAAATTGGACTTGTGAATCACCTGAAATCTTTGATTAATTTACATTTGGTAAAAAATTTTGGTCCTTCAAAATAATACACATTGAATTTTTAACTAATTTTCATTACCTTTATATCTAACTATGAGTGTAACATTAAAAATTATCCAAATTTAAAGCTTTTAGGTCATTCATTAGTAAATACTATTAAAGGAATTAATAATATTCAACAAAATATTTTAAGAACTTTTTGTGAAATCACATTTTAAGTTTCGACATTTTATTAAAAATACCGTTCTCAGAAAAACGCATTTAAAGTTTATGAAAGCAATTTTAACAATTAAAAATTAAAACACAGGTTTAAAATTCCCCACGCTTGCTTTCTTGCTTCAACACTTTCTAATTGCCAAGTTTCTAATTATTAAAAACACTAGAAAAATGTTTAAACTAATCTTCATAAAAATTTAAAAAGTTTTGTCTAAAAAATGATCTTTAAAAGGTTTTAAATTCACAGCTTTCGGTTTCGAAATCGCTACTTCGTTTTGTTTTGTCAGCTGTCACTGATGTTTAAACAGCTGTAACTTTTCTTTAAAATGCCGTAAAGACAAAACAAAAACAGATTTAGAAGCCTAAAAGTTGAAATTTTTCAATAGAGAAATAAAAAAAAATTATGATTTTTGGCAAAAAATGAAGTTTTCAACGTAGACGGATACCTTAGTAACATAAATTATGAACAAAATTTTAAGTTAAACTTGTTATAAATGTATCATCTATAGTAGGAATTAACGATATAATGTTAAGTTAGATGCTTCTAAAACTCATGTGAAACTAATTAAATACAACTTTTGATTTAAATGTAAGAATATTAAAAGTATAAAATTTTCTCATAATATTAATTCATTCTATAGAACTATGGTTCTTAAACATTTCATCCCCTCTGTTAAGGTTAATGCAGTAGTTATATGGAGTACTAAAACAATTTTTCTTAACGATTAACACTTTGACTGCCATGGCTATCATATGTGATATCCAGTGATATTTCCGTTGAGACACTGGCTATCCGATATGATAGCCATGGTGTTTTAACACTTCAGGCCATGGCTATCAAAGATGTTATCAGTTACATGAAAATCGTATTGGAGTTTGATTGTTGGGCTCCCTACGATGTGTTAGGTATACGTGGTTTGCGCAAATTGGTATATGTGACGATTTTATGAGCTAAGTTTTATGAAAAATTAAATATTTGGAACATGCAACAAAAAAGGGAATATATATAAATAGAGAGAGTTTGTTTTAAAATATTGTTTGTTTTGAAATATTGTTTTTATATATAGTTTTATGTTGAAAAAATACAAATTACACAAAAAAAAAGTTTGGCCCCGTTGTGAACATTTGCAATTTTGGCTTGGCAGTCAAAGTGTTAAAAGCCAATGAAGTCGAATTTTCATAAGGATAATAAAGATAATTCTTTAACTTATTAAAAAAAAAATCCCACTAAGAAATTTTGCTGGATCGACTTTATGTGAAAATTTTGGGAGAGATAGCCGTAACGACATCAGAGTCTTTTATGATAAGCGGAGAAAAAAAGTTTCCGAATAGGTTGCGAGGAGTATTTATATGCAAAGTAGGGACAGAAAATCCTCTTTAAGCGTGTAGAAAACTTCTTTTCATAGGAATTTCTAAAACGTTTATGCGTTCACGAAAAGGTTTTCGAAGTTCTTAATACATTTTATGCGATATATACCTCGCATAAAACATGAGATTATTTCCTCCATAAATTTCCGTTAAATAGACAAAATCTTGTTGATACACCCTGTTATATTTTTTAATGCCAAGTATTTTTCCAATATGCGACTCAACCTGATGGTGACCGAGTCGCTTCTGTTGGGACGCAGAGTGATAGGTTAGATTACTTTTTTCTTGTATGAATGTTTGAATTCTATAAACATTTTATAGCTGTATATAAAAAGGGGTAATATATTTGTAAAATATTTTAATTTTTTTGTTTGTGGATATCTCTTCTCCCATTGTGGCTTAAGCGGTTGTAAACCTTTTAGGTTGTGAAGTGACTGTTATCTGTCTATAAAAAGGGCATAATATAATAGGTCTATAAAAGGACATGTGATTTTCTCTTCTCTCTCTATCCCTTTATATATACATATATACATATATATATGTGTGTATATAGGTGTATATTATTCATCTATTTGGTATATTTAACCCATCCACCGACCACCCTCCCCACCTTTTCCCCTTTCAAAACAGTCACCCTTTTCGTAAATTCCAGAAGGAATTTACCGTACCATACTAGAGTTGCCGGTTTAAAAGTTGTCAGGCTACTTTTAAGTTATTTTCCCTACAAGGTAAAGGAGTTCCGTTACGCAAAATTAGTTTCTTTCATTTATTATCGCTTTGCAATATTTTTTTCCCTCAAAAGTGTGTTATACGAGTGCGAACGAGAAGGGGTCGACAGGTCCGTTTTCGAACAGGAATTTGCTGTCGAACCCCCGTCGACGCGTCCGTTCAGTGGGTTAATGAAACATTACTTTTAAGTATTATTAGGATAAAAATGGCATTCTGTATTTCAAATTAATTGCTCAGCTGGCGATGTTGTATTTTTACCTTCCCTTCTTGTCACCGAATGATGGCCAAATGATACAGCGCTGCTCTTCGGGAACGGAGTTCGTGGGTTCGAATCTCTCTAATGGCATGAATGTTCGTAGCTGTTCGGAATCAGCTTTAATCAACTTTGGACTTTGACTTTGTCATTCTAATGGACTAATGTACTTAATGGACTTTGATTTTAGTCATTCTAATTGCACTATATTTTACGGGTTAATAAGTCAAATCCACTACACAATCCACTCATGGGCTTGTAATAACGTAGTATAGCCCAACAGATGCCAACAATAGGATTCGCACCAAATAGCTGCGTCTTTACCATTGTTAGGCAGAGAACAACAGAATAAATTTAATTTATTATAAATTGAATTGTGTTTAATCAAACAGTAATCACTGAGATCAGTTGCTTAATAGTAATCCAGAAGAGTTTAGTTTGAAGTTTTCTGGTCTACCGTCCGAACGATGGCCGAATGGTAGAGCGCTGCTCTTCGGGCCCGGAGTTCGCGGGTTCGAATTCCGCTGCTGGCATGGATGTTTGTAGCCGTTCGGAATCGGTTCTAAACTGTAGGTCCCGGTCTCATTAGCCCTCGTGTGCAAAAAAGTAGACCGTAGCTCTCCCAACCAACCAACCAATCTGGTCTACCGTTTTGTTTCACGGGGACTTAAGAGACCGGATTCTACCGCTTAAAGCCGATTCCTATTGGGTACAAACATCTATGATAGTAGTAGGCACCGAATCTACGGACTACGGTACCAAACAGCAGTACCCCACCCGTTTGGCTTTTGCTCACCTTGCTTTGGAGAGAAAACAAATTGTAAAAAGAAAGAGCAATGAAGTGCATTCAATAAATCTAATGACTAAATTTAGAGGGTGCTAAAGTTTTGAACCTAAGTACAGCGGTTCGAATTCCGCTGCTAATATTGATAATTGTACTCGTTCCTAATCGGTTTAAACAGTATCCCGTGATATAATTAAAAAATATTGTACTTCTTTAAACTAAATCAATTTAACCAATTTCAATGAAAATAAATATATTTTCAAGCAAATCAATAAAAAAAAAATTGTCCACGGTTAGTTTTAAAACAGATTCTTTTCATATTATTTTAACATAATTGCATTTTTATCTGGGATTTACTGTTGCGCCTTTTAAACTTTTTTAAAAAATTATTTAAAATGAAAATAATTTACTTGACTTTTATAGGTAAACAAGAAAAACATTCGAAATAATACTTTAAAATGAAGCGAATAACAAAATTATGCCTGACTGATTACCAACAGAAACGTTTATTGCATTTTCAAAGCAATGTGTCATAAAAACGCACAAAAGTAAGCTTGCTGCCAGATTTTTCTTTGGATTTAATTTAAAGCGCATACTTTTTTTGAGTCTTATTAAATTCATTTTTCAATCTGGAGAATAACTCTGCGAATTTTATTTTTCTAAATCATATTTGATATTTTCATTTGGGTTTTTTCTTTTGAATGCGTACTTTTTTATCCTATGAAAACATAATTGTATATTTTGAAAATAAGTTTTCTTATAATTATAAGTAATGCTTCCTATTAATCTGAGAACGGCATCCTCAAGAAGATGTTTTGTAATTAAAATAAGCTGTTACAAGCTGGAAATAATTTAATGAACAGTAAATTATTTTTTAAAATGAAAACGTATGCATTACTTTTTTTTCTTGCTTTTAAATTTATAAATGTTGCTTTGGATGCGTAAGAATAGCAACAAAGTTCAAAATCACGTAAAGTTTTAGGATTATAGCCTCAGTGTATTTTTAAAATGGCAAAAAAGTCTGAAAATTCAATATTTTTTTCTCTGACTTCGAAATTACATATAACAATGGGAAACAAAGGGATTTTGAATATCCGTCATATAATGAATGTATTACAAAACATAAAATTACTAATAATTAAAAATAGAATTTAAACAGCTTCATGATTTAGGAATATGTGGGACATTGCCCTACTAGATATAATCTCAAGATTTTCTCAAAAAAATCTTAAGAATATAAGTTATTTGGCCCACATCTTAAGCCTACAACCTTAAGATTTTCTTAAGAATATAAAATAAAGAAAATTTTAAGAATGTAATCTGAAAATTTTCTTGAGAATATAGGCTTATGTTGGCCAAATAACGTAAGATATTCTGAAGAATTATAGAAATTGGATACATTGAAATATTCTTAAGATATTCTGAAGAATTATAGAAATTGAACACATTCAAATATTAAGATATTCTAAAGAAGTATAGACATTGGATGCATTCAAATATTCTTAAAATATTGAGAATTACAAAAATTTGGAATTATGAAAAAAAGTTTTTTTCCCCGTGGAAAAGCTTTAAAACTGCTTTTTTATGCCTTCAGAATAACATGTTATTCTGAAATTGTTTAGCTATTTACATCACAGCATATAAAATGAAAGTTAGTTGAAATTCATGTGATATTGGGATGTGCTATATATTGAGCCAATCGTGTTGTTTTCAATTGGTCGTCAATAAAATTGTTCAATTCACGCAGCTCAATAGTAGGTTTACTGCTTTCCCTATTTTTCTACTTATTATAAGCTTTTATTATTAGATAATGTCACATATTTCTTTTTAGATAATTATTCTGAGGCAGTTAAAAATCTATTTGGTTATGGATTTAGGTTAAAGTGATTTGGTTATGAATTGAAATTATAGATCTAATTACAGATTTTAGGAATACCTGATACGATGTACTATGAATATTTCGATAGTCTGCTTTTGTTACTTATTACACTTGGACAAACCACGAACGTGAGTCATAGGCTGCTCGAATCAAGGCAAGGAGCGGGTCTTTCGTTTAACGAGCACCTCTAGGGTAAAAAAACGACTTTGTTCAAAGTGGGTTCCCTTAATTTAGAAGCAGGAACCAAGCAGAAGACCCCCTAGGCTTGGCCTGCCACCCCTAGAGGTATCATTTGAAGACTTGGAGGAAATTGTGACCACGACCATATTTTATGCGCCCCAGTGTCCCAAAAAGAACACTGAAGTTCTTAGGCTGGCTTGAGTCCCGAACAAGCAATCTTTCAGTTACGAGATTGCTACCTTTGCCGACTGAGTTACAGCGGCTCTTCGGTACTCGTACCTTACTTTTACTACTTTAATTATAAACTTACACATTTTTGGACTTATTTTATAGTAAAAAAGAATTTATGTTAATAAAGTGTTGACAGTTAATTTCTTTGTAGATTTCTGGTTCATGATTTTTTTCTGAGGGACACGACTTGAAAAATTCTCTTTAGATACAAGAGATTTCATTTGATAATCGAGAGCTGCGGTAGCTCAGTCGGCAATGACAACACTCTCGTAACTGGAGGGTTGCGGGTTTGGAACCCGAGTCTGGATAAGATCCGCCGGGTTCGTTAAAGGTGACTGGGGCACGTAAAATATGTTCGTGGTCACAATGTCCTCCAAGTTCTCAATACCTCTGGAGGTGGCTGGTCAAGCCTAAGAGTCTTCTGCTTGGTCTCTGCTTCAAAATTACGAGGACCCACTTTAGCATGTCATACTTTCACTCCTGAGATGCTCGTTAAAGCGAAAGGGGAACCCTTTTGCCTTAAAACGACTAGTTTCCTGCTCAATCATGCTTGATTTGACTAAAAGGCATAAGACAACAACAACTTGATAATCGAAAATTTTCGTCTAACTTTCAGATATAAATATAATTCCGGACTGAAGAAGCTTTCCCCTAGAAGAACGTGCTTTAAAAGGATAAACAAACAAATGTTACAAACTTATTTATGCCAGTTTATATATTTTATATATTTGCTCATTTGTTAAAGATGAGTTATATCAAAGCTGAAGTTGTCTTTTAGTTACGATTTCATCGTATTCATTTCAAGATGAGAATTTATGGTAACTACATTTTTTTTTAAAAAATATCCTTATAGCCGTGCGTTCTTCATTATTTGTACGACAGTTTTCATTTTTGTAAATGGTTTATTTCCACCAATGCTTCTGCTAAGAACTAGAACAGACATTTCATTTTGCATCGAAAATATGATACTACTAATCATCAGACATCCATTTCAAATGTAATCCCGTGCTGTACACGCTTACTCCATTAAAAAAATCACGCTTTAAAAATACCTAATAACAACAGGAGTAAGACGAAATAGTAATAAAAAAGGTAACGACTTGAATATCCATCGCGATGCGAATATCTCGAGCCATCTCAATAACCATTCATCGGTTTATTTTTCAGTAGAATAAAAGAACACGGAAGAAGAATTTACATTTTTCCGCTACTTTCTTTATTCTTTCCTCGCGTCTCATGCATATTTCAACGACTACCTTCGACTGCATTTTGACAAATGTTCATCTTCGAGTCGGTCTGGAACATTACCTCAGACTCTGAACAAGGGTAAAGTATTTTCCCTTAAAAATGCTTAAATTATAATTTAATGGTTCGACTGGGGTGCATTTTTGAGACATTCTCTTGCGGGAAGATCGATTTAAAGTAGTCTGACAAAAAAGATTTATGGGCAATAAAGAATTGTTGATTAGGGTTGGAATGCCTGAAATGTATTATTGGAGTTTGGAATTTTTTTAAGGATCAATCTAAAAAACAAAAGGAAATTGTGTGAACTTTAAGAAGGCAGTTGAATGATGTTATGAAAGACTATCAAAACTTTTTAAGAAGCTAATATCATTTTAGTATTTGACATTAAACAAATAGTTCTGATGATTTAAAATTCCATGATTAATGAAAAGGAAAAAAAGAGTTAGTTTTTTTAGGTATACTGTACGTATTTATGAATATCTAAAAATTTATTTTTTTCTTGATTTTAGAGATTTGAAAGATAGGCAAATAAAAAAGGACTAATTTGAAATTACAATTGTTTCTGTGGGTGTACATGAAATATTTTTAAAACCAATTGATTTTAAGCTCTTATTACATTCTGTAACAATATTTGGTGATTCTATGCCTAAAGTACAACTCGTTCTGTCATTTGACGAACTTTTCTTCTCCTCAATCTCTGTTAACATTTTGGCTAGCACCAAATACGACTAGCTAAATTTTGTGCAATTTAAAATTTCTCTATAAACTTTGTATAACTACCAGCACAGGAATGATAGCATTACCCTCGTGACCAAACCTGTTACATAAATTATAATTTAATGGTTCGACCGGGGTGCATTTTTGAGACATTCTCTTGCGGGAAGATCGATTTAAAGTAGTCTGACAAGAAAGATTTATGGGCAATAAAGAATTGTTGATTAGGGTTGGAATGCCTGAAATGTATTACTGGAGTTTGGAATTTTTTTAAGGATCAATCTAAAAAACAAAAGGAAATTGTGTGAACTTTAAGAAGGCAGTTGAATGATGTTATGAAAGACTATCAAAACTTTTTAAGAAGCTAATATCATTTTAGTATTTGACATTAAACAAATAGTTCCGCTGATTTAAAATTCCATTATTAATGAAAAGGGGAAAAAAGTGTTAAAGGTTTTTTAGGTATATTTACGTATTTACGAATATCTAAAAATTTATTTTTCCTTGATTTCAGAGATTTGAAAGATATGCCAATAAAAAATGACTAATTTGAAATTACAATTGTTTCTGTGTGTGTACATGAAATATTTTTAAAACAACCACTTGATTTTAAGCTCTTATTACATTCTGTAACAATATTTGGGGATTCTATGCCTAAAGTACAACTCGTTCTGTCATTTGGCAAACTTTTCTTTTCCTCAATCTCTGTTAACATTTTGGCGAGCACCAAATACGACTAGCTAAATTTGGTACAATTTAAAATTCCTCTATAATCTTTTGTATAACTACCAGCGCGGGAATGATAGCATCCCCTCGTGACCAAACCTGTTACACTTGTCCTGACAATCATTTCTCTGATTGTAATCTGGCTTTGGAGGTCAGAACACTGCAGATTGCTGGACAAATACTTTAATTGCTCTGAGTTTGTGCGAGTTTAACCCCTTAATATGCACGCTCGAGTTAAATCGAGCGCTCTAAACTGGCCGAACTGTGCACACTCGAGATAATTCGAGCTGCGTTTTACTTTGTTGCTATAATTTTTCATACTCGAATGCAATCGAGAATTGAAAATAACAATTTGAAAGAAAAAAAAGTCGTTTTATTGATATTTATCATTTACATGGGATTGTAAGCTATAACACTTACTTATTTAAGTATAATATATATATATATATATATATATATATATATATATATATATATATATATATATATATATATTCTACTTATCACTTACGACTTATCTCTTCCTTTCACTTACTTAAATATAATTTAAAATATAATTAACTATTTTATTACTAAGATCTGGCTGTAAAGACATCCTTGACTCGAGGGATAACTTTATATACTTTATTCTTGAGATATGAAACATAAGGTTTTCATATTTGATACCTACGCATCACGGGATGACACATCAAACTGTCAATTGGTAGATTGTCTACCAATTGAACAATATACTCTTTCGACAATAATAATAATAATAATATTCTAAAAATTAGAAATAATACCAATTGTATAAATATCCAATATACTCAAATTTTGATTATTTTTGTATTTTTGTAATTTTCTTGGTAAGACAACGTTCTAAATTGTGTTTTTTACAGTAAAATTTGATTTTTGTTTTTTTTCGGTCTTTAAAAAACTGCATTAAGGGGTTAAGCAACAAATTTTCATCACTGCATTGCAAGAGAGATGGCCAAACAGGCCTTTACACACACGTATATGCAATACCACTTAATGTGATCGCTTTCGGAGAGAGAAATATATTTTTACAGCTACTAATTTAAAGCGATTTATTCAAACGATATTTTAAACAAATAGTTATAATATATCAATTAAATAGTATTTTCCAATATTTTCTGTCTCATTTTTCTACCACAAAAGCTATTAATGGAACTTTTATACATGTATTATTCAAGAAAGTTTCAATTAATGCTTTCATGTTGCATCCACAGTTTCAAGACAGTCTCTGATTTTAGTACCAGTTGGATGATTCTCAACGAGGTTTCCTACTTCGGATTTATCTTGTTGATACAATGTTTTGTAACTCTTTTATTCAGTAGAAAAAAATAAATTTCTGCAGACATCTTTATTAATAATTATCGTAGCCATTTGGACATTCTCATCTATAGATATCCGTTCTGCAAAATTATTTTCACTCATGTCCCATTATTGCCTTTAAAATGCACTAAGGAGTCCGAGGAATCAGAAAACCTTACACATTTCAGTACTATTTGAATGATTCATAACGTGGGTTTCAGTGGGATCTTATCCAATGCTTTATTTTCTTCGATAGAACAAAATAAAATTCTGCATACATCTTCATCAGTTGTTGTAGCAACTGGGGCGTTCTCATCTATAGATATCCATTTTTAGTCCTGCCTGATTGCACAGGTTCTGTTTCATAGAGTTCTGGTACGTCGATATCATTTGACGAACTCACCACACAAGAAACGTTCTTATATAATTGCTTTCTCGGACATTTGATTTACAAATATCATCAAAACTGGGGTGGTTTGTATCAGAATGGTATGTTTAGGTAAAGTGTTTGAACTAAGGCAATATTTTGATGTGTTTTAGTGTGACGTGACATGTGACATTTCTTGATCTTTTCTCTTACACTTTTGAAATTTTTGACAATGTAAAAAAGGAACATTGAAAATAGTATACTAAAATAACAACAGTAAACGAAAGTGCGGATTACAAAAACATATTTTTTTAACATGTGTTAATACACAAGAGTTTGGGACTTTATGGTTCTGATAACATTAAACGAATAACATCCATGATAACATTAAGCGGCTCTTATTGCATATAATATCAAATACATCACTAGAAATTTTCCTTTTAAATTTCAGTAGATGCAAATTATATCAAGGATTATATGTATACGTAAATAAAAATGCGATTTGTATTTCATTTTATGAACGGGAGTTTTCTGTAAGAAAATGTCGCATTTTAATCTATTGAAAAATGTTATCACGAAGACATCATTAAAAGTAACTGTAAAAACCCGAAATTGTGCTGTTTCATAATATTTCACTTGAAGGGCTAATAAAAATAGCGTTTGCTTAGTATCAAGCACTTAAAAAGGTAAATACGAATCGAGCAGATTTAGAGGGTTCCGATATTGAATTTAAATTGAGATTAGAAACTGAACATATGTATGTAGTAAAATGAAATTATATTGCAAGTTATTTTAAAATTTTAACTCCACTGCAATCTTACGCTATGTAATTATAGACTAACATCTTTCTCGTGCATTTTTATAACATATATACATGTATATATGTGTGTGTAATGTAAAGAAATTTCAATGGAAAGTTTCAGAGTATTTGAGATTATATTTTATTCTGATATATTTGAATATTCCTTTGAAAAGCTTATAAAATTCCGTATCTTTTTATTTATACTGATTACATATGATTACGTAAAATTTATGTAACTGTAGACTATGCTTATGTAACTCTTTCTGTCGTAGATAAATTGAAAAAAATCTTGTTAAATTAGTTTAGTTAAATTAGTTTAAATTAGTTTATGACGATTTTAAGCTCAACAATATTCTAACACAAGGTTTCACTTTTCTATGATAAAGATTTACCGAGCTATTTAAATCAAAAATTTTAGAAAGTTTCTCCATGCAGAAATTAGTTCATCCCTTTTTATGGTAAATTCAGGGAGGGTTTCCTGATTATAAATAGGGAATGTATAAATAGCAAAGTGGATATGAACTGTATTTTCCAGTAAAATAAGCTTCAATTCCATCCACACTTTTGCCATAAAAGCAACTTGATTCCAACCTTGAATTATTGTAGTTAATGACGGATTTCCCAAAGGAGAAAAATTTTTAAATTTTCATGGGTTTTGGAATAACTTGAACCATTTTTTCAGAGAAGGGGAACTTTTTGTGTTACTGTTCCCAAGATTAGTACTAGTTATTACTAAACAGAATTTTGGTCTGTCCGAACCTTGACAATGATACTAAGCAGATGTGATATGTGTCTACTATATTGAATTTTCTGGGAACGTATGTATTAAACCATCTTTTTGTCCATGTAGTTTAACTAACTTTTAAGGTGATTAATTGTAATTTTAAAAGTTTTAAAAGTTGTCCACATTCAGTCATTTTTTTTAAAAGTGTCTTGGTATCTTGATATTTTGTTTTTGTATTTCTAAATATTACGGTATCTTAAATATTTTTATTTTTGATGTTGAAGCAAGTGGTCTGTTTTTGTGGATTAAGTTCCTTTTTTTGCGATGTGTAACAACAGTTTTTACTAAATATAATTATATAGAAAAACGTAAGAAATTTTTTTAATCTTGTAATTTTGGCAAAATTGAATTATAATATACTTTAAACGAAATGCTTATTTTATTTGAAACATTTTTGCAATTAGAATTCTGTCAACGACCAACGGACGGGGAGAAAAATTTTTGTCAAGGATTTAACTATTCACAACTGTATTTCGTTTGTAGATAGTAATGAATTTTAATTCATGATTATCGTCAATCAGATACTCTTCAGTATGGTCCAAACTATTGAAATATATCATTAATCGAACTGTTTGCAATATGTACATATTTCAAATTTTTAGTTCTTGTACAGAAGCGAAATTTTAACATTTTATCAATTTATATTCAGCAAAACAACTACATTTCGGTTGAATATCACCTACCTCATCTGAAAGAAATGGTTAAAATTTGGGACAGTTTAGCCTAAAAACAAATCATTTGGGTTCCTCTTTCTATGCCAAATATATGTCTTTACTAGTATCATATAAACGATCTAAACTGAGTAACATGTTCTGAATTTCAAATGGCGAAGGTAGCTATGCCGTATCCGGAATGTGTTCCAAAAAGTTTGAATTTTAAATACATCGTTTGTGGCCCAATGTCTTCCACGCAGTAATTTATCATGCATCTCTTTTCGATCAGAATACCAAGCTGTACGATTTGTTTGCATTTTCGGAACGATTTGGTAACAGTCTGACAAATTGTTCCTCCGAAAAGAATGAGCTGAGAATATCGATGGGAAGGAATATCCGATATCCGCAGAGTAGAGGGATAAAAAGGAAGAAAATGAAGCCCAGGAGAGAAAAACATTTTTATTGCACCTAGTTTTTTTTCTTTAAAAAAAAAGAGGCAATGTTACTTTCGGCTTCTCATTGCTCTAGGAAATTGAAAATCTGTCAAAATACCCGAAATTATTCTATGTAATAGAGAATGTTTTATAGGATACCCAGAATAAGCGATGCTTCTGAGATTTCAATCTCTCCAGAAATGCGTGAAATTACTGCATTGGTGATAATAAAACAGTAGTGAGGTATTGATACGATTTATTTCAACTGAAATTTAATAGAACTAGCTGAAGAATCCAACGTTGCGAGAACATGCAATGTACATATGTACGTATGCTTACGTAAGTTAAACTGGTATTTATTTCATGCAGTTAAATTCTCCGAGCGGCCACCCCTGTATAGCGGGCACCCTTCTAAACAGCCAGTTTTTCATGGCAAGGGTTTTTCGACTCATAGACCTAATGGTAAAATAACCTGTATCAGCGGATGATCCCCTCTATTCTGAATTTGTCGTTAATATCGGTGATATAATTTTCATTGCAATACAAAAATAACCTATGATTAAATTTAATTATCACATATGTACTTGATCTATTATTTAAGCCATATAACAAATTATTTATGTAATATCTAAGTTCAGTGATTAAAAGTATGAAAATAATGCAGATGATACTTAAATAATTTAAAATAAATGATTAAATGAGAGGGTTAAAGGAATAACGTCATCATTCTAGAAAACGTTATTTTCTTTTACTTATAAATAAATTGATAAATTCAATCACCTGCTCTTAACCAGGGAAAATAGACTTGAAATAATGACATTAAACTCTCTAAGAATTCTTCAAACGTTTTAAAAACGACAGTATTTTTGATGTGATATGAAGCATATTTATACCAATTTATTTTAGAAAATATCAATAGTTTAAGAAACTTTACTCGCTTTGAATTTTGATAATCCTAACTTATCAAGAATCCAATATGGATACTATTCATTCCAGGTCCAACCGCTTTATAAATCGAGGACAGATAACTTAGGCTATTATATAGGGGATTAACTCAATTCTGCATTGATTAAACTGTTAGAGCCTTAGAAGTAAGACAACTTTTAAAACTTTACAACTTTAGAATTAGATCTGTAAGAAATCTGAAATTTTATGCTTCCACAAAGCTTACTGATAATACGCGATTCTCAATGTGTATTGAACTACGTGAAATGAATGTGATAAGCGGTTAAGTATTAATATTTCTAAAGAAGTGAGATTTAAGTACTAGAAATTCATACCGAATGGTAGTCTGACCGATGGCCGAATGGAGAGAGAGAGCTGCTCCTTGGTACTAGATTTTCACAGGTACGAATCCCTCTAATGGCATGAATGTTTATACAGTTCGAAATCTTCTCTAAGAAGTAGGTACCGGTCTCATTAGACCTCGTGTAGCAAAATAGTAGACCGTAGCGCTCCAAACCAAACCCATACCGAATAATAGTTTAATACTAGAACTCCTTTTGTACCTTAATTGAGTCAATAAGGAATCTATTCTTGTATGCAGTTTTGTCAGTCTCCTTAAGATTACATTATTAAATATATTTATGGCTGAGAAGGGGGCATGGTTCCTTTCGACTTGAAAAGTGTTCATTGCAACAGCCTATTTTTGATTCAATATAAAATAAAATGTTCTTCCTTGTTTAGGATAAAGTTTTTCATAGATCATCAATAATGGTCTAACTTTTCAAACTATTAAGTTTAGATTTATAAAGCAATACATTAAAAATGTAAACACGAAATGAAAAAATTGAAATACTTACTGCAAAATAACTCTTGATATTTAAATATTATAATTAATTTTTATGTTAAATATCATTTACAATCTATGAATCTTAATTATACAAACACAATTTTTAAATTTATATTATAGTATAGGCTAAAAATTTTAAAATTTTCAGCTTTTTAACAGTTTGATTTTTTTTAAATTGAATAAATGTCATATACTTCTAAAACTTTGGTTTAGAATACAAAACAGACATTTTACTTTAAAAGTTATGAGACAAACGAAGCCAAATAGGTGGGGGGACTGCCCTATTGTACCTGAGTTTACTGGGTGGCACGGTTGTTCATAAAAATTTAGAATTTAAGACGTAGGTCCTAGTCTTATAACCCCTACTGTAGCAAAAGTGTAGACAGTGTAACGTCACGGGATCCTTGAGTAGTGTGTGAGTATCGAAATGGTTATGACACGACGTACAGCTTAGAAACAATAACAACGTTTATTCTTGTTTAAAATGGAATAAGTACAAGTTTTCCAAATGGAAATCACAGAGCTCAGGCGGGCTGGAGCGGACCTAAAAGTCCCAGGGTCAAGGCGAACCTAAAAAAGAAAACCAATCTGCTGACAGGTGCCGACAGATACCGTTGTACAGGGGTACAGATGGGCCTCCTTGAGTCCCACAAAAAGCTGGAGAAAAACTTCCCTAAAAAACTAACCGCTGCAGATCGAACCTCTTTTCCTTTCTCTTTTTCTGGGGACTCTCAGGCGAAAAACTCGCAACGCCTGACGTCACCTTTCACCCTTTCCCATTGGCTTTTTCTTTTCGCGTCGGCGTCCTGGTAGCCTCTGATTGGCTTGCTCGGGGGCTCCTAACTGTCTGACATTTTGTTGCTCCGTCTGTCCTTCGGATTCCTCCCCGACATCTCAAGGCTTTGTTGAAGCGACAATCCTTTGTGGTGTAGTGTCAAAAACCCAGACAGCCCTGCCCTGGTCTTTTGTGAAGCCAATGGGGTGTAGCGACGTTCCAAATCAAACTAGCCTAACCTTAGTAATCTTGGATATATGTGAATTTATCTTTTTTTACATGCTGTATTTTTTTTGTAAAAGAATGTACTACTTGAAATGACAAAGTTACAAAGTATATACTACCAGGAATTCTAAAACTAGATAAATATACTACTACAAATAACAAAATTCGATAATGAATAGTTAAAAAAATAAGATAATTATTTTTAACTACTCATTACAGAATTTGTAAAAAATTAGTTCTAAAAGAAGAGCACTTTAATGTATGATGAATAAAAAATATAATGAAGATTTTAAGTTTCCAAATGTTTTATGCCCTCTCAGTATGCAATCTGGTACGGGGTATAGGTTCTGGGATAATGAGCACATTTGTAACTACTCATTACAGAATTTGTAAAAAATTAGTTCTAAAAGAAGAGCACTTTAATTTATGATGAATAAAAAATATAATGAAGATTTTAAGTTTCCAAATGTTTTATGCCCTCTCAGTATGCAATCTGGTACGGGGTATAGGTTCTGGGATAATTGAGTGCATTTAGCCAAAAAGTCGAAAAAAAAGTCGCTTTAGTGAAACCAAACAATTTATTCAAATTATCATCTTTGTAATTATGATTGGTCACCTATTTTGTGGTCCTCTTTTCAATTTTTATCCAAACCCATATAAATACACAATCTATTTTAGAAAATCATTTGATTTCTATTCTAAATGTCATTACCATATTTTCTTCGATTGTCGAAAGAAGGCGCCTCTGGGGGAAAAACATTCATATAGAAGAAACATATAGTAAACAGATCAGTGCAATATAAAATTCTCGAGTTTCTATATAGTAAAAATAAAACTAAACTATCCTATTCGAAATATAATTTATTCATTTCGCAATCCTAGGAATTTACGAGATGCTTTCAGGAGATCTTATACTGCTGTGAATTTTTCATTATATATCTTCCTATATTTTGATTTTCGTGCAAAAATAAAACATTGGAGTTATATTTCTACAAGTTCAACTGATTTGAAAACATAAAAATACCAAGAGAGCTAAAGTTATTTTATTTCTAATAATATTCATCGAATTTTCGATTCAGGCATACTTTCGTAATACCAAAAAATGTCGTACAAATTTTGGCAATGAAATACATGCAGAAATAGGGAAATGAAATCAATGCTCAACACTATTTTTTGTTAGTAAAAATAATTTAATCTTCTAGAAAATTTTAAATGGGAAACTTGAGTCTCCTATATTTATTTTTGCTACCCAGATTGTTAAGATTAACTAAATGCTTAAAAAGAACTCTAAGAATGAAATATGTAATAAACGTCTTGTATTTCCTTACAAAATTTCTTTCTTAAAATGTGATGTTGCTGAAAGATATTTTATCGTTGCTGAAACATCTATTATATAAGAATTTAAACTAGGTAAAAATATTATACAAAGAGAAATTAGTCAACATCCAATACTTAAAAAAATATTTTATTAAAAATATGAATAGAATTTCATTTTTGCTCCGACTTTTTTATGCTTAGAAAAGAGTAAGACGTTTCCTTAATGTTTGTTTAATCCTGATAGTCATAGTTATTTTGTTTTGCCTGTACGATCGATGTAAAAAGACATTGAATTTTATTTTATGTTAATGTTTATTCAAATATTAAACTTTATTTAAGCAGAAGTACAAAATATAAACTTCATTTAAGCAGAAGTACAAAATATAAGCCAGTAAACTGATTATCAGGTTTACTCAAAAAACTTAACTTCAATGGAATTACGGGCCTTCAGAACCGGAGTTCATGGGTTCGAATCCCACTGTGGCATGGATGTTCGTAGCCGTTCGGAATCGGCTTTAAGTAGTAGGTCCCGGTTTCAGCCCTCGTGTTGCAAAAAGTATACCGTAGCGCTACAAAACCAAATAAATGGAATTGCTAGATAAGTCCTGTGGTGATTACGCAATTTTGGCTACGATTGACGTCATATGTCGTATATCAATGTCTTTTATATTTTTAGTCTTTATAAAGTATTTTGTAATGTAATGTATCCTGACATTTTGTAATATGAATTGATCTTTATTCATATTTGTAAAATTTTATTATTGTAGTTTTATTTGTGGCAGCACACCATTGTAAATATGCAAAATAGCTGTATGCTGCCTGACTACATAAGAGTCAGCGTGCCAGTAGCACGGAGGCTCGGTTGCATCGAGGGTGCTGATGTTTGTTTGTTTATTGTTTATATAATCTTAAATAAATGCGTACGCCTGAAGTTAGTTGTGTTATTTTAACTGCACCATACAAATCCCTTCTGAGGATGGATATATATATGTGGTGATCCCTGCGGATACTACATTCATCATCGTCGAGCCATAGCAGGGGTCCGCCATAGTACTAAAATCACTGCCGATATTAAAAGGAAACTTTGAACAGGATAAATTGACAAAATGGAATTACGGGACCCCGTAAAACTATTTCTGCTTGTCCTATCATTTAATATGAAATCCCGTTGACGTTCGAAGACAGAAGGTTAAAAAAGGCATGTCATTGTTCTACTTTTAACATAAAAAATAGATTAGCTAATTCACAACTTACACAACCAATAATTTACCTGTGAATAAAATTGCCTATAGCATGTTTTGGAATATATTTTACACGAAAAATATTTAAATTACAGAAAAAACTGATTGTTTTAAGTGCAATATAACAAAAACTGAGCGAAAATAGCTGATTAACATTGTGCCCAATGAAACTTCTACCAATTTATGCCTTGGTTACTCATTGTCTTAGCAGAGAAGGGTCGAATTGGTAAGGCGATACATTTTGATAATCGGGTCTGCTGTTTCAGGCTAAACTGCTGTCATGGATATTCACAAAGTTTTTTAATCTTCTTTAGGCAGTAGTTTTTAAGCTCTTGTAGCAAAAATTTCAAAATGATCCTCTTAATATTCCAATCCTGGAATACCACTGTTCGATTAGTAAGTTTGTAGTCATTCGAAATTGACTTTCAGAAGTTTTCTTTAAATAATCCTGGAGTACCAAACCTTTTAAAACTCCACGCTGAATTATTCCTTGAATAATAGAGTACGTTATTTCAAACGTGCATAATTCAGCACTTAAAGCATAAAAAATGAATATTTACTGTCAAAAAGTGTTTAGAAACAAAAAATACATGTTTCTAGTAAATATTACGTTTAGCCCAAAAATATTTTTATATAAGTTTAAAATTACCTTAAGTCTTTAAAACTATCTTTTAAAGCTCAATGGGTTAAAATGACATCATATATTTTAAGGGTTTAACTTTAGCTCTCTCAACAAAATAACCTCATTACTCCAACTTTTGCAACAAAATTGAAATTAAAAATATCCAAGACTAAAAGGAGATTTGTTCTATCTCAATATCTTTAAACGATAACAAGACATAAATTCATTTAATGTTTAGAAAAGTATTGTCGTGCATATTAAACTTTTTTTTGAATCATGACATCTAGTATTAGACCTTTTCATCTTTAGATGTTGATTTAAGTAAGAACGATTGCTAGATATCACGATAATTTGGATAGGTTTACCTTACTGCAAACGGGAAAAACCTACAGTCAGAGTTGTTCACTCTTGCAAAAACTGTTGCCAGCAAAGAAATTTTTCTGATGTTCTCCACCCTTTTGTGACGATGTAAATATATTTTTTATTTTAACAATATTCCTGTAAATGAATTGCTTATAACATGTAGATATGTGGTTCCAAAATAGACGCAATATCTTCACTCTGAAAGGCATGTGTGGAAGTGGTCGGATGTGATCAGTGTTCGTGATTTGAAATGTTGTATCCTGCATATTAAATATGGACTGTTTGTATCGAATTCCTTAGATACATGACAATAAAAGTTAAGTAAACTTATAAATATTTACCTTGGTTTTTTTAAATGTCTTGACATTGTTGATTGCGTGACAATGACCTTTACAGGTGAAACATTTGCATTTTTTAAATCCCTTTAGAATTACACTTTTAAAGCATTCAGCAATATTTTTAATTTTTTAGTGAGCTCAATTTATGCTACAAATTTTTATGACGACAGGTATTTTTTGCATCTGTGAATTTCAATTGAATTCAGTTTACAAAGAAAAATAAAATACTAAAAGAGAATATGCAGGGTGAACAGAGGCAGGTAATATATATTTATCAATCATTTCTTTTGTTTCGTACTTATATTCTTGGATAATAAATTGAGTGAATTTTTCTTACAAATTATTTAATTCCCAAGTAAGCATAGTACTTAATCGTATGAGTATCAGACGTTAAAAGAAAAAAGCTGACAAGAGTCAATCAGAGCGATTTCGCATTTCACAATTTCATTTTAATTTATGTATACTACTAATTTATACTAAGTAACAACGCAGTGCAAAATATATTACTCGGATTAATATTATATATAATGAATTAGTGATGCTCATATTGCTCGAATGTTTTCGACATTTAATTATGCAGCCATCCGGGACCATTTGACCATACGGTTTTCCAAGGATTGCTCAGTGGTAGTTGGCAGGCACCACGAGTGAGTGGCCGCTTCAAAGATGGATGCTTGAACTGACCTTCTGCATTTGATGCTGGGATTACTAAGTGTGATATGAATTACGCGGACCGATTACTAGACTACAATGTAGAAAAGAAGGAATTTGAGATCGTTGCATCTTTTAGGCAACCTCAGGTTAAATGAGACGACAGGGAATTTAGGGAAGTGGCAGAAGCAACTCTAGGTGACGGTCCCGTCACATAAGTCATAGCGAACGGTAACCAGCCCAAATCGTGTGAAACTCTGGGGTCTCGGCTTGCTAAAAAAATTACCCTCAAAAATTGCACATAAAGCTCTGATGGAAAGGAGGGGGAAAAGATCCTGACTAAAAGCAATTAAATTGGGAATAAATTAAGGGGGGCCGGGATGCTGGAAGTAGCGTTTAAAGAAAGTCGAGCTAGGTTCAACACTAGGGGGTTTACTCTGGACATAGTAAGTCTTGTAGAACGTTCGTTGTGACGTCACTTTGAATTCAGCTTGATCATTTGCACGCATAATGTCCGCAAGCTGACATCAAAATGACATCACAACGAAGGTTCGAAAAGAACCGCAACGTCCAGAGTAAGGGCCTTTGTTTTTAGGTTTTGACAGGGTTGCAGAGGGTAGGTCAAGGTTTTGGCTCGTAGCTTATTAACAACATTTTTGAGTGATTCTTCATAACAGTAATGTTTTCGACGAGAAATCGGAAGAGCAAGAAAGTGGTTTGTAGCACCCAAATTTATTAAATATAATTTGGTTCACACGAATAAATTAAGAGGAATAGAGTTAATAGAGAAGATTTAAAGTAAATTGTACATTTTATATTTATTCGTATACAGACACGTTAAAAGATAAAAATAAACCATGTATTACATTAGATATTTGTGTTTGAAAACTGTAAAAAATTTACAACTTTGATTCTTTTTCAAACTGTACATGTGTAAGAAAGTAGACCGTAGCGCTCCGAACCAAACCAAACTGTACATGCCAATTAATATAGTTTTATATACACACAAAATATACCTTTACTAGTTTTCTTTTTTTTATGAAATGAATTCGTCTAGTGGGATATGCGTCTACACACGGAATGGCTCTTCATGGCTGACACCTTTCAACTATAGCATCGGATATAAAAATCTGAAAAAGCCCTGCTTTTTTTATGTAGTAGTAAAAAAATTTAAATTCTGAGTTCGCATAGGATAGAAAAATAACAGTTAAATACAGAGGAAAAAATATAGAACTTGATATCTGAAAAAAAAATGTACTATAAGAATCCGAAAAGCTGATTTAAAATGTTGCAAGTTTGAAACTGAGTGAAAAAAAGTTAATCTTAAATGCTTATTTATCCCAAAAACTTGTACAGAATAAGAACCGTAAAATACTTACCAATAACATATTATAAAAATGTGTATAAAATATTCCTAAAAAGAATGTGGTAAAAATATTCTTTTTTCTTGAATAAGCCCCCGCACACATACACTATCAACTTCTCTTTAAATGAAATTCTTTAAATGTTTTTGAAAAGTATCACAGGAAATACCGAGGAATAAAATTTGCCCTTTTCCCTTAAAGCATGAAAAGGCGTTGTTTGTATGTTTTGTTTTTCCAGTCATCTGAATTCGACTTCAGGGATAAAAATTTTGTAAGCCCCTTAGCTACTTATGGAAATTTACGGCGTTTGGCGATTGAGTAAAACCTCGTCTCTTGCGCCATTTTGCCTCAAGTATATTTTTTTTCCTCTAAGCCCTTTTAGGTCTCATGTCTTTTTTGAGGGAGAAAAGGAAACTATTACATTTCTTGGAGAGAGAGGAAGAAAAAAAGAGCAGATCTCTCTCTTCTGGCATTATTTTCTTTGACGATGTATTTTTAAAAGAGGGAAGAAAAACAGAGTTAAAAGGAAAAAGGGTAAAGTTCCCCGGATTACGGAAATAACGCCACTACGTCAGCTGTCAAGCAGAGAAATGTAATTTTTTTACTGCTAGCATTTCGGGCTTTCTCGTGTTTGTTTGCTCCGCTGTTTTTAAAGTTAAAAGTCAAATGTGGCCAACAAATGTATTCCTATCTTTTTACAGTCTTTTCATGGGTCAGCGAAACAAGTGGTTTGGGGTTATCGGTATACATGCGTATGTACATTCACGCACTTGTGTGAGTATTACTTTTAAAATATTTATTGAATGGTAATATTTCACTAACATATATTTAATATTTAGGGAATCATAAATTGTCAGGGAAACTGAATTAAACAGTGAAAAAAAAATTGTACATAATGTCCGAAGTGGGTATGGATAATATATGCTGATACTCTTAAGTTTTATGAAGAAAGAAGGGGGACAAATGTAGTTTCAAATTGCAAATGTTTGCATGGACCAAACTAACGTTATAGGGACTGATTCAAAAGTATGGATGCCGATTGTATTCGTAGAACAACCATTTGTGGGATATGGATCTCTGTCAGGTGGTAGCTGGTCTCCTTTCCCAGATCAGGTTCCGAATTTCGACTTCCAACTTCTCTGCCGCTCTCTGCTGATGTATCTTGCATATTTTTCAGAACATAGACGTTCCCTCAGATTCTAGTTTTTTAGCAGTCTTTTATTTAATTAATCTAGATGCTTCTAATGAGCATTTTCATTCTTATTGGTCAGCCTTCACAGCTCCTGACCAGATATTAGTCGGACATGCTTCCCTTGGAGACTCAACTTTGGCTGTCTTGCTTCTTCAACTATGTGTATTGGCCTTTGGTACTTGCCTCGTCATAAATGACTGTATGAATTTGTATAGTTTCCAATGTACTTTTAATTTTAACAATTTTATTGTTTAATGCCCCTTTGTATCTTTCTCGTGCCTTGTATGGGATACAACTTGTTGTGGAACCCTAATTAGTTATTAGAACAAATAATTACCGTTTGCAAGATCATTTGGTTTATATTAAGCATTAACCCAGTTTTAGACACTGTGCAATTAGCCATCTAATAAAGTATATTTTTCTTTCAGAATTTAAATTAGATTTTAGAATACGTTTTATACCAGCATTTAAACTATTTCTGAAGCAAAATAACTTAATTTCATTAATGAATAACACGTTTTATTGAACACTCGTTTCATCTTAATCATCCTCTTTTACGCGAACCTATCCGAAGTTACGATGACGGTTCGTCATATCCTTTTTAGAATATCCAAATTTTAATGTCCAAAGTCCTTATTTTAAATCTATTTATTTGACTCTTAAAGATTTACTTAGTGACCCTCCACATCTCAACGTTTTATCTTTTTGTATCACATTGGCTTTTACTGTCATATTTAATTTTTATGAGGATTTTATCAGTAATTTTAGTTTTGCTGCACGGTTTAGCCTTTTGTTTTTACCCCTATTTCTTTTTTCGCTTTTAGCTTTATAGCTTTGTTCATTGAGTTTTCTACATTTCAATTTTTATTTTATTTAATGAACTTTACTTTTAGATGTTTTCTTATCTATTGTTTGGCACAGTTTATCTCTCGAGGACACAGTGCGAATAAGTTTCAAACAACCATTTTATGTAAATTTTTCTTTATAAAGAGTAGAAACGTAAACTAAACAAACAAAATGGCTGTATTTGGAGATTTATTTTCTCACTTGGCAGACGAAAACTACACACTCTTAAAAAAGAAACCGAGGTATCTGATGAAATATTAAGTAGTCACATTAATAAAATGTTACTTTTAATTTTGGAAATGATCTCACCGTTACTATTATATATTAGTATCGGAAAATTGTAGGCAAATGGGCAAAAATAAAAATAATTAAAATAACTTAAAACTGCAAAACTTATAAGCTCAAAATGCATTTTAAAGAATATCATTTGAATTAAATTACTCAAAAGGTGTCAATAATTTTATCACATTAAAATAACTAATTCAGCTATATTATAGGGTCATCAGATACGGTGGATGGTTCAAAAGCGTTCTATCTCTATTATTATGATCTGCTCTTCGGTACCAGAGTTTGCAAGTTCCAATCCCCTAATGGCTTGGATGTTCATAGTCGTTCGGAATCGGCTTTAAGCAGTAGGTTCCGGTCTCATTAGCCCCCATGAGCAAAACGGTATACCGTAGCGCTCCAAATCAAACTAAACCATGATGCTCTTTCCGCGTCTTACCAGTCTTGATTCCCTGTGCTAATACAGGGTGTCTATAAAAGAACTCCGGGGTTTTAAAAATTCATATCTCACTAACTATAAAAGATAGCAAAATTTAGTCGATTTCTCTGAAAAGAGTAGCTCAAAAAGTTTTACTCATATCATTTGGGAATGTTTGTATCAACTATTGGCTGCGCTGCAGGGCGTTGACCTTGAAATGACGTCGCGAAATTTGAAATGATGGCGACTCCGCAACAAAAGGCTCAATGTGTTATTTGGCTCATAGAAACGAAGTCTGTAGTTACCGTACAAAGAAACTTTCGACGTAACTATGGTGTTAACCCGCCTTCTGACAAAACCATTCGTCAATGGTTCAGTGCATTTAAGGAAACAGGGAATGTTTTGAAGCAAAAGTCGCCGGGTAGGCCGAGTGTGTCTCAAGAGAAAGTGGACAGAACTCCGTTGGATTTTTTCTTCTGGGGGCATATCCAGAATCTTGTGTATGCAGAGAAAATTCGTGATGTTCAACATCTCAGGGAACGAATAGTCAATTGTGTGGCAACCGTCCCCCCAGACATGCTCGCCAGGACATGGGAAGAGGTAGAATACCGTTTAGACTTCTGCCGTGCCACTAACGGGGCTCATATAGAACTTTACTAAGTGTTAAAAAAAACTTGAAAATGTAAGCTTGCCAGTCATGTATAAAACATGTATGTATGTTTTTTATTTCATTAAAATATTTTGCCTCAAAACACCCCGGAGTTCTTTTATAGACACCCTGTATATATTGCATTCAAATCAGAATACTCAGTTTAAATGAATTTTAACACAATTGAACGGAAATTTACGTCTACCTTGGCTAAATTTACTGCTCGCCAAACAGGTAGCAAACTTGGTCAATGAGTTCAACGCGAAGGTTATGGTGAACAGATACAACAAATTATTCTAATCTAATTGTAGAAAAATAGCAAAAATTTAAGTTATCTTAAAATAATATATTTTATATAGAATAAGTTTTTGAAATTAGTTTGTTTATACAAGCCAAACCTTGAAAAACTTTCTGAAACTATGTAATGCTATGTGCCTTAAGAATAATTTAATTAACCCCATCCGGTAAAATGACGAGTCTAGCTCGTCATTGGTTTTTCATTCCATACCGCACAATGACGAGCTATACTCGTCATGCGACTAAAGTTACTTATAAATATGATAATTAATTTAGTTTAAAATTTCTAGTGTACTGAATTTGGCAACACTTTTGTTACTTGTGGAAATCCCAGGTCACTATTACATATTGTTTATTTAAAGTTTCTTGGTACAAGTCACTGCCAAATTGATGAGTCAGAATAAAAGAAAACCTACTAAGAAATGCCGTGTGTGTTACAAGAATCAAATTAGAAGTGAGACTCCCTGGCGATGTAAACAATTCAGAATTCCTTTGCACTTTGTTTTGAAAAGTACCACTAGCTTGAAGACTATTATCTTAATTTTACCGTTTCTGATACTTAACACTATGTAAAAAGTGGATTTTAATTAAGAATATGTAAGAATTGTAAAATAAAACAAGTTTTTTAAATAAAAAATAAATGGTTACTTCACGCACAGTTTTTCATTATTAAATCGTACCGGAAGGGGTTAAAAAAACTTTAATGTAGTTTTCTTGTAAAACTTTGTTCTCTAGTTTCTTTTTAACACGTTGAGTGCCATACGCATTTTCGTTGGTCTGCCCAAGGCGCCGACGTGAACTTTTCATTATGCGATTCAATGCTGAAATATCTGCAGCAGATAAAATGAGTTATAAAATCATGTCTGAAGCAGTTTTCGTGGTCACCGGAGACTCCCACGGTGCGGTAGGCAATTGTCACGATTGTCT
>CM063498.1:99175300-99212800 GCA_032207245.1 Pardosa pseudoannulata | reverse complement strand
TGTAAGATATTCACAAAGCATTTGCTTGTTTTATTGTTTATATCAGGCTATAAAAAGATTTTCTAAATTTGATCTAAATTATTTGAAAAAAAGTTTATTACAGTATATTTTTCAGTTCATTGAACTGGATAATGTTACTGAGGTCCAGTAATATTGAATGTTTATGCTGGGTTGAGGATTACTATTATCTCTAAAATTACTTTTTTTACAACATTCAAAATCTTTAAAAATATTTAATTTGTAAATCTTTCCACGGGATTATCTACTTAACGTTAACAAATAGAATAATCTTTTTGCTACAAGCCATTTATAACAGAATTTTTCTAAACTACTTTAATCCAAGATGGAATTATAAAGAATCGACTGAACTCAGAAGATAAAATTTCAAGTCTTGAAACACGATTAATTTTTTTTCTAGCAATAGAAAAGAAATCCTCTTTAACCGGAGAGAGCCTCATGTTAATGAGAAAAGAAAAAAAAATGTCTATAGTGAATTAAAGACTTATCCTTTAGGAAACAGTTTTCACTACCGATTGTGCAATTTTTAATTTTTTTCCTAGTATCTCATAATTTTGTAATTAAATTCTTTAAGCATGGATTAGTTTTATTTTAAAAAATTACGGTAGTTAATTCTTTCTGATGGAATAAGATACGAAGGTAAAAGCAAAGAAAACATGAAAATTTGAGCTAATGTCTAGAAAGATGCTATTTTCTGAAGCAATTTTTAAGTTAAAATATGATTTAAAACATTGTCAGAAGAAGATATCGTGCTATCCTGTTTTTTTTTCCTGCAAGAGTTAGGCGAATATTTTTTTTTGTTAAGATGGGTCAGTCGGTGGGTCGAATCAATAGAGCCTTGCCCATCGGAGTTGGCGGATTCAAAATAAGTTATTGGCTTGTAGTTTGTTGCTGTTCCGAAATGGCTTCAAGCAGATCAAGGTCTTTTTACATCTGACATCTTGCTGCCCATCCTACTGATATGTCATTGGTAATACCGTAGAGATTTACTTCAATTTTTATTATTCTCAGGTAGGGAAATGTTTGCTTTTCAATCGGTACATCTCCTAATCTGCAACACTTCCCAGACTCCCAGATATAGTCTACAAATGTTTGGTTGCATAGGGGTTTGGTTGCAAATCTTTATTCTTTGAAATCGGCTCCTCGAGATTATAGCTTCGGTAAGTGGTCGGCAAACTTATCAGCCAAAGAGCCAAATATGAACATTACAACAATTTTTTAAAAAATTGGGAGCCAAATCTGCTTGTTTAGTAAACTTTTATTACACCAAATGAAACTAATGTGCCTGCCTGCTTGTGGTACCTTTGTATCACACCGGAGTACGCTGAAAACATACGAACAATTTCAGCCGGTAGCTTGTACATGGTTTGTGTTTACGTTTACGAAAACTAATAAAATTAAACTCGATGTTCTTTACGTATTTTTACAACAATATAAAAATTTAATTACCTATCTATCTTTTAACTTAAACAAAAAATTATACATGTGCTCGATTTATAGAAGAATTTTAATTTATCAAAATATAATATTTATTTCTTACCAAGTTTTTTTTTTAAATGAAAATATTATTGAGCCACCTTTGGGTATTTGTGCCAGATCCGCACTTAAGGAGCCAAAGAGCCACATGCGGCTCTGGAGCAGCACTTTGCCGACCACTGGGTTAGGTCAAGATCTAATTAAGTCTCGTGTCTGAAAATATAGACCATAAACCTCGAAACCAAACCAAAACACACCAAATCCAAATAAGAATCTGGATCCATTTCCTTACATTTAGCTTTCACCAGGGTGCAAAGAGTTGCTTTATATCGCACTCACTATAAAAGAAAAAGTAGGTACTTTTTTTCTGTAGGGTTTGTAGGAATGATTACTATACGAAAGGAAATAAGCTTTCCAGTTTGATCTACCAGTAGAAAGAGTTTGCTACTACGGCAATTTTTATGTTGTTGAAAATCACTGAAATCTATCAAAAATAGAAAACGTTTCAAATTTTAAACTAAAACCTAAATATGGGCACGTAACAAGGTTAACATTTTACTTTTAAAGATTAAATTGATAAATTTTTTTTTCGTGTTCAAAATAAGATCATCAAAGTGTGTGTTGAATTCTTATGCTTGGATACACGTGTATTGCTGTTTGGAATCGTCAGCACTCAGCTTTTGTAAGCACGGTTGCCAAAAAATTGGTGCCCCTATTTAACCCTAAATAACCTAACATAGGTCAAAGTTTTTATTTAAAAAAGCATTATATTATACAACAAATAGGATGCATATGATTGTACATAATGTACAATAAAACAATACCTTTTTCAATAATTCTGATAAAATACATTTTTTGTTACATGTATAACTTAAAATAATAAACTTAGTGGATTTTTTATGATAAATGTTTTACTCATATTTAATGGAGAAATTTGTAAAACGTTCCGTTGACAAAGTGTTTATGAATCTGTATGAAGTAAAGTAATAAGTAGCAAATCTTTCAGACCATTTGTAATTGTAGGGAAATAACTTGGTTATTCTGCCAATCAGTAAGCAATGCATTTTCAATGAGGCGTAACATTAAAGTGGTAACGTCCTTACCATATTAACTTGATGTTTGGTACCTTTTTATTAAACGCAATTCCAAAAAAAAAAAAAGTTATTTTTACCCTTTTTATTTTCTTATTTTATTTCAATAGCCCAATGAGACGTGTTATATTTGGAAATGCTTTACATAATAGACTTATTTATACAGTCATTAATGCTCCCTCCCATACATTTTCTTTTCCCAAAAATGATTACAACGAAAATCCATCAGATTTTTCACACATTCATTTCATATACACTTGTAAGCCATTTAAAAGGAAATAAATTATAAGTACAAATTTAGGAAATAGATTTCAAAAGACAGCTAGGGAATTTTGATTGCTGTCAAAATAACGGAAAATTCCCATATTTATTCAAGTAATTTTCTATTGCAATTGAAATGAAATAGGAATAAAATGCTTAAAGCTAAATTTGAATCCTTCTATCTTAAATTAGAAATGGATTCTCTTTTAAATTTACTAACATGATGGCTTATAATATGACACTAACATGATTATCGCGTTACGTTATCCCCTATTTCAAAACGATGTTTTTAAACATTTTTTTCTTAATACACTAGACGCTTTGCGTTAAGTTTTTGGTCTGAGTATGCATAGTTAGTAACTACACGTGGTATTTTAATAGCTCTCCTGTGTGCTATTTTAATTTAAAATAAATTAAAACATAAAAATGTTTTATTTGGATACTCTTGTATTAAGCTAATACAAAAGTATGATTATATATGTATATGTCTCTGTGTATATATTATATATATATGTGTGTGTGTGTGTATATATATATGTGTGTATATATATATATATATATATATATGTCTGTATATATATGTATATGTATGTGTATATGTTTATGTGTATATGTATATATATTCTTATATATGTATATATGTAGTGGTCAGTAATGTAGGAAGCTAATCACAAGTCTATTTTTCTTTTTAAACCATGCTTTATTAAATTTAATCCTTTCGTTAAACTTTGACCACGCTATTAAATATACTCCTTTGTTCGATTACATCGTCGACTAGAGTTGAGGGTGTTGTCCAGCCCACCTTCTTACTCAAAAGGGCGCCAAAAACTTGCTTGCGTAAACCTTTTCTACCTGATGTCCTTTCGCTTTAATTTGTTTTACCTGTGTACATCCGCCTTATGTACCCATAGTGCTGTGTCTCTCTCTCCTCTTACGTGATCTTTAAGTAGTTCTACTTATTTTTAAATACAAGTCCCTTAAGTTTAAAAACCCTATTTTCAAAACACACGCACGCACACACACACATACGTTTATCCCATGAAATAAATCCCAATTATGCTTTTTCTAGAGTTAAAAGTACAACCCGAGCTATTGTTAACGACTGTGGTAATGTTTTCAAAATAAGAGTACGAAAATTTGGCGATAAATACGAATAATTTTGTCTGCTAACTAAATTTCCATTAAAGCAGTTGGCTTGATACAATTTTTCGTATACTACGTTTTTAAGGATTTTTTTATTATATAACAATGCAAAAACATATTAAAACACGTAACAAATTTTATCTTCAGATAAGATGCACATTGCCGAGTTACGAATTAGCTAACCTGTTTTTCCATGCAGTAAAATACAACGTTCATTTTGTCATATCTTGTGATAAGATGGTTGGAAGCGGTTTTGTGTCTATATTGACCGTCTGTTAGTATTCATGAATATCTATTAAACATTTATGATTAAACCATGTGAATATGTATAAAACCTACATGTGCACACAAATGAACATTTTTATTTTACACCCCCACAACACCACATTAAACACCAACCATCAACAAAAAAATACAACAAACACACAATTAACCCAAAAAAAACAACCCCTCCCCCCCCAGTCATAATCCACCGCAAAAGTTTTAAATAGTTACTACAATAAATTATAACTTTACTTGAGTTCTGTGAACTGAGGTATGAAATTTATAGATAATGTATTTCCTTTGTACTTGAAGATAATAAAAGCTAAAATCCACTACAAGTAAAATGTAAACCCTGTTATACAATTCTGAAATAATTTTTTCCCTATTTATTGAAAACTCTCAAATAGTTTTCAGTTCTTTTTTAGGTAATATTTTTTAATTTAATATTATGAAAAGTAAACATTTAATAGGATAGGAAATATTCTATTTGCGAATATCTTGGGAAATTTATATTTGATTTTACTGCTTTGTGTTTTCTACACATCAATTTTTGTTTCTGTTAGGAATTTGGAAAAGTTTCTTTTTATATCCAAAGTACACGAAACAAAGAGGTGATTTTATAGATGACAAAGTAACACTGTCTATGGCCCATAACTCTGTTCATGCGGGATTATTTATTACTGGTATTTCAAAGATAAAGAGAGAAGCGGCAGCAAAAGAGAGTTTTTAGTGAGTTGACGTCTTCATGTTACGAGAAAATAATATGAAAAAAGTATGTTAAAGTAAAAATTAAATGATACGAGAGTTAGTCATTAACTTAAGTTTGAAAGTTTTGTTAGTAATTTAAACCCCTTTCTCTCATAATATATATTTATAACTAGCTTCTTTTTTAGAAAGTTAACTTCTAAAAATTTAATTTGCTTTTGACCGATCTGTTTCAAAATTTAGAAATATATTTATCTGAAAGCGTCTATAGTTTCATGATGAAAACTGGATAATTAAAAAAAATTGTTTCAAAACCAGCATTATTGAAAAGTATCATGCGCATCCCTTTTACATGCATAATATGGTCCTTTTTATTCATAGGATACCTTTTAGGCCTTTGAAGGAAACCTAGTTATTATCTTAAATGTTTGCTAGAAATAATTAAAAAAGAAAGTAAAAATGTCCATCTGGATAAAATTTGTATAATTTTATCAAGAAGGATAATTTTTTCGAAATATTTTACCTGTTTATTTGTACTCTACAAAGTAAATTGTCGGTAAATTTAGAATGTATATTATGGTTAGCGATATACTTGGAGTGTTTCAAATCATAAAGTTCAAAAATGTGTTTTAGAAATTATATTATGGTTAGAAATATATTTAGTGTTTCAAATCATAAAGTTCAAAAATGTGTTTTAGAAATTGTTTAAAGTGGTTACTCGTAATAACTGAATTCTCTGTTGTAGTAATATTATAATTAGGGGGTGAAATAATTCTTTGATTCTGAGTTATGTTTCCCATTTAAGTCAGGAGTTTTGAATTTTCAGATAAAATTTTCCCTGGTGAATATTTTATGATGAAGCCTCTAGCACTTTGGATACAATGTCAATTTACGGGCGTGACTGGTCACATATGAAATGTGGGTTGCACGCATATATTGCTCAGTGATACTGGTTTCTGTTTGGAATAATCATACGTGGTTAGCAGAAAATTAACTTTACTTAAACATTTTTGATACTCTATAACTTTTCTGAATATTCTGCAAAACCCAGATTCCAAACAACAAAGACAAAACTATTCAGTTTGTATCACAAAAGTACTAACTTTTAGACTACTCTGAATAAGTTGTAACTTTTAGACTACTCTGAATGAATTGTAACTTTTAGACTACTCTGAATGAATTGTAACTTTTAGACTACTCTGAATGAGTTGTAACTTTTAGACTACTCTGAATGAGTTGTAACTTTTAGACTACTCTGAATGAGTTGTAACTTTTAGACTACTCTGAATGAATTGTAACTTTTAGACTACTCTGAATGAATTGTAACTTTTAGACTACTCTGAATGAATTGTAACTTTTAGACTACTCTGAATGAATTGTAACTTTTAGACTACTCTGAATGAATTGTAACTTTTAGACTACTCTGAATGAATTGTAACTTTTAGACTACTCTGAATGAATTGTAACTTTTAGACTACTCTGAATAAATTGTAACTTTTAGACTACTCTGAATAAATTGTAACTTTTAGGTTACTGTGAATAAATTGTAACTTTTAGGTTACTGTGAATAAATTGTAACTTTTAGGTTACTGTGAATAAATTGTAACTTTTAGGTTACTGTGAATAAATTGTAACTTTTAGGTTACTGTGAATAAATTGTAACTTTTAGGTTACTGTGAATAAATTGTAACTTTTAGGCTACTGTGAATAAATTGTAACTTTTAGGCTACTGTGAATAAATTGTAACTTTTAGGTTACTCTGAATAAATTGTAACTTTTAGGTTACTGTGAATAAATTGTAACTTTTAGGTTACTGTGAATAAATTGTATTGTAACTTTTAGGTTACTGTGAATAAATTGTAACTTTTAGGCTACTGTGAATAAATTGTAACTTTTAGGCTAATGTGAATAAACTGTAACTTTTAGGCTACTGTGAATAAATTGTAACTTTTAGGCTACTGTGAATAAATTGTAACTTTTAGGCTACTGTGAATAAATTGTAACTTTTAGGCTACTGTGAATAAATTGTAACTTTTAGGCTACTGTGAATAAATTGTAACTTTTAGGCTACTGTGAATAAATTGTAACTTTTAGGCTACTGTGAATAAATTATAACTTTTAGATTACTATGAATAAACTATAACTTTTAGATTACTATGAATAAACTATAACTTTTAGATTACAATGAATAAACTATAACTTTTAGATTACTATGAATAAACTAACTTTTAAGTTATCTCAATTAGAACCGTTCTCTATTACTGCTCCAAATGTACTGACACTAATTGAAAGAATTCTTTTATCCCACACGTAGCAAAACAGTAGCCCGTAGAACTTCAAACCACATCAAACTATTTATCTTTATAAGATTTGTAAAGGAGGAATTGTTAAAAATATTGACTTTTACAGCCATCTCGAAGTTCTTTTAGTACATAAGGGTTTTCTCGCCAAATTTGTTATCACAAAGGGTATAACTCAAAAAGCCTGTTGGTGTTTTTTGCGAACCAGCGAATTTGACAGATAAAAATATTGTGAAAATATGACTTCATAAATACATAATGTTACATATATATTGTGACGAATTAGTACAAGATTACAACACTTTTTATATTTTCCCCTACGCTATTTTTTACGTGAGGTTCATCTGAAATTTCAGAATCAAGCTTGGCTGATTTTAAATAACTTATGTCTGTTTGTCGTCTTGTGTGGCTATTGTCTACTAACATCTTGTATCCAGACGGCATTGCGTATGGTATGCAAATAGTTGGCCTCCCCTACTCTGATTTACTGATATAATTTATAGCTGATACTTCAGAATGAAATCCTTTTCTATTTGAAAAACCTATTTTAAATTGTTATAACCAGGCAGTAACTTAAAAAAACTTTCTATACCGTGAAAAAGTTCTTTTTTTTTTCTCTCGCCTCGGTCATAAGCTGTCAAATTAATCTCCTATCTTTAAGTTTTGAATAACAGAACTGCAAACAAAAACGCTCGTCTTGCATCGAAGCGCATTCACTTTTAACAAAATATTAAGAGAATTATAAGATAAAAGAAAAGTAAAAAAAAACAAACCTTTATTTGAAATTATTCCTTCCATGAAAAAAAAAAGACTAATCTTGTTACATTAAATATATGAACGACATCTTAAACAGTTTCGAAATTTTTCACTTACGCGGATACAAATATAATTATTAGAAAGTAATTTTATGACAGACGCAGATGGTTTTAAACTCATTTCCTTCTCCGCTCGATGTTTTTGCCGGCTGGAAACACAATTTTTTTATTTTTTTTTACCCCATCTCGAGTGAGCATTCGTAATCACATAAAAATTGTTCAGCTGAACAAAGAATATTCTTAAATATATTTTCGCTAGAACAAAATGGGGAAAATTTTAATTGAAAAACTTTTTTTTTAAAAGGCAGATTTTCGTATTAAATCTAATTTATGCTTTAAATAAAAACTGAAAAGCTGAGTGATTTCTTTCATTCTCGAAATTCTTTATCTGGATTGTAATGTAAAAATAATTGAACTTTAATTCATTTTGAGAGATTTAATACCGAACAAATATTTAATTATGAAACAACAGCATCAGCATTTAAAAACATTCATCTTAATATTCGAATTACAGAGGGTGACAAAGAAAAATATATATGTAAATAAACACGAGGATTTTATTTGCTAATATATTCAATGTGATAACGCTTTTGTTCAACTATCATATTAATCTTAATTTTCAAGATAAGAGTTTCTTAACACATTGTATGCGGCTACATTTCGCAGCGAAACTGCACCAGGAGTGGGCGTTTTGCGCATAAATTTAGTCATTCAGTTAAATCTCAATAGATCGAAAATTATTTAATTTTTTAACCAACTTTTCGTATTTTATATTGAAATATATAAACAAATATATAAATAGAAATATATAAATAAGAACCATAAGATTTTTGTAAACAAAAAATATATTTTTTAGTGGATAAATTTGTAATAAAAAAAAACTCCTTGGCGCGACAGCCCCTAGGGGGCTAAGGCCTACGGTGGCAATCTCCGTTTACGAGATCAAGGGCTCTGGGGTACGAACCATATGTTCTGGTTAGGTGGTCAATCTAACGTGGAACCCCCAATATTTAGTTCCCAAGCACACTTGGTCCTCAGTTCATCTACCCACTGAAGGAATGAAAGGCTGAGTCAACCTTGCCCAGCCTGGGGTGAAAAATTAAATAAAAATAGCAGTATATAGTTTTAATTTTTTTTAATTATGTTATATATAAACATTTTTAACTTTATAAAAATAAAAAGAGCAATCATAAAACTAATAATGTAAAAACTAGGTTTTATTTTTCTACATTTTTCCAAATACAAATCAAATAGAAATAGTAGTATATAGTTCTAATTTTTCCCGTTCTGTGGTTCCGCATCGACTAATGTAAAAACTAATTTTTATTTGTCTAAGTTTTTCTGGAATCTATGTTGTAGACAAGAACATTCGGCTTCATTTTCCTGCATATACTGTTACTTTTGTACCCACAAACAAACCATGTTGTTACACTAACCCGTACTTAAACGTGTCCCGAGCTCAAGTATCAATCGTCAGAAAACGTACTAGTACGTGGCTCACACACAATATGTTAAAGCATTTATATTGGTTTCGTTTCACTTCTTCAAACTCTAAATTCAGTTGCCCATTCAATATTTTGAGATACTGCTTATTATAAAGAGCCTGTTTTAAATTACCAAATGCACGATAATTCATAGGAAACATGTCAGGAGATGCATTTACATGGATATACCTTAACCCCTTCCTGTAAAATGACGAGTCTAGCTCGTCATTGGTTTTTCATTCCATACCGCACAATGACGAGCTACAGTCGTCATGCGACTAAAGTTACTGATAAATATGATAATTAATTTAGTTTAAAATTTCTAGTGTACTGAATTTAGCAACACTTTTGTTACTTGTGGAAATCCCAGGTCACTATTACATATTGTTTATTTAAAGTTTCTTGGTACAAGTCACTGCCAAATTGATGAGACAGAATAAAAGAAAACCTACAAAGAAATGCCGTGTGTGTTACAAGAATCAAATTAGAAGTGAGACTCCCTGGCGATGTAAACAATTCAGAATTCCTTTGCACTTTGTTTTGAAAAGTACCACTAGCTTGAAGACTATTATCTTAATTTTACCCTTTCTGATACTTAACACTATGTAAAAAGTGGATTTTATTAAGAATATGTAAGAATTGTAAAATAAAACAAGTTTTTTAAATAAAAAATAAATGGTTACTTCACGCATAGTTTTTCATTATTAAATTGTACCTGAAGGGGTTAAATTCAGGTTTAATTTCTCACTTAAACAAAAATTGCAGTAATTTAGATGTATGACTTGTAAACCTTATCCTGATGATACTCGAGGCAGTAAAGATTATTTGGGTCAAGTAAGGGTATTTCTTAATTAAAAATGTGTGAAAACATTTTAGATTGAAATTTGAGTTAAGTTTGACATTTTACCTGCTTTACTTATTTTAAGTTTTCCGTTATAAGAGAATCCAGCAATAACTATAAAACCTTTCAACAAAGCATTCTTTGTTTTTTTCTGACCAAACATTATAAGTCTTTTCTCCTCACTTTCGGTGGCAAATCGATCATTTTCTATTGCAATAAAATAAGTAAATACAAGTCGCATAAGATGTAAGCATAAATTTCCATTTTCGCCTGCCAAATAATTTTTATTCAATAATATTAACATAGTCTTAAGCCGAGAAACGTATTTCGAATTTAGGCTGTGAACGCAATGTTTTTATGTTCTTGTTAGCCTTAAATCGAATTTTATAATTTTGTTCGCTGTTCCTACAGAGATATTTAAAGATTTTGTGATAGCACTGTAGGGGGGGGGCTTATATTTTCTTCTATATATGAGATGCAACTTTAGAATTGATAACAGGTATACGTACTTTTTGTTGGGGATGCGTTTTTACCCTTTTACTAGTCAAATGAAAACTCTCACTTTTCTGGTTTTATTAATTCATTTATTTTATGTGTAGAAATATTAAGATCATGCTTTTCGAATCTTTTTATAATACTCAAATGTGCATTAAAAATTAGAGCTCTTTGGTAGTGGAGGGTTATATTTTCTTCTATACATGAGATGCAACTTTAGAATTGATAACAGGTATAAGTACCTTTTGTTGGGGATGCGTTTGTACCCTTTTACTAGTCAAATGAAAACTCTTACTTTTCCGGTTTTATTAATTCACTTATTTTAAGTGTAGAAATATTAACATCATGCTTTATACATCTTTTTTTAATACTCAAATGGGCATTAAAAATTAGCTCTTTGGTAGGGGAGGGTTATATTTTCTTCTATACATGAGATGCAACTTTAGAATTGATAACAGGTATAAGTACCTTTTGTTGGGGATGCGTTTTTACCCTTTTACTAGTCAAATGAAAACTCTTCCTTTTCTGGTTTTATTAATTAACTTATTTTATGTGTAGAAATATTAAAATCATGCTTTATATTTCTTTTTTTAATACTCAAATGGGTATATTTTTCGGAAAGCTAAAAAAAAATATATCCTTCGATATATTATTTTCTTCTATACATGAGATGCAACTTTAAAGATAAAGGTATAAGTACCTTTTGTTGGGGATGCGTTTGTAACCTTTTACTAGTCAAATGAAAACTCTTACTTTTCCGGTTTTATTAATGCACTTATTTTAAGTGTAGAAATATTAACATCATGCTTTATACATCTTTTTCTAATACTCAAATGGGCATTAAAAATTAGCTCTTGGTAAGGTTATATTTTCTTCTAAAGCAGATGCATCTTAGAATTGATAAAATATAAGTACTGGGGATGCGTTTTTACCCTTTTAACTAGTCAATTGAAAACTCCTTTTCTGGTTTTATTAATAACTTATTTTATGTGAGAAATATTAACTCATGCTTTATGTTTCTTTTTTTAGTCTCAAAGGGATATTTTTCAACAACTTGCTTTTAACTAACAAAATCTTGTATTTGGAGCAGTATTTTGGTGATTCATAAATTGTTTTGACTATTTCCACCCGTCCAGAGAAGAACTAGACTAAGGCTTGGATAATTATTTCTCAAGTGGAACAAATTACCTAGAAAAATGCAATAATAGACGAGATTTGAAAATATGGAAGTAGAGAATTTGAAAATTATGTTGACAACAGTGTTATCACTTCTCAGATGCCAATTCTCGAAGATATTACAGCTGAAATTCCAACTAAAACAAATGAAAAAAGTAATGAAAAATACGGTAACATTGACGAATGTGAAGAATTTTAAGCTTAATAGGCCCAAACGTACTCAATGGCTCTGGAGTGCAAAGCAAAACTAAATTTTTAAAGCCAGGGATGCTATTGATGAGGATGTTTTCCGGGTCATGAGACTCCTTTAAAGAACAGAAACACAATAAACTGAAAATAAGAAGTTCAAAGCAAACTTCTTTCGTCCTCTCCAGAAATGGAAATGAGTATATATAAATTTTTATTTTTTACGAACCCTCTTTTTACTCGGTTATAACGAGCAAGTATCTCGTTCCTTTATCACTCAGTATAAATGAGTAGTCTATAATATGAATTTATGAAATTCATATCATATTCAAATTTATGATTCATATCAGATTTTACGTCGAGCGTTGGCTCAATGATAAGGCATTGTTCTTCAGTAAAGAAGTTTTCAAGTTTAAATTCCACAGCTGGCAATTTTGTTTGTAGAATTTCGGAATTGGCTTTAAGCAGTGTGTCCCGATCTCATTATCACTCTTGTAGCAAAACACTATACTGTAGCGCTGCAAACCAACCCAACTCCTATGAGATTATAAATCTGCTGATTTTATGGCATCCGATTGCATTCGGAGAACTTTTTCTTTAATTGTAGAAACTAATCCATGCTTTTCCATTTTTAGATTTATTTTTCATATTCCCATAGAGACTTGCACATTAAAATGTATACATGGAGAAGTTTTTATAAAATTTCTAAAAAATGAAGAAAATTTAGTAAAACAAAAACGGATTTTTTCAAAAGGTCTAATTTTTTAATAAATTATTTCAATATTTTTTGGTGCAATAAATTTCTTATACACTGGACTAGAGAATCACCTAAACGCTTTGCTTCATTTACATTTGGTGAAACATTTTGGTCCTTCAAAATCATACACATTGAATTTTTAACGAATCTTTATTACATTGATACCTATCAGTGCAAAAAGCATTAAAAACTATCCAAATTTAAAGATTTTAGACAATTCACTAGTAAATACTATGAAAAACATTCATAATTTCAATAAAATATTCTTAGAACTTTTTGAGAAATCTTATTTGAAATTTCAACATTTTATTAAAAAATACCGTTTTGGGAAAAACGCATTTGAAGTATATTAAAGCAAATTTAAATATTAAAAATATAAAATACCTGTTGAAAATTCAGCACACTCCAAAACAAAAACAGATTTTGAAGCCCAAAAGTTGAAATTTTTCGATAGAGAAATAAAAAAAATTATTTATAATGATTTATAATAATCTATATATAAAATATGATAAAAATATAGAAAAATCTGACGTTTTTAACGTCATCGGTTACATTAATCAAAATGGTGGAAGCAGAAATTCCTAAAAGGTACAGGAATTCTGCAAAGGAATTTTCGCACAAAGAAAGCATAAATGTTTGTATTATTAACTTAGACTGTTATATTCCGTAAGAATACCTGCTCTTCGGAACCGGAGTTCGTTGGTTCGAATCCCGCTGCTGGCATGGATGTTTGTAGCCGTTCGGAATCGGCTTTAAGCAGTAGGTCCCGGTCTCATTAGCCCTCGTGTGCAAAACAGTAGACCGTAGCGTTCCAAACCAAACCAAACCGCAAGAATAACAACCAATAATATTTATAACTTAAAATTATTTTTCTTATGACATGTCTATAATTCATACTACATACACCCATAAAATTTACCACGAAAAAAAATTAGCTAGCTGCTACATTTGGTAGAAGGTGCTTTAATGTATAAAAATTTGAGGAGGCCTTATTTATGTTTTCTAAATTTTCTTTGCATTAAAAACTACCAGTAAAATAAAGCAAAAAAAAAGAGAAACAGTAATTTAATATCTACCAAATTAAAAAAAACCTGAATCAGTAAACAACCAATAACTTTAACTGAAGCTTAAATATACAAAATTTTCTACATTAGCGTTTCGTAGAAAAACATTTTCAGAAAAACTAAGAATTGGTAAAATAATTTCACTCTACATATATTTAATTTTAATCGTGTAATTACTAGATTCTGCACCGTTCCGAGATATATCAAAATTAATTTCTCGGGAACTTTTCCTAAAAACTTGTTTTGAATAAATGTTTTTTACGATTTCTTAAGAAAATATGAAATGAATGTTTTGCTTTACTGTTTACCCGCGAAAGCTAGTTTTTCGCTTTAAAACCCTGGATTTTATATATATTTAAAGTTAACGAAAAATTTAATTAAAAATCCAATAAAAACTTTGAACAAATGGCGAGAAATTGATGTATGACTCTAGTTTTACTCCGTCAAATCAAGTTTTATAAATATAGTTTTTGAGAAAACAGTTGAATTCAAATTGCTTTTTCAATTTTTTTTTCTCTTTACTTTTCTTGCTAAACACTTTTATGAAAAAAAAAAGATTCAAGATAGATATTTGAGGGGGAGTCCCCCAAATGTCTTCGTTCATATTTTCCTTTCAAAAGAAGTACGGGTGTTAAATTTCAACTGGTGGAATGGTTGTTTGTAGAATTATTGAATCTGCTTTAAGAAGTAGGTACCGGTCCCGTTCATACTGTTATAGTAAAGTAGTAGACGATACATTTCCAAACAAAACTGAACTGTCGAACCATTAGCGAAATAGGTAAGGTGTTTAAATTTGGAATTGGAGTTCATGTGTTCAAATTACACTGCTGGAATGCATGTTTAGTACCATTTCGAATCAGCTTAACACATTGTATGTGATACACGTACTAGTACGTTTTCTGACTATTGATACTTGAGCGCGGGTCATTTACTAGTACGGGTTAGTGTAACAAAATGGTTTGTTTGTGGGTACAAAATTAACGGTATATACAGGAAAACGAAGCCGAATGTTCTTGTCTACTACATGGATTCTGGAAAAATTTAGACAAATAAAAACTAGTTTTTGCATCAGTCTATGAGGAACCACAGAACTGGAAGGTTAATTAAAAAATGAATTTAGATTTAAAATTAACTTTTCATTTATTCTTGCGAAAATGATATATATATGTATATTTATATTATATATATAAATATATGTGTATATATGTATGTGTATATGTGTGTATGTATATATATGTATATGTGTATATATATATGTGTATATATATATGTGTATATATATATGTGTATATATATATGTGTATATGTGTGTATATGTGTATATGTGTGTATATATGTGTATATATGTGTATATGTGTGTATATGTGTATATGTATATGTGTATATGTGTGTATATGTGTATATATATGTGTATATGTGTGTATATGTGTATATATATGTGTATATGTGTGTATATGTGTATATATATGTGTATATGTGTGTATATGTGTATATATATGTGTATATGTGTATATATGTGTATATATATGTGTATATATATATGTATATATATATGTTTATATATATGTATATATATAAGTATATATATATATATATGTATATATATCTGTGTATGTGTATATATATGTATATATATTTATGTTTATATATATGTATATATGTATATGTGTATATAATGTATTTATGTATATGTGTATATATATTTTATATGTATATGTGTATATATATGTATATATGTATATGTGTATATATATATGTATATATGTACATGTGTGTGTGTATATATATATGTATATATATATATATATATGTGTATATATATGTATATGTGTATATATATGTATATATGTATATGTGTATATATATATGTATATATGTGTATATATATGTATATATGTGTATATATATGTATATGTGTATATATATATATGTATGTACGTGTATATATATGTATATGTATGTATATGTATATGTATATGTATATATATATATATGTATATGTATATATATATATATATATATTTATATATTTGTTTATATAATTCAATATAAAATACAAAAAGTTGGTTAAAAATTTAAATAATTTTCGATCCATTGAGATTTAACTGAATAACTAAATTTACGCGCAGAACTCCAGCTCCCGGTACAATTCCGCTGCAAAATGTACCCGCATTCAATGTGTTAAAACTAATGTGACGAAAGATCACATGCCCTTAAGATTACTAACCGGAAAAAGCTTTTTTTCACATCATATTTCCCATATCCTTCATGGCTTACAAACAGTATGAACAGGTAAGTTTAATGTCAGGTTCGGTACTGCAAAATTCAAAAAGTGTATTTCCAGATTACTGATGTATGATTGCAATATTTAATATGAAAAATGTAATCAATAGATTTATAGTTCAATTTACTTTTAAAGACGAAACAGCCTTAGTTTGAGAAGTGGAACAGCAGAGGCATTTGGGCAAAGCTTTAGAATAATGCAGTGATAATCTACCTCCGTTTTTTCCCAACCTTTATCTATTCAAAAATTGTATCGAAAACAAACAAGAATTTAGACTGAAATGTTCTGTCATCAGAAGAAGCATGAAAAGAAGCCGAATGCTAGGACTTTCAATGAGAAAGCGTTAAATCGTTCAGCTCAGCTGTTCTGTTTAACTCATTAATGGCCAATCCACTTCTCTTTCTATCTTGTATATAAAATTTAATAATATCTTAAATTTTCATGGGCTGCTGTTAATAAAGGAAATATGAACTATGGACGACTTTGAATACTATAGCTCGTCTTCGTTAGGTTATACTGTAATTTTAAAAAAATATGGTTAATGTTTAGAGGTCTGATATCTATTCACTGAAAGAAACCACTCGAAAAAAACAAAAATTCTACTCATTATTCTACTTTATCTGAAAAGGAAGCTAGGTATATGCAATTGAAAAGATGGAAGGTTTAGAAATGATATGTTAACAAAATGTTATGGTGTGAAATCTGAGTTCTCCGATAGATGATTTCTGATTTGATAGTTGAACACTGCGTAAAATACATTAGTATTGGTAAAATAGGCTTGTGGTCACAATGACCCCAAAAAATAAACGACATATATGGGGACAGGTTATACAGGTTATGTCGATTGTTTGCTTGTTTTCTGCATCCAAACTACGAATAATCCCTTTGAAAAAAATCGCTGTTTTACTCTAGCGGTGCTGTAAAAAGAAAGATGCAACCCTTCGCTTTACATTGAGTAAACTCAGGTTCACGAGCTTGGCTCAGTCAAATGAGGTTAGAGAAAACAATAGCAGCATTAAAATCAGGTGTTTAGACTTCAGTTCACTAAACACGTTCTGTTGCAGTGAGCGTTAAAAAAATGAACGTTAGTTAAAAAAAGAGAAAGCAAAGTTTAGATATTAAGATAATATTATAGTGTATATATATATATATATATATATATGTATATGTATATGTGTATATATGTATATGTATATATATATATGTATATATGTATATGTATATATATGTATATATATGTATATATATATAATATATATATATATATATATATATATATATATATATATATATATATATATATATGTATATATATACTCCATACTGATCGTAGAAGATAGTTTGGTAACAATATTGTTAAGTAATAATAAAAGTTTGGTAACAATATAGTTTATACATTTTTTCATGTACCTTGTATGTAGGTGTCTAGTACATTATTATTCAGAATACCTTACTATGGTTTTATTTCATATTTATTTTTAAATTCCTTAAAATTATTTAGTTTTCTGAATTTTTTAAAATATAATTACACAAAAGCGGAATAGGGAGGTTGTTGCTTTTTGTACCCGAATCGACTTGAATCCTACCGAACTTTGTAGTCATTGTTAGTCGATTTTAAGAAGTATATACCGGTCATTAGTTCTCGTTTAGTAAAAAGACGAGTTACAAATTGAAAGTTAGAAATTAGCCCTTTCATTTAATCTTTTGACATTATTCTTCATTGTTTTATATATTTTTCTTTCTTTCTATGATGTGGTAGAAGAAAATTCTTTGAAATTAAAATATTTTATCAAAACTAGGAATTTAAGAACTATAGCTTTATTATTTTAAACTCGTAGAATTAAATAGCATGCTTACTTTTGTGTTTCTAATTATATTTTTAAAATGAATTTGTGTATACAGAATAAATATATATATATAGCCTGTCAAAAATATGGTTGTTGATACCTTGTAGGGAACTCTTAAGTTTATTCCTGCGCATGTATACCGTACAAACTATAAATCCGACCACTATTCTCTCTATTTTAAATAGGATCTCCCCAAAACCAATTTTGGTGTTCTGTTGCTCCGCAGATAAGGTTGTTTGAAACCTATTCCCATGCACCTTTTATGATGCTGTTGTGTGTGTCTGAGATAAGCTTTGTGGAAAAATAAAACCGGTGCTCAGGCTATAGCCGTGAAGTTCGAATTTTTCTTCTCACCTCTGAACCATTGCCATATAAAGTATTAACTATTTTAGTTCACACAGTATTGAAACCTTTATTTAATGTTTCTTCCTAAGCAATTTTCAGATTTTTAATATGTAAATAAGTATAAAATATTTTCGCACTAGGTGTAAAAGTGTTTAAAATATTTTCATAATAGTAGAGTAAGCTTTATTTGAAGAGTTACTGATGATTATGAATTTTCTTTAACTTATATCTTGTAGAGAAAAGTTATTACTGTATGCGATTTATAGCAAAAAGTTTTGATTTACGATTGCTTTTAAGTTTTAGTCTAAAGAATGTAAAATAGCAACAAAAAGAGGAAGTATACAATTCTAGAAAAAAAAAATGAAATTACAGATGGATTCCGATTACAAAAAGATTCCTACATGAAAAATTCTCTGCATAGATTGTTATTCTTGTAACATTCCAAACTAAGCTTTAAGCAGTCGATACAGGTATAAGCTTTTTAGATGAAGAAAAGTTAGTTGTAGTTTTTCCAATTAAATTACCTACTAACAATTCTTCCTTTAAACTATTTGGCTCGCTTAACTTTACTCGCCCACCAACGATGGTGAAACCTGAGAATGATGCATATTTATATACCGATGACTATCTGAGATATCAATCGACTATTTTTTAAATTGTTTCGAATTAATCGACTTCTGAAATTGGAAGTAATATTTCTAATAGTAACAAATGTTGTTAACCCATCAATTGCTGAGTCATTTCTGCCGAATATATATCTAGAATATCTTAAATCTAAGTTATTGAGTTATTACACAGTAAAACAAATGTGAAATTTAAACTTTTATCTCGTTTTCATTAGTAATCTGCAGTCATTTTAAAAATTCCTAGCTATCATTAAAAAAAAAAAGGAAAAACTTTGTAATAAGTTCTTTTGGCATAGCACACAATCATGGTACTGTAAATTAAAGCTTTATAACAGATAAAGCTATTTGCCATATTTTGAGTAGGTTGAATTTGACTAAAATTAAATAAAATGAGGGTCTCTAAAAATAATAAAATTTCGATCTAAATGACAAAATTATGAAAACGAGTGAATATTCGAAAGTGTGGTAGATTGTGTACAGGATTATATTTCAATAGCAATTAGGAAGTATTTCTAAAGAGGAAAACTCTTCTCAAATCTACAGAAAAATTAGACTTATTTTAGTTGTTTCTAAAAATGACATCATGCATTAATGTGTTAAATCAGAAATTACCTTGCCTCAAATTATTTTAAAGCCCCTGTCTTAACTCTTTCGTAGTCTATTTATTTATCACACAATGTTTTCAAACTTTCGAAATAGAAACGCTAATTATATTCAATTGATCAAACAATAGATGGCAGTGCAAAATTGTTATAATAGTAACCATCGTTATAATAGTAAAGCCAATATATTATAATGGGTTTTGCGCTTCCCACAGGTGTATTTTGTAAGATAATGTACTTGTGAAGTAATCTTCTTTCGAAAGGTTCAAGACAACCTTATAGTTACATAGCAGGCAACCTATTAATCATGTGAGGACATATAGGCAACGGATTTCACTAATTTCATAAATGTTTTTTGGGAAAAAGGTTAAAATTTGCAATTTTGCTTTCTCATAAAACTAAATGTCGATTTTTTTACTCAATTTAATATTTGTGTATCCACGCACAATGCCAAATCTTGAATGGTAAAAAATGTTATGCTTTTATAGGTAGATAGCAAAAATTCAAAGCATTCGCATTTTCACAGAACGATGACAGTTAGTTACCCACCCTAAGCTTAGCATAACTGAAATCCATTTAAGTGTGTAAAGGCTGTTCTTTGGTTTGCTTCGTGCTTTTCGTTTAAGCTTGTAGTTCTTACAAAACTAACCTTTTTTTATGTGCTTGCCAACCACGCTCTTTACCATAGTGCGTATGTATGGGGAGGGAAGGTAAAAGGTGAAGGTTAAATGTTAGTAAGTCGATGCCATTATCTGACGTTTCTTTTGAAGAGCGAAGTGGCAGCTCGAATTTATATTTTTAGTTAGATCTTGAAAGAATAGGGAATACTTATAATCGATTTCACATATTAATTTGATTTCAACATCACAAATACATTGCCTCTAATCCATTAATACCTCGCATTTCTAACTAATACTGTACTCAACACTTCAATAAAACTTCCTACCGGTCGTAAATATCTGTTGCTAATCTGATATTCAACATTTCTTCAGATCCTCATTCCTTTTCTAATATAATCTTTTGACGGAAGTGAAGACGGAAATAGATTTCAAACTCATTCCTGCGGGAGAAAGCTTTAAGCGAGTGCATTTAAGCTCTCTTAAGTCCATTTTTCTTATTCTCGTTTACCAGATGCATTCCTGGTCTTAGCCGTGAATTTTAATACCTCCGTCACAAAGCGGATTTGTATTGATAACTCTCCGAATAGCGTTTTATCTCGCTCTAAGCAGGCTGTCAAGAGAAATGCCTGTAATATTAACGAGAAAGAATGGTCGATCGTTCAGTCAAAAGTGACATTAAACGATGTGCTTTAACTTCCCGATGAAATAACCAATAGATTAGTAAGACTTTACTCTCAGTTTACTGATATTTCAGAACGGCAGTTAAAATACAGCATTACATTATTTTGTTAAAATGTCACTTCATTTGATTAAAATTGATGGATGGATGGCATAAACTGTTTAAGAGTAAAGAGATACGGTGGTGATAAAAGTATTTTTGAATGTAAGTATTGTTTAAATTTGGAGAACTGCATCAATAATATTTAGCTAGTTGTACAGAATAAGATAGAATAAATATTTAAAAAATTACTTAATTTAATGGACCGATTGTTGATTTTTTGTGATCCTGGAACTACTGAGAAATTAACTCAATTGTATGTTCAGTTTTACTATTTTTTGGCATGTTTTAAATGCATATAAAATAACTGGCAACTGACCATCAAAGGACCAATCATCTTGTTGTAAAACCTTATTTACAGCAAAACAGTCCCCCTTTCTCTTTAAAGACTTTTTCATAACTTTCTTTTCATAAATATTTTAAAGGCATTATTAATTTACAATTAGTCGAACAACGAACGTTATAACACGTGCAAGGTGTATCTTAACCAAGAGGACTTATGCATACTTTCTACCATAAAATGAAAACTAAATATAAAAGAGACCAAAGTATGTTTATAAACATATCGAAAAATGGTGTTTACATATTTTTATATCACTTTTCACAAACAAATTTAGTTCTGTGCTTTTTATTTGCGTATTCAGCACATCTTTTAAGCACCCCTTACTATATATGACACATGTCTCTCAAGAAAAACATCCTCTAATGAAATAAAAATGTAAATACATTTTTCTAAACTATGCAACATTTCAGAAGATATCAATAAATTCCAAGTTTGCAAATGAAAATAATACTTTCTGAAACGAATTTCCAGATGATCCCGTAAGTGTTTCTCACAGATATTCTAACTTTAGAACTGGATTATTCTTTGTTCAGTTTTGGAATATTCCTTTCTAAAATGAATAATTTTCATTTAAATCAATGTCTTGAGTTTCTTCACCCGGTTTAATTGTAGCGGTTGAGTCATGATTCTTATATTCCTCATAATCTGGTTCTTCATCTCTGTTGAAACTTCTTCACCCGAAAGAACAATACCCTATAAAGTTCATAAATATTACATTTACTATTCATAATTACGATAAAGTGCCATAACAAGTAATTTTTAAAAAGACTACCCTACTCAAAAAATTTAACAGTGCTCGCATAAAGTATCATACCCTTGTTCGAAGCTACTCCAAAATATAGTCATAGGATTTATAAACCAATCCTCATCTTTAAAGATTGACATTAAAGTCGGCTGTAAAAAGAATCCACAATTTTCGATATAATGTTAGGAAGAAAAATTGAAGAAAATGAAGTCATAAGTATGTCATGCCCAGTGTAAGTCTTCCCAGATTAAAAAAGTTAGCCTCAAAAAGTAGTAATAATTAAAATAAACAGTAACTTGAGCAGCAAACACAGAAGTAATATACTGTAGAAAATTCTATTCAATAGTCCAGGAATATTTTTTTGTTAGACCAACAATTATTAGGTACTACAATAGGCAGATTCCTAAAATACACGAGTATTTAACAGTAATTCTCTTAAGACCATGTATAGTTTATTAAACTATATTAATTAATGAGCATTAGTGCCACAATCTTTAGTCAACTTATATAAGTATTACTGGCTTTCAGCAGCAATGTATTGCTGAAGTGTATCATAAACATAAAGACAATTTTCCTTTAATACATTTTTGAATTATGTGGGATAAATACGAATTTTTCATTAATATATTTTAAATTAGAATATACTATTTGAATGCGAATAAATTCATGAATAGGTTTGGACTCGTAACGTTTTTCTCCCACCCCTCTAGAAATTAGCTCGTTTAAGACTTTTGGATAGAAGCTTTTATAAACGCACTTGTAAAGCTTGTAGGGTCCAGGTACAACAGTGAAGAAAGTGGTTAAGTTTTGGGGAGTGACGGTTTTGAAAGAGGTCCAACATAGGATAGGCCTAACTGAGGACTGAATAGCTTTGTTGGTCACTTTCGGAATTACAATTAATTGGTTAGTATCTTTTGTGGTCAATAACATAGTTCCAGGTGATGGTTCAAAAGTAGGTTGCTGCATTTTGAAGCAGGAATTACACTACTGACCTGATATAGAAAAACAGTAGACCGTAGTGCTCCATACCATACCATACCATACCATACCATACCATACCAAATTACTAACGGTATTATAGGCTCTTTGAAATCAGCAGTAGATACCTGCCTCATTTGCCCATGTATAATAGCATTTTCTTTCTATCGTTTTCCACCAAAATTAGTGTGGGACAACAGTCTGCCTTGCTTGAGGATAATTGGGATCACAGATTATAGTAAATCTTTAACACTCATAATCGGATTATAAACAGCTATTTTTCAGCACTTGGAGCCTCGGTAGCTCAGTCGGCAAAGTAAACGATCTCGTAATCGGAAGGTTGCAAGTTCGGAGCTCGAGTCGGTCTAAGATCCGCCGTGATCTTTAAAGGTGATCTGGGACGAGTAAAATATGTTCTTGGTTACAGTGGGGGTAGTAGGACAAGTCTATTAGTCTTCTGCTTGGTCCCTGATTCTAAATTACGAGGACCCACTTGAGCAAAGTCTTTCTTTCACCCTAGAGTGCTCATTAAACGAAAGGCTCACCACTTAGCCTTAATACGCGTAGCGTATGACTCAATAGTGCTTGTTTTGTCCAAGTGGCATCAGAAACAATTTTTCAGCACAATTATGCGAAATTTAAACCAATTTTACTTCACACTTAAGAATACTGTTGTATAAAAGACAATACATTTTTGTCCAACTGTTCTGTCCCCTCTGCATTTTAATTTTATTTAGTAGGGTATTTTGCTTAAAATTTGCTCATTCGATGTTTGAGAATCCCTTATGTCGTTTCTCTGCCATGTTTGCTTTCGTGCTATTTTCACCTCACTGGGACTCTCTCCCTCATCAGCACATTGCAAGATATTCCACTAAGTTCTATCAGTTTATTTCCAGATGAGCTACAGTCTTGAACCGAGGAAAGTAATACCTCGTCATGCGATGAATTGGTATTATTAAGCCTTCGAATGCCTCTTTGTCTCGGGTTAAAGGAGAGTAATGTCAAGCGAGTAATACGAATAATGATTTTAGATAAGAAAATTTTCAGTTCACCTGCATTAATTTCAGAATAATATTTGGTAACATAATACGTGCTTAGGGGAGATATAATCAATGTTTAGGCTCTCGTAAATTTACTGAAATTAGTAAACGCTGTGAAATGAAAGTATGAATGATTATGCTTTAGCTATTTATTGTTTTAAAAATTATTATACATATTTACTTTAAATTTCTTTCATTTGTCTGTTTATTCATTTTTTTTTAAAATTAACTGGATAGTACTTCTTTGATGTTCTTTTATTTCACACCGCAGATATGTTGGGTATTTATGCTACGGAGAAATCTTTTGACCAATATGATTTACTACGAGTGAGGTAGTACAAAAACAGCCAATAGCATCAAATGCAAAGCCAAAGTAATTAAGGTATAAATAGCTTGAGAAAGTACACAACAACAGTTTCGCTGCTTTCAGCAAGCAGCATTCTCAGTGCTGGAAAATTCAGTGACTTGTAAAAGCCGACCGTTCATTTTGAGTAATTGCTATAGTTACCTGTGCATTACTTACATTGTCATTGAAGGGATGTAGCAGTGCCTCAACCGGTGTACAAAAAGATGTGCTGAGGGTTGGGCTACAGCGTGAGTGACTTCGACTCCATCCAGGAGAGAGTTCGGCCGACCTTTTCGTCGCTCCCCACAGGTGGCCGCTTTTTGAATTCTTTACGACTAGGCCAAGATTCCCCCTGTCGTCCGACTTCATAACTAATACTCCTAAAATTGACCTGCCATTACTTTGTCGTATTGTATTCAACACTTCGTTGACTTACTCGAGGAATTCAGAATTGATTTTCTCTGATAATGGTATAGTCGAGGGGAATTCCGACTTTCGGAGGTCCAACATCGTGGGCCGAAGGACACACGAGTACAAACCCGAGCTGAAACCTCTTTCCTGCACACTACATATTGTATAGTAGTTTTTTAATCATATTTCTTATGTTTTATATATTTGCATTATCTAATATTCTGGTAGTACCTGAAAGAAATTTTAAGAACAATTCAATATTTCATTTGATATAACTTCCGTAGAATCTTAAGACTCTTGGGTTTTTTATATCCAACTTCAACTTGGGAAATGAGCTTCTCTATCTTCTAAACATATTCACCTTATTAGACATACGCAGATAAGCTGATGGGGGGGGGGCTCTGATGCATGACACTAGTTTCATATATATCAGGAATGGACTGGGAGGGCTGAGATTTAAAAGTAGCTTGGTAGGTTGGGTATTGTAACAATTTTGATAATATGGAATAATTCAGATCATGATGTATAGATGGTTATATGATCAATGTTTTCTGTAACGTGTGCCTATTTCCTTCACATATGATCCGTAGAAACGTAGTAAGCATACTTATGTAAATTAAATTTTAACCATTGGAATTGATAGCTGAATCATTATAGATTAAAGCTTAAATGTTACATTTGAAGGCATATTTTTTAATAAGTTTCAGTCATAATTTTAATTTCTGTAGAAACGTTGTTTATTCAAGAGAAGAAAGTCAATATTAAAAGGAATCTAAAGCACAGCTAGCAAAATAAGATCGATTTTACGCTGTTACTCTGATTCTCCAAATCGTTCGGTCTTTATTGATATATAGTAATGACCTGACAAACAGTACTGTGTTAAATGACAGGTAGTCGTTTACTAGAAGTAAAATCAATTCCTAACTTTCGTACTGTGCTTGGAGTTAATTCAGATTGGCATCTTAAATCCCTGGGTATATATTATGCATGTTTGTGTTATATAGATCATCCTGACAATTTTCGTTCAATTTATAATAAATCCAAATATTTGATAAAGACCTTGCCTCCGTATTGGAGCACATTGCAATTACAAATTGACTTTATTTTAAGCAATAATAAACGATCTTTCAGATGCTTACGAGGAGATATATAACTTTGTAAGGGATTTGGATCCACGATCAGTGTTTGCAGATGTGCACTCCTCCCTGTGTGATGTATTAAACCCTTTGACTACTCCAGCTTTTGTTCTTCGAGAATATGAGCAAGCCGTCTACTGGGCTCATAAAGTCTTCGGACTTGTCATTTTCCGATGATGGTTGTGAAAGAGATACTAATGTGGGAGTTTTCGGCAAAATTCTAAGACAAGTGGATGGTTTCTAAAGTGAACGATTCCTTTTACTAAGGGGATCAGATTACGATGATTGGAGGGCTGAAAACGGGGCAGAGTAAGGAGATCACTGCGGGCCTTAGACACAGTAGCATCTCTCGTTTGAGAAAGGATTTTTCCTATACATAGCAGAGAAAATGCAACTGAGCGTTTTGATGTTGCTGCACGTTTTGTAAACCGCTCGTCCATGAATTATGGTGGTGAATAATCAGTCTCCGGGATCCAAAAATTGCATGTACAATTTTTTTTTCAAATTTGAAGTATCAATGTATTGTAAACGAATACTGGTCCTATTAACTTTGTAAGCCGAGTCATTTATGCATCCCAGATACAACATAGAAAAGAACCTCATCCTACCTTCTCCAGTTAAGTAGGCAGCCGAACGATGGTCGAATGGTTAGGGTGCTGGCCTTCGGAACCGGAGCTCGTGGGTTCGAATCCCACTATGGTATGGATGTTTGTAGCCATTTAGAATTGGCTTTAAGCAGTAGGTTCCGGTCTCATTAGCCCTTGTGTTGCAAAAAAGTAGACCGTAGCGCTCCAAAACAAAACCAAACCAAACCAAATCAAACCAGTTAAGTAGGCGGGCAGGTCATATCACATTACGTAGCATTTACAACATTGGTAATTGAATCTACTTGACATTTTGATTTGTTAAGTAGGACTTTAAAGCCAGTGGTTGGTTAGTTGAATACGGAATACGTTAGAGAAAAGCTAGAAATTGTTTTAATCCCTTCAGATTAGGTCTTGAATGAATATACCAAGTTTTCCCCCCTCCTGCTATCTGAGCATAGCTGCTGTGTACAAATTTATAGTCGAGATGCTCTTTTTATAAACGAAAATAACAATCTAAAAAAACTAGCGCTATAAAAAATGTCAACACAAAAGTTGTAGAGCTAAAAAATCAATGAAATGAGTATCTTCTCTTAATACCTGTGTTGAAAATTTATCTTTCAGCTGTATTAGACCAGTTGTTGGGGAATATAAGCCGAATACGAAGTTAGAGAGAATCGGGGGGAACTGTTCCTTCAGAATAGGTCTAAATAAGCATATAAATCTTTTTCTTTTCTTCTTTCAAGGAGAGCTTTACCCGCTATGTACAGATTTATGTCTGAAAAACGTGGGGTTTTATATCTAAAAGAACAACGGAAACACTGATAACTTGGTGCCTTCAAGCTTGACTCACTTTATCATCAGATAAGTAAAACTCTAAAATAGAATTGTGAGTTAAATATGCAACATAGACATTTTGATTACTTGTTTTTTCCAAAGTTTTCCAGTTCTACAGTATTTGTAGTGACACTTTTTTGACAGCTTTAATTCTTTTTAAGATACTATTTAGTTAAAAAAAATCCATGATTTTTTTTACGTAAATTTTTAAGTTGTAACTAAAGCTCCACTTGAAAGAGGGGAGGGGGATTAGCATGTTCATAATAAATCTTATCTCAAGGGATTAAGGCAGTTTGCACCTTTGCCCTAATTCCATATTTGGCCCTCTTTTATTTATTTTTTCACTCCTCAAGCAATGGCCTATATAATTCTTTCAGTACTTGCTGGTCCATTTCATGATTTTCATTCATAAAGTTTTAAAATTCAAATATATTTTTGAATAGCTAATTTTTAATAGATTTTAATAGAATTTAATAAATGTCATCTTAAGATAAAGATTGCTGAAACTGGAGGTCAGATTTTGCTTAGCATTCAAGTAGCCAGTACTGCTCACAGAATTAGATACATTTTCAAAACATACCATTTTGTTTGAAGAGTGATAAGTTATAACCAGGTTTAGTATTAAAATAAATATAAAAATTATGAAAATTTCTTTTATATTGTTTTTAAAGCGATAAAAAATGGACTACAAAGTAAATAATTTTAAATAGCACATGAAAGAGAAATTAAGTGAAAAGTTCGTATTTGAAAATTTTTAAGCGCTGACGTAAAATTGAGTGAGGATTCACAGTACTAAAATTGTAATGCGCTGATATAGAAAGATTATGTGGAACTTCTATAGGATGAGGGTCAGTTGTTATGGGGTATTTGGCTAAAACGGCTATGGAAATTCAAAATTTAGTTGCTAGGCCGCAATTGAAACTAATGCTAAATTAACAATTTCAATAGATATAAAATTGTATAAGGGATATTTATATTAAAATAACAGTGTGATATTTGTTTTATGTTGTGCGTCCCACGCTTTTAATTTTAGTCACATAGCTCATAATTATAATTAGCCCTCATTCTATAGAAGATTCTCGTGGAATTTTTCTTCATCAGTACATTTCAATTTTCATTTAGGAACTTTCTCTCAATGTCTTACATGCGTTATTTTAAAATTATTTATCTCTTAGTCCTCAAGCAATGGCCTATATAATTCTTTCAGTACTTGCTGGTCCATTTCCATGATTTTCATTCATAAAGTTTTTAAAATTCAAATATATTTTTGAATAGCTAATTTTTAATAGATTTTAATAGAATTTAATAAATGTCATCTTAAGATAAAAAGATTGCTGAAACTGGAGGTCAGATTTTGCTTAGCATTCAAGTAGCCAGTACTGCTCACAGAATTAGATACATTTTCAAAACATACCATTTTGTTTGAAGAGTGATAAGTTATAACCAGGTTTAGTATTAAAATAAATATAAAAATTATGAAAATTTCTTTTATATTGTTTTTAAAGCGATAAAAAATGGACTACAAAGTAAATAATTTTAAATAGCACATGAAAGAGAAATTAAGTGAAAAGTTCGTATTTGAAAATTTTTATGCGCTGACGTAAAATTGAGTGAGGATTCACAGTACTAAAATTGTAATGCGCTGATATAGAAAGATTATGTGGAACTTCTATAGGATGAGGGTAAGTTTTTATGGGGTATTTGGCTAAAACGGCTATGGAAATTCAAAATTTAGTTGCTTAGGCTGCAATTGAAACTAATGCTAAATTAACAATTTCAATAGATATAAAATTGTATCAGGGATATTTATATTAAAATAACAGTGTGATATTTGTTTTATGTTGTGCGTCCCACGCTTTTAATTTTAGTCACATAGCTCATAATTAGCCCCCATTCTATAGAAGATTCTCGTGGAATTTTTCTTCATCAGTACATTTCAATTTTCATTTAGGAGCTTTCTCTCAATGTCTTACATGCGTTATTTTAAAATTATTTATATTTTAGTGCTTTTTTTATACCCTTTTTGTTAAATAAAAATGATTTTACAAAAATTACCTTTTTATAGTTTTATTTTCCCCTTTTTAGTCTCATTTCGTTATCAGTTTCGACCCGTAAATTTTTGAATTTATATTAAATCATCAGACACTATTTTATATGAAAATTAAACTTATTATTTATCATTTTATACTTTTATTTTTAATCAAAGCAAAAGTGATTTGATAATAACTGCATGATTCAATATATTTTACATTTTCAGTCATTTTAATAGTTGAACATTATAGAATAAACTAATATTCATTAATGAAGTTAATCTATATATATAAAAATGAATTTGTGTCTGTCTGTCTGTTTGTACTCTATAGACTCAAAAACCATGCATCCAATCGCCGTGAAAATTTGGGAAATTCTTAGGTATATCCCTGGGAAGGTTTTTGTAAATTTTTAACGTTCGAAATCCATTCCTTCCCCCTTTTTCGAGCATTTCATGTCATTATTCCAATCATTATTTTCCCCGGTTAAACGCAAACGATTAATTTTTTAATTTATCGCATCATAACTAAGGGAATTAATTCTAGCAATGTGACGTCATCCCAAGTAATTGTTTTAAACGCAGTTTTCCACTGTTAAATGCCGGAGATTAAAATTTTCAATTTATCACATAATAAATAGGTGAAAATGATATTTATTTTATCATTATGACGTCAATTCTTTAAATATCTCATTTATTAATTTCTTATTTTATATTATTTAAACATCGTCTGCGTAGTATCCATTCGATTTGACCTGGAAATTTAGATATAAGGTGATTAACTTTCACTTCTATATGACGCAAATTATAGCATTTTTATATGAGATCTAATTTTAAATTTAATTCTTGGTTAATTTTTAAGTTGCAATGAAATGTTTATCAACAATATTCTAACAACGAAAAGTACAAACTTCAGTGACTCTCATAGGCAAATAAAAACCTATCATTCGTTATGCACGCAAAAAAATCTTTGTTTAAAAGTAATATATTAAGTTCACAGTAGCGAAGTACGGGCACTCTTGCTATTTACTAATAAAAATAAACATTGAAAGATAGTTATTACAAAAAAGGTATAATATCTCTAGTAAATACTATTTATTACAAAAGAAAGTTCAAGCAATGAGTTAAAATTTTTTAAAATATTACTATATATAAACAGTGATTTTTTTTAAAATTCTAAGCTTTTTTTTTCTATTGAACATGTTTTTTTATGATTGAATATTGTATTGTTCCCGGGAATGGACCTATATGCAAAATTTCAGATATCTAGTTAGTAAAAAAGATAGTTTGAAAATTAATTATAAATTTTGATTCTTTTCACAAGTGAGAGTAAATAATAGGGATTAAAAAAATGGGGTGATCTATAAGGAAGTTGATAATCTTCCATTCAAAGATTTGAAACCCAATGAAATATATATCGAAGGGATTTGTGACACTATATAACTTTAAATCGAGTTATTAAACATATTTTTATCGAAATTCTCCAAAACTTCGTATCGATTTCAGCATTGGTTTCTATTGAACTTTTATAATTCGAGTCTACTTTGATAAGTCAAACACTTTTCGTATGATTAACCACATCCTGTGGAATACATTTGAGAAAAACGTGCCAAAAATGGAATTTTTTTTTTCTCTTTTTGTTCGTTATTATCAAGCTGTTACAAAAAAAAAAAAAAAAAAAAAATTCTGAAAAAAAATTAAACGAAAAATTATTTTTAATATTTTTACATATATGGGAAATATTAATGGATTACAGTAATTTTTGCTCAAATTACAGCAAAAAAATCAATTGGCATAATTTATGGATAAATATAATAAACTAATAAAACAATATTATAGATATCAACAGTCATGTCTCAGATTCCTTTGAATCTCCAAAATCCTTACAGTATCTGACATGTAGCGTAAATGGCGATCTTTTATTGAGAAAGTATATATATTTGAAAAATTTAAAATTATATGCATTGGACGGACCGAAATCGAGTTTCACGGAATTAAAATACCGTTTTTTCTCTTGCCCGAACTCAGGTCGGGCATTCCCAAATTGGGGCATTTGCGTTGCCCGAACTGAGTTCGGTCGTCACAGGTAAGGGGTTAATTAATATCTCCGGTAGTTAGTGTTGGGAAAATCTAAAGTTGATAGGCACTTTCCTCTTGTCAAGATCTAGTGTCTAAAATTTCCCTGAGATCGGAACAAAATTTTTGAATATAAAAAAATAAACATACAAGCACACACTCATTTTTATATTTATATAGATGCAATCGAAACTTTCTTTCAAAATGTTATTGTTTTCCATAAAAGATACAAACTGTTTAATCACATAAAAAATAATAGACTGTATTTTTAATTATAAAACAAAATGTTGAATTTTTTCTCTTGATCGAACTCGGGTCGGGCATCCCAAAATTGGCGCATTTGCGTTGCCCGAACTGAGTTCGGACGTCACAAGCAAGGAGTTAATAATTACATAAAACGTGAATTTGAGGTTTTATCCTTTTTCTAAAAAATTACAGTCAAATGAAACAAGTATTACGATTATTTTGTGTAAAATAGGGCACGGGGCATGCTTGCAACCAAAGCGATTTTTGTTACTTTACCCCTAATGTCATGGGCTTGTCTTCCCAGTAGCAAAATGCAGCTTTTATGCTTTCGCTTGCCCAGCTGTATATACGTATTTCGCCGTCTCTGAGGACATGTACGCTGTCAAGAAGTCTGAGCTAATGGAAAGAAATTGTGTTTGTCGGTCATAAACCAACCTTTTGTGTAACGTATTCTCAGAGGGAACGTAGGTTGTCATGTAAAGAACAATTGGGTTTCAGAATTGCTTTCCAGATAGGTCTAGTTGCAGAGCTTTAGTCGGATAAAATATGAGAGAATGTAACATATCTTAAAGAAATTTGAGTACACTTTTTGATATTATAGCACACGCACATTGGTTTGATAGTAGTATATTGTATTTTTCTTTTAAAAATTGAGAGGTCTCGGACATCCTAAAGAAGTCTTGCCATTTTTATCCATAAGTTTTGAATACTTATCCCTTTATTGTATCGGTCATTTATGTTGATTCCATATCGATAAATATCTTAGATCTAAGCCCTTATGGATTGCACAGAATAAAATAAGAATGAAATTTAAATATTTTTGAATACTACAGCACGTTAGTGATCAGCTATAGTTTTAAATATCATACAATACCATTTATGAAAAAAGAAAGACTTCAGAAAAAAGATTTATTTGGTATTGCACGCAAAATAAATACTGTAAAATGGAGTTTTATAATAAAGCAATTTGTCTTGGTTTCAGTCTATGTACCTGTTATAAACGTAAATTTATGTGCGCTGCTCGAAAATTCATAAATTGTTGATCTAAATGAGAAATTTATAAAGAGTAGAAATGACTTGAAAATTTTGTAGATTGCTTATAAGATTGCCTGCTACTTATTCGCAAAAGGAAAATTAATTCCAAGAAAACCATAAAAATTCTACAAGCCATTTTTTAGACTTTTTTAAAATGATACGCCATGTATTAAAGGGTAAATGAAATTTTACAAATATTTATGAGACCTTATTTTAGTAACCATAAAATTATGACTATTACGACCATATTCAGCAAGCGGATCACGAAATCCGAGGAATATGCCATTCGAGGTTTAACCCAGAATCATCTGTAAGTGATATTCTCCAAGAAAAAATTTTCTGCTTCTAGAAGTAACATATTGTTCCTTTTAAGGTCGCGTATGATTATTTGACAAACTTATGTGATTGTGTACGAGCAAATGTTTGTAATTAGATTTATTCTCTGCTACTTTTTGTGTTTAGCTGGCATTTATAATAGTTTTTTCTAAGCAAAGTTTTATCTATAGAAAACGTTTAATTTATGCAGTAGACAAAGACATCAATATCCTTATAGTATTCTACATTTATTACAAGCAGTTAAATTGGAAATGCTATCGATGCATTGTCAAACGTTAACAAAAGAAAACGATTTTAATTTATTTAAATTCTATTATCACAAAAAACTCAAGATTCTACTAGAATAAAATTACATAATTTTTACACCATAAAAGGATTAGTTGCACATTTAAATCAATGGAAAATAAGTTTAGCTTTAGTTGTTTAATTGTTTTTAAACGTTTCCATCAATAAAATGTTGGTGATGTGGAGCAATTTTTCACTTTATCAATGATCCACATTAATGCTGTAACACAAAATTTATGCGAATGCACATAGATTTATTTGAGGTAAAACAAATCTGCCTTCTAAAACTAGGAAAATAATTTTCAAATGTAAAGATATAAAATATTTTATAAAAAATACTTTAAACTGATTATATTTTGTAAAATTTTAGACTTTTTTTCTTAGATTCTTCTTAGTCTCAAAATTAAAATTCGGAATTTAATTGTGGATAAGCAACTGAATGATTTGAGAAATTTTATATAAATTAATATTAACCAATATAAGTGTGATAAAAGGATTTTTTTTATATTCCTATTAATTATAATTCCTTAACTGTCAAATAATTATTTTAACTGTTCATCAAATTAAATTAGTAACAGTATACTAGAATAGAAAGCCTTGCAGTATAAGTTGAAATTTAATATACTTTTAAAGATTAAAAAAAGTAAAGCTATTTTTAATCGATTAAAGATGTTTTAAAAATAGAGGCGACGGAAAATAAGCATAAAATTACTATAATGATAAATTTATTTCTTTTATATAATTTATCAATATTTAACGGTGAATTTAATGAATTTAAAGAAATACAGTCAACTAGAAGATTCGTTTTAGAAATTTATTAAACAAAATTTAAACTTGCACGTCATTAGTGGTGTACTGCTATATATTTTCACGTGTGTAGAAAGGCTAGCCAAAAATACAGCAAATACAATAGATCAATTTGTCGAAACGTCAAGAACTACTATAATGCATTTTCCATTCATTCTCCTTTTTACAACAGCCAATAGACAAACAAAAAACTGCCCTTCTGTTTGAAATTAAAGCCAGAATTGTCATAAAATGAGATGTGTCCTGCTGCGTGAAATCGCCTTATTTGATAAAAAAATTACATGTAACATGTATGGTATCTTTTCACCGTGGTTGAGGATCGCTAATCGCTGATTAAGTACGATAAGTTAATACTAATCATCAATTAATTACGCTATTTTTATATGGTATTCAAAAGCCCATTAGTCTTTGAAATTGAGAATAATTTTTAAAACTGAAAAAATTGAGCTTAGATAATTTTGTCTCACGAATTAAACACGGTATAAACCAGACAAACAAAGATTAAAAAAATATGAAAATGACTTTATTATAAGCATGTATATTTTTTTTCAAAATTCACTTGTCTAGTTGTCAGTGTGCTAGATTAGAATATGAAAAAGCTGTGTTTGAGCCTGACTGGCGCACTAAACATCTTCCTGTGAACCCAGATAATCTGCAGATTAAAACAGTGAGTCTGGATGTCGTCTATCGGTGAGGGTGGCAGGTGGGAGAAGTACTGAATTCGAAGCAAACATTCACCTCTTGAAGATCATTGAATTTAAAAGATTCTCAAGTGTAGCATCACGAAAACCTTACACTCTTCAGTTTAGTTGTAGATTGTCACATTGTTGATTTATAGAAAAAATGCTTTAGAAAATTTATCGAACTCGATCGTATTTGGACGATAATTGCACATCAATGACTCTATAGAGGTTTGATAATATAACAACGTGCTGTGATTCTATTTAAATATAACTTTAGTATTTGATTTTAGATCCTTTTGCAGCGATCTTAAACATATCCTTGGTGAGAGAAGAGGTAAAATGTATATGTCTATCTACAATATAGCAGGGTTATAAGAAATATAAATTTTTGTTTATAAAAGAACGTAGTCTAAATTTCTTTTCCAGTAGTTTAAATTATTGTTTTAACCGTTCTACAAGTGCATGCTAAATATGAAATCTGTATATTTACAGACCGTTACGATCTGTAAAAGTGCCTTTATCTACTGTTTCGCAGCAATTCTGAATGGCTGAATTCCATGAAACATTCATGGCAGTCACGTTAATTGAAATAGCTTACAAAAAGAGAGTGTCGTACTGATTCAGCCATTGTCAGACTCATCTTTATAGAAAAATACGCTACCTTTGAAAAAACAAAAAAAAAACCCAGTTGTCCCACTTGTCTTACAAAAAAAAAATTGTAAAAAAAATGCTTATTTGTACTTAAAAAATAAAGAATAGACTAACTTAAAAGACTCGTATGAAACAAGAAGGATGCTTCCATTATCTATATTTGAATCGTTTTACTAGTGTGAAACACAAATAGTCTGAAAACAAAAAAATGATGCAAATAGAAATCAAATTGTTTCTGAACGGTCTTTCTAATAATGTAGTACTTGAAATATTTTTTAAAATATTGTATTTACAAAAAAGGTAACGATACCGATGATTGAAATTCGTTTTATTCTATGTATATAACTGTAAAGTTGATAGTAAAACTGGGTGGAATGTAATTTTTGCAATGAAACTAAAATAATAAATTTATTGAATAGTGTTTTAGTAATAAATATTTATTTACAGCTTTAAATAAAATATAAACTTCTTCTGAATAACTCAATTATTTATAATTCATTTGGTGTGTCAATGTATGCTGAAAAGGCTTTTCGAAAGTTAAATCTAGTAATTAATTCTAAGCACTAATAATTTAAGAGCATTGGTCTAATGGCTACTCATTTCTAACTAGCCCTCCAATAAGTGTCAAGTAGCAGTTATCAAATGAATATTAAACGCATTGCAATCGGGAAATGACGTTATAATGACCTCATTTTCCCAATCCATCATATTCGAATTTTGTTTTCGACCAAACTAGGGTCGTGAAACGAATCGAACGTCAGCGTAATTGGCATATAATTTAACCTCCATGCTATTGATAAATATTAATGAATACTAAGCACTCAAAATTCAAAATGACGTTTTAATGACCCTCCCTTCCCCCTTCCACTGAACTCTCATTCATAGATTGTTGGTGTAAAGAAAAACTGTTCTAGGAAATTTATCGAACTCGATCGTAATTGGACGATAATTGCACATCAATGACGCTATAGGGGTTTGATAATTTAACGACATGTGGTAATGCTATTTAAATATAATTTTAGTATTTGATTTTATATTCTCTTGCAGTGTAAAAATGATCTTAAACAAACATATCCTTGATGAGATAAGATTTAAAATATATCTCTCTATCTACAATATAGCAGAGTTATAAAAATATTATAAATTTTTCATTTTAAAAGAACATGGGTTTTCCATTTTTTTCATCAGTTTAACCCCTTCCGGTAAATGACGAGTCTAGCTCGTCATTGGTTTTTCATTCCATACCGCACAATGACGAGCTACACTCGTCATGCGACTAAAGTTACTGATAAATATGATAGTTAATTTAGTTTAAAATTTCTAGTGTACTGAATTTATCAACACTTTTGTTACTTGTGGAAATCCCAGGTCACTATTACATATTGTTTATTTAAAGTTTCTTGGTACAAGTCACTGCCAAATTGATGAGTCAGAATAAAAGAAAACCTACTAAGAAATGCCTGCCGTGTGTGTTACAAGAATCAAATTAGAAGTGAGACTCCCTGGCGATGTAAACAATTCAGAATTCCTTTGCACTTTGTTTTGAAAAGTACCATTAGCTTGAAGACTATTATTTTAATTTTACCGTTTCTGATACTTAACACTATGTAAAAAGTGGATTTTAATTAAGAATATGTAAGAATTGTAAAATAAAACAAGTTTTTTAAATAAAAAATAAATGGTTACTTCACGCACAGTTTTTCATTATTAAATCGTAACGGAAGGGGTTAAATTACTGCTTTAACCTTTCTACA
>CM063498.1:99082800-99172800 GCA_032207245.1 Pardosa pseudoannulata | reverse complement strand
AAGAAAAGAAAAGAAAGAAAAATTAGATTGTTTTTATTGACCACATTTTTCTTTCTTTAGTAAGGCTTCATTCCTTTTGGCGACTTGCTTTCTACTTTTAACTTTTTTTTTCTCCACCAGAGAAAAAAGGTTTCATACCATTCTTGCTTTTTACGATTTCGTCAATATTCTCAGCAGAGTTTGTAGAAGAATGAAGACAAGTTTAGAAAATTCTTTCTTCAATGAAAACGTTTTAGTGGCACATACACTACCTACGCCATTTTTTCTTATCAAAAATTTTTTTTCTAAAAGAAATATTACCGTGATAAAATGCCAACAACATATGGCTATATTAATCGATAATATGTTCATTAAAATATACACTTTATTATATGCTAAAAGTGCCAAGTTGCATTTTTAATAAATTAGCGGTATACATATTCTATTAATTATGAGCCATCGAGTATGAGTACTTACTAAAAAAGAACTTAAGTGTTTACATCATGTATGTGCAACTCAGTTAGAAAAAATATAGATTAATTTCAGTTTACTTCAAAGTAGCTTTACCCTACATTGTATCTGAGGGGGTTAATACCACAAACTCATATGTTTTGCATTTATTTCAACCAAAGTTGTATAATTTTTAACTATAGTTCCTCATACGTGCTATTGTTTTTTTACTGAAATTACCACATGTATTTTGTTAATTACAGCTTCAATTAAATTAAATTAGAAGGTGGATGTGCTGTGTGCAAAATGATAAAGCAGAATTAACTTATTAATTTTTTTTTACAATTTCCTCTTGTCTAAAAAGGTACATTTAGGAACTGATTTATCAATCTTCGAAGAACTATTAAAATTAACAATAAATTAAAATTTAAAATAAAATATAAAAATAATTATATTTATATAAAATATAAATATAAAATTAATTTTTAAATTTCTATTGAAACGTTTATCTATAATAGAGGTTCTAAACCTTTATTCGAAAAATTTTAATACTCAGGCCGAAGGCTAGGTGCGAAGCAGCTAGTCTTAAATATAAAGCACGTTTTAAGAGAAAATCATATATGTTATCACATAAAATACATTCTATTATAGTTTTAATAAGAGTCGGTAGGAAAAATGCAGTGTATAAACGAAGAACATGAATGGGACCCAATTCGTACAACCAGGTCAGTAAGCTGGCGAGGTACATAGAACTGGCATGTAAAAGAACCGCAATCTATTTGCTTTTAATTGAATGCTGTATTTTCCCCGGAAATGAACCTAAGGGCAAAATTTCTGATTTCTACCTAATCAGGAAGGTAGTGAAAAATCAAACACAAAATACCAACTGACACATAAATGAATATAAAGCGATTAAAAAGATAGTTGAATCTACCAGTTATCTCTTGAACGTTGTTAAAGTACCGAATTAATTTTTCAACAGTTAATAAATGTGCTGTTAAAGGTTTATAATTTTTATATTCCCCATAATTTTGTTGTTCGTTTTGTATCACTCTCTAACTTCAATTTTTGTGTTACGCTGTAATTAATACTCTACACATATGCATTTTAGATAAATTTTAAAATACACAAATATTTCTCTCGAAATTTTCGGTTTTGGTTTATTAATTGAAGTCTAATCCAATTAAAGAGAGATTTAGTCGAATATCCCTATCTTTTAAACTCAAGATTAAAATAAATTTCTTAAATATGAACACTGGTTAACTGACGAACTATTAACACTTTATTTTACGGAATCAGGACTATTCATGTCGCATTATCGGCAGGAATGTTTGTAGACGTTTGGAATAAGAATTATGTGGTTCTGACATACACAAAATTATCGAAAAAAAATTTTCTAACTCAAGTGTTAACGGGGTTTTCAAAATGATAGAATTCTACTAAAAACAGGAAAAAACTGATGTACATTTCAATTACCGACTCAAATTCGAAAATTAAATTATTTTTAATGAAACTTATTTTGTTGTATATTCTTGTTTTACAAATTAATATCTGCAGATTGATTTTTATAATTTAGTTAGTGTTGAAATATTTTAAATATATTACTATCCTCAATCTCAGATATTGTGTATTAATCTGCTTGCCATAAAAATTGCATATGATTTTTAAATCGTCAAATATTTTCTCGAGTTATGAAATTTCTAATATCAGGAAACAGGAAAAAGCTGAAACACTATGTAAATATTAGATGTTTTATTTATAATTACATTTGTAAATATCATAAAAGAAAATCTGGTCCCAGTTTTGTTTCCTGATATATATATATATATATATATATATATATTATATATATATATATATATATATATATATATATATATATATATCTATATATATATATATATATATATTTTCAATCTATATATAAATATCAGTGTGTATTAGTAAAAACTTTTGACTGGATAATTGCAGTATTTTCGATATTTCATTTTAATACATTGAACTACATCCGTTTCTGTAGATTTAGTTAAAATTACCCCTTTTTTTAATTTAAAACGAAACATCAATGGTAAATTAAATTACTTAATTTATCATTATGATATTCTATTTAATTTAAAATGTTTTAAAATTAAATTTCATATTTCCGGGTTTGAATAATAGGTTAATTAGACTAATTTGAGGTTGAAATCGGGTTGCAATGTTCTATTTAAGGAGAAAAAGTGTGGGTAGGTGGGTTTATTAAGAGTTTATTTTACTGGAAAATACAGGGTACACACACTTTACTATGGATACATCCCTCCGTTTATACTCAAGGGAAATATCTCCCCTTTAGCCGAAAATGGTATATGTTACAATCTGATTTTATCGTCCTTTGATTTTAATCTTTTAACTAATCCCTGAATGAGGAAACAATATCATCAGGTTTTAAATTTAAACATCTCGGTCAATTTTTGTCATAAAGATGTGACGACTCTTAGGAGTTTCAATTTTTTAAAAATATAATGATAGGAGTCACAAAACATAAATATTTAGATTTCATAATTTTTACACTTAACATACCATTAAAAACTAAGACTTGTTTTATTTGTAATATTTTTATACGTTTATGTCTATAACCAACGGTTGCGAAAAAAATGTTGATTAAGGGCTTTACATTTCAACCTGTGTATAACTAATGAAGTAAAAGTGTTCACGATTTGAAGTATATACCTAGTCATATGTAGTATATAATAATTAAGACACACCATATGAATTTACAACTTACTTGATTTAAAGTTGTAAGGTAGTTTTGACTTCTTAAATAATGAAGACTAAGGACTTAATGACAAATATTTTTAATCCAAAATGCAAGATGCTAGCTGCCCCTAGTACCACAAACAGCATCTTTCAAGAATTCTCTGGTAGAAGAAAAAATCGCTCTTATCTTTTTCCTTTCTTGCTTCAACATTTCCCATGTAAGCTTCGAACCTACGTAATACCCAAGACTTATGATCGGCTCTGGCAATTCGTCACCCTGATACTTTCCTTCTGACAGAACGTAATTCCTGGGAGGTGAGGGACTGGAATACAAACGGTTTTCAAGAAGGCTGCTTTCGCGACAACCATTTAGTAAGCTGAGTAGAATAGCAAATTAAAAAAAAAAAACAACTTCTCAGTGAAATATAAGAAAATCTGAGTAGGAATGTAGAATGGCATTTCCTCAGTATTATTACGGTGATAATTTTAATTGGGGGAAATAATAGGGTTATATATTTTTTTGGGTTTAATATTTTTCGAGTGACAGAGAATAGAGGTGACAAAAAGCTTAAATTTTTTTGGTTGAACTTCAAAGGATTACAAGAGGATGACTGAATATTAGTGATGGTCAAAAAGTTTCAGTTCAAAGATTATATAGTCTCGATTTGGTATGCCAGTCATTCAAATATTCTTTAAACATTAAGACAATTATCCCCCTGTTTCACACATATGGTAAAATTCTGTCTGTTGCTTGGCCAAACGATGGCACAATGGTAAGTGCTTCTCTTCGATATCGATAAGGCAATATGATATTGACACATCAACAAAACTTAAAATTTGAAATGCATTTTTTATTAAAATTTATTTTTTCGCAGGATATCTTACATGTCCTTCTAGGGTCACTATTCTTCAGTACCGGAACTCGGGGCTTGAATACCGCTGCTGGCATGGATATTTGTAGTCATTCGAAATAAGCTTTAAACTTTTAAACTGTATGCTCTATACTATTATCAATTGTAGAGCAAAACAGTAGACTAAACTCCAAACTAAACCAAACTCTCAATGGCTTGAAACTGGTGATACTGCAATCTGCTGCTTGGAATATTTGGTAGTAAAATTGCCACTGTCAACTCTTTAGTATTTTCAACACACATTTCGAATATAAAATAATTCTACGAGTGGGACTGTAAATTCATATTCTATGGTGCACCTAGGGCAAAGCAAAGCTACCAAAAAAAAAAAAAATCCTCAATGGTGGTGTCTCTTGGACAAAAGAATTTCACACAGTACATTTATGTATGTATGTATGTTTGTGTACACACATACATAAACATACATGTATATAGATAGGTAGTGTATATTATATATATATATATATATATAAATATATATATATATATATATATATATATATAAATATATATATAGCAGGTAATAGATAATAGAATAATGTCGATGCCTAAGACGAAAATACAACTTTATCTTCTGTATTTATTGCGTTTATCCGCTATTAATACCAATTATTTCGTATACAAAGCTTGATATATAAGGATAATATAAATTTTCAAGAGGATTTTTTTTAATGAAATCGAATGAGACAAAACCGAGAAAGATCTAGTTTGATAATTAAGACTTTCCAGTTCCTTTTTAATGAGATATATTTTCTTTTTAAAAAAACAGTTCGGGCGAAAAAATTACAAAATAAAGAAGTGCCTGAAACGAAACAACTTTTCTTTAAATCCCGCAGGGGATTTAGATTTGATTTTTTGTTGCTTACTTTGTTTTCTTGGGGAAAATAATTCTCTACTTTTAAGCGTCTGTGGCTAAAAGAGGTCTATGTTATACTTTGGTAAGACTTATGACCGTTTCGGGTAATTCTTCACCTTAATACTCTTCCGCTGACAGAGTGTAATTCCTTGGAGTGAGCTGAACACAAGTGGTTATCAAGATATCGCGTTTTGTGACAGGTATTTGATGAGTTAGGTGACATGGCAAATGATGTGCGGGTAAACACTTGATTGCCTGTGGGAATCTGAGAGTCAAGTTTTTAAAACTTTCTCTCTTTGCTATTGAATGATTGCGGAGGAATTGTTGACGTTATTGAATAATGTTAAAGGGTTTTAAAGGTTTGAGAGACATTTTTTTTTGTTATTTATTAATGTATTAAATGGATGGAGGATGTTCCAAAGCATTTTCGTAAATTATCAGCTTATAAAAGTATAACTTTATACATTAATTTTCTTTACAGTATACATAAAATAATCTTATAATTTTTTAAAGTTATTATTTTTATATTTTAACTCTTTAATGAGCCATTCATATGGATCTGTTCACATCTGTTAATAAATGTAAATATGTGGTATTAATGCTGTATATGTATATGACAATTTATTTAGTTTTAACAATCTGAATAACATCTCATAATATCTAAATAACTTGCCATATTGTAAAAGACAAAGTACGGTTCAAGCTTTTTTCAATAAAATGAACAGTGTCCTATTCTGTTACTTTGCAAGATATCACCAAGTTGATGATTGCTTCGAACACTTGATTTTTGCCATTAACTTGATTTCCTTTCGCCAGAGGTCGCCAAAAAAGATAAAAATTCTTGCCAAGGTGGGAAGACTGGTTAGGTTTGGAACGTTACAATATTGCTATATGATGACTAATGAGAACAGGACCTACAGCTTAAGGCCAATTCCAAACTGTCCCGAACAACCATATCATAGTGGGATTTTAACCCACGAACTCTTGTACCAAAGAGGAACTCTCTGCAAATTCGGCGAGGTTCTGGACTCTGGATTATTACCGAGGTTTCTAATAGTTCTTGCTGGGAGGCGAGAGTTTAAAAGGAGGAATCTTACTCATTTAGTTTAGTTCAATTTTGAGAAACAGCTGTTGACTGTTGCCAGTACTATTGCTTCTTAGTAGTTTTGTGCTTAAGCTATTTGTGAGTGTATCTACAATTGAGTTGTGAACTTAGTTGTAGATATACTGCAAAATTATCAGACTGAACTGTTTGTTGTAAATAAATCACTTCAAGTTTTTAACTGCTTTGTGGTATAAATCATTTCAAATTTGTATATTGAAATATTTTTTATATTGATGCAAGATGAAAGAAATTCATTCAACTTATAAGATAAAATTAATTTGATTTTTAACACCACTTCTTTTGTGTGGTAAGTATAACCACCGCCCATTTTAGGGCTTGTAAAAAGTAGGAAACTTAAAATGCTCTTCATTTCTTTTTATGTTTGAATATTTAAAAAATATATTTTGAAAATACAGCAAAGTGCAATGGGATTGTACTTAGGAATTTTGGTATTCGTAACTAAAATTACGATGGGATTTTTTAATGGAATTTTAGAAAAGTTGAAGAACATCTCAATTTGAAAGGCAAAATAGAGATATACAGTGGAAGTAAAACACTAAAATCTGCCAAATATAATTCAACATTTCATTTACATTAACATATACAGGGTTAGTTCAAAAAATAAGTCACCACTTCACAGTGCTCTTGAATGTGCCTACATTGCAAGAGAGAGTAGTAGTGGTAAAAGTTTTATCAGAATCAATAGAAATTTGTTGCAGATTTAGAAGAATTTCGTCATATGAAAGGGATAAGAAGCGGATATGATATCTTATTAATGTGTTTATGTGAATTATAACTCTCCCCCTATCAGCAGATTTTTACCCAATTTTTTATTTCATAAATATTAAGCTTATCATTTTAATTATCTGAAATTCAAATTTTATTTCATTTGAAACTATAGAATGCAATCTAGAGCCTTCCGAAGAAGGAAACCCATTTCTTGCTAACTCTATACTTCTATGTTTATAAAAAGTATTTAAATATTTTGTAGTTATAACCGCAAATACATGCAATAAATAACAAGAAGAAAAAAATAGATGAAGGGCTGTGGGTTAGAAAAAGTACATTTTGGAAATTGATCTCTCTTCTTAAAGTTTAAAGCTTTATTTGGTCAATGGTTTTGTTTCTGTTTTCCTTTCTTATTGACAGCAGACAAACCCAGTTGGAAAATGGGAAGAAAAGCTACCATAAAATTGATAAATAGTCGCTCCTAAATGACCACAAGCTATTTTAACATTTGGGTTGAACTTGGACTTACTACACTTTAAAAAAGTCTATTTGGTCACGGTTAGGCCTTAATATTGTAATATGTTTTTCGTTAACTTTCCGATCTTGAATTAAGATTAAATTTTGCATACTAATGCATCTCCGATGACAATGTATGAATAAATTATAATATTACATTGATATATATTAATTTATTTTGATGAGTGTCGATTTTTTTTACCACTGTTATTATTCTTACCCCTTTACGTATGCGTTGGTGGCTTGTAAAATGCTTGCTTAACCCCTTCCGGTAAAATGACGAGTCTAGCTCGTCATTGGTTTTTCATTCCATACCGCACAATGACGAGCTTCACTCGTCATGCGACTAAAGTTAATGTTAAATATGATAATTAATTTAGTTTATAATTTCTAGTACACTGAATTTAGCAAGACTTTTGTTACTTGTAAATACCAACTTACATATTGTTTATTTAGAATTTCTTCGTACAAGTCACTGCTAAATTGATGAGTCAGAATAAAAGAAAACCTACTAAGAAATGCCGTGTGTGTTACAAGAATCAAATTAGAATGAGACTATAAAAGAATACAGTATTCCTTTGCATTTTAAAAGTACCACATCTTGAAAAATTACAATATTAATGTTTTGCTTTGATATTTTCTTAATTATAACTTTTCTGATATTATTAAGAATTGTAAAATGAAACAAGTTTTTTAAATAAAAAATAAATGGTTACTTAAAGCACAGTTTTTCATTATTAAATCGTACCGGAAGGGGTTAACTGCGATTTCAGATAAGAAATTTTTTTCTGGTTATATGTGTGGTAATCCTCTAATTTCGACACATTGGGGCAAATTTATTTATAACTCTTCTTGTTTCAGTTTATTTAAAAAAATTTTCTAGCACTTCCTAACTTACAATATTTTCTTTGAATTAAGTATGCAATCAAATTAATACCAAATTACATTGGCAATGTTTTATGTTATAATATAAAATTAAGAGATATAATTTAAAGCTAATGCTTCAGTAACATTTTAAAAATGAACAAAAAATTACAAAAAGATTTCATTTAAATTTTTAATAATTTAGTTTTATTTCAATTTGTGGGAACAGTTTGATAACTCTAAATACAACTCTAGTTTACGTTACCTCTGTCCCCTTAACCAAGTCGTCAGTGAAAACACACAACTACTAAAATAAAAACTAATTTTTGTAGAAATACTTTCTTAATTTTTGTGTAAAATTGTTTTAACTTTTATAGAAATGCGATAACACAAAGCATCACTGTATTTTTAAAAATCTATTCCTCTTAGTATATGAACGAATTGTGTAGTAATAATTAAAAGTTAGATAGAACATATTATATAGTTGTACATGGTTCTACACAAAGCAGTCTAGCTAAATAGAGAAATGTTTTTATAGTATCACAATTAGATTAGCATCTCTTCTCTTGACATTATAAAAGTTAAGCGGATAAAATTCTGTTTATTTTTAACAAAAAATCATCTAGTTAGAGCGTCGAAACCGTTAAGATAGCAGATAACTAATATAAATGTTTATTTTGTTCAGTTAATATAAACATACGGAATCTTTGTTTTAACCTTATTAGAATTTCTTTTATAGGGGAAAGTTTCGGACAAAAGATAATACAGTAAAAATATTAAGTCGAGTGTATTTTCAATGGAGATTGTGTTAACTATATGAGTATTATTAAATGATTGAAAAGTACAATAAAATATAAAACTAATCTCCAGATAAGATATTCCGATTTATATGAGCATTATCTTTTATTTCGATATTTATAACACTAAAGTAATGGGAAAAACTGAAAGCTCGTTATATCTTACTAGAAAGTTTAAATTATTTCAGAAGTAATAAATTTTTATTTCAGTTTTACTATTTAATATTTTTAGTGCTAAAAGATTCGGTGTATTTCTTATTCTTTGATTCTCACTTATATAAATACGAGCAATATATTTTATTCTACAACATAAATATTAGAATTTTTATAATTTTAATTTTCTGTTCAGTTTAGTATTTTTTAAATCTTAGACACCTTTTTAAAGATTTAGATTTTCAGTGTAAGACATATTAAGCTTCAATTTGATATAAAAAAAAGGTCTCGTATTTTTAAAAAATTATCTTTTGGGTAGGATAATTTAATATTTTCATTTGGTCTTTATATTTTACTTTCTAAATGTTACTTGACTAAATGGAATATTTTTTACGCTAGTATCTTTTCAAAGAACCTACAAAAGTTTTTAAAAGAGCAGTATTTTTTAATTTTATGATATATTGAAAAGAAGGCTTCTATGATTTTTTTCTTCAAGGTGAAAAGTTTTGTGTACCTTTTTTTAATGAAAAAAAGCATTAAAGTTTTTAGCGTCTTAAGTTTTACGTCATTGCATTAGTCTTGTATTAAAAATATAATTAATGGTTGAGTACTTTCTAAATTAAAATTTAACGTTTGTCTAATTAATCACCATTTTGCTATCTAAAACCCCAGGATATTGTCGTGTAGTTCTCGTTTATATTTGGGTATTAACCTGTGATCAAATGTATAATGGTATTTATTTTGGTTGCGTTGTGTAAAAATATTTTAGTACTAAATTCAACCACACGTTCTGAGAAACTACAGACATAAAATATGAAAATAAACTAAAAGCTAAATTAAAAGCATCTGAAACCAGCTTAAAATAAAAAAGTAAAATTTATTATAAAGATATATGTATATGCATCTATGTACACGCAATCTGATTCTATTTTCCTAAAATTTACTTTATCAACACTTTCAAATTAGGTGCCACTCTAATTTATTTCTGACAATTTTTCATTACTTAAGTAAATATGTAAATATATAAGAGAGGACCTAATCTCAATTTCAGATATATGTAAAAGGAGGTAATATATGTAAAGTGAGTTAATATGATGTGCCCGGAACACGGCTGGTGGAGGGCTGATCAGAATTGGGTACGTATGGATCTTCCGTCGGTCTGGTCAGGGGCTTCCTTCTGAGTGTTTGGGATGCGGCCGTAATATTTGATACAGGAACACTGCTGGTAGTCGCTAGATGTTCTGAACGTTTCCGGGGTCTCTTTCGAACTAAACAAATAGTAGACCGTAGCACTCCAAACCAAACCAAACTTTCGAACTCAAGGCTATTCTCCTTGGACTCTCCAACACGTTCTGTTGGACTTGTATCCTCGACTAGACTCCCGAACACCTTCTCTCTCTCTTTTTTTTAGATTTTTCCTTTTTTTAAATTTTATCTTTGTCCCCTCTTCCTTCTTATCGTCCAATCGGGATCATTGTAAAAATATGATTGGTCTGCTTAACCCCGCCTTGAGACCGCCAACGTGGAAAACCCTTCAATTTGGGCACTGTCTCTTAGGGACTCATAAATAACTCCACAAAGGTACATTCATATTTAGTGTCAAGTACGGAGACGGGATTCTAATCTGGGACTGGGATCAGAACCCCGCCCGAGACTACCGTTCAAGGCAACAATATCCGTTGAATATAATTTTATGGTCCTCTATCCTTTACACAAGATGTGATGAGGTCAGATTTCGATCCCGAGCATTTTACTTCTTGTATGAATGAATCAGTTATATTACTGATCTAAATCGCCTCATCACAGGGATAAGTTATGCTCCCACATTTATATATTAATATAGATTATACTACGGTAAAAATAGTATAGTAAAAATAGTTTGAGATCATATGATTAGAGATCACAAATCACAATAAAGTTTTTTTTATGGATCCAATGTAAGGTAAAAAAATCCAACCAATCGGGTATAAAATATTAGCCAAACATTTATTAGCCAAACATTAAATATAAAATATTACTAATGTCTGATTCTTCCATAATTTCCCACTGTAATTAATTCTTCGTGAAAATTTGATATAACAGTATTTACTTGAGCAAAAATGTAAGACCCATTACCTTCTAAGAATATTAGATATGCGGTAAGTAGGCATCGCATAAAGCATCTACCCTCACGACTATAGTCTTCCTTCTCTGTTATTTTTTCGCCCAAATACCCGCAGCTAACGGTCGTCTGTAAATACCGGAAGGAATTTGTCCAGAAGAAAGTAATAAATGTCATTAAGAGATTGGTTGCACAATGGATTGTTTGAATACCTCCCTTCTTAGCCAGAATATTTTTTCTCCTTCTGGTATGGAAATGAACTTTTATAAGTGTTGAATTAGAGTGAAATAGCATAATTATAGTTTGTTGGGTATTTAAATATTTCTCAGATTTTATAACTTTTTAACAGAAAAAAACTGAATTTAATATTCAAGTTTTTTTAATAATTTTTTCTTCTGTAGTCGTCTTTCTTGGCTCTCTCGAAACAAAAAATATCTGATGTGGACATCCCACAACTTCCTTGTGTGCCAGTGAATTATACCATTTACTTTAAATTTTGATTGAATGATGCATTATGAGTTATTTGTACATTCTCTTTAATGTTTAAAGTAATTGACTTTCAAAGATATATTCTATTGTCAAATCTTAAAGGCCTACCAGTTATTGAAACACTATCCATATTTTAAGGTAAATTTTTTATATTATTTAGTGTATATAAATATTTTAATGGCCTATGGTATTCCGATGTATTATTAAGTATTATAAATCTAATATTTCATACACTCTAATAAAAATATATAAAAAGTCGGTAATTCCATGGAAACTCTATGAACTAAAACATATGCCATAGTTTAATGTTATAAAGACATAGATGATACTCTGTGATTATCTGAATTTCAGTTTTTCCAATTCCTCCCAAAATCTCATTACAAGAACACAGACAGAATAATGTGTAGGAATTGTTTTTAGGTAATAAAGTATTTTTTGTATTAAAAGTAGATAAATTGAGAAAATTCAATTTATGATAGGGCCTAAATATACAACATAACTGATTTAAGTTAGTCTTTCCAATTTATGTTTATTGCTTGGTTGTAAGCAATTTATCAGCCAAATTGTTTTAATTTAAATAAAATTCTTTATATGTGTTTCTGTTCAATATTTATTTTGAAAAGGATGGATTAAACTTGATCAAATTCTGCATGTTAATTCAGGATAACGATGGGAAGGTTTTTGGTCAGGTTAAATGGCCCTAGGTAAGTTCATAGTAGAGATATCATGATCATGGTAGATTAATGGTAGAGATAACGTTATTTTGATGACTTTTTCCCCTTGATCGGCCGTTGTGATCATACATGATGAAAGATCGTTTGGAAAATTTAATGTATTTAACATCTCAGTTACTTCCATGTTTTTAATACTCTTTATTCTTAGAGGTATCATTCTCTTGAACACGTTGACTGCATGGGGGTCACTGGTGACTGTCACTCGACTTAGCTACAGCGTCGTGGGGACCCCCGGTGACCGGCGACGCAACAAATAATAAAATTACATAACACATTGATTGCCATGTGGGTCACCGGTGATCCCCACCACAAAAACTGCGTCAAGCATGATTTTATAACTCATTTTATATGCTGAAAATATTTCAACATAATATGCATCGCATAATGAAAAGTTCACGACAGCGCCTTCAACAAATCATTGAAAATGCATCTGGCAGTCAACATATTAATAATCATACAATAAAAAAAACTGTGCATGAAATAACCATTAATTTTATTTAAAAACTTGTTTCATTTTACAATTCTTACATATTCTAATTAAAATTACTTTACATAGTGTTAAATGATATCAGAAACAGTAAAATTAAAAAAAATATCAAAACAAAACATGCTAAGGTATACAGATAATATTTCAGCTAGTGATTTTCAAAACGTGCAAAGGAATTCTTAATTGTTTACACCGAAGTAGTCTCATTTTAATTTGATTCTTTAAAACATTTCTTAGTATTTCTTTTATTCTGACTCATTAATTTGGCAATGACTTGTACCAAGAAAACAATATGCAATAGTGACTTGTGATTTTCACAAGTGATAAAAGTGTTGCCAAATTCAGTACACTAGAAATTTTAAACTAAATTAATTATCATATTTAACAGTAACTTTAATCGCATGACGAGTGTAGCTCGTCATTGTGCGGTATGGAATGAAAAACTAATGACGAGCTAGACTCGTCATTTTACCGGAAGGGGTTAAGATTTACGCAGTAGGTATGCGTCATTATCAGACGTGTAACTAAATAGTATACCATAAGTCTTTAAAACACTTCAAGCCTATTTTAGTTAATTAATCTGTTCTTATTTTTAGTCTTTATATTGATATATTAACACATTCATATATAAGTCAGATTATTTAATAAATTCAATTTGAAAATCTGATAGTTTTTGAAATTGATATGAAAGACAACTCTGTCAATTGCTATGAAATTTCAAAATAAGATAATTTAGATGAGTAGTATCGACGAAAACAGAGTTTATATTTCTTTTAAAAAATTCGCTGCCAAACTCACTGTTATAAGTGCATTTTCCAATATGTTGATCATGCGTTAGAACGTGATAGGCAGCAAATGTGTTAAAAACGTTTTAAGGCCGAAACATACGATAGCTGACATTTTTGCCTATTTCCAAAAAGTAAGTTACAGAATGAGTTCACTACATGGCAACAATCCGCACAAGAACAAAACTATTTTCTCTTGGCTGATCATAATATATTTTAAAAAGTGATGATGTTTTTACATTTCTACAGCATTAAACCAATTCAATTGATGAATCGGTAAATTATGCATCTGTCCGCTGGCGGTCTTTAGATTATGAATACATTTTATCTCAAGATTGAAAAACAAGTTTTGAATTTACTGAGACAATTATCTAGCTCTACGTACCTATATATTTAGCTTACATGTTTAGTGTTAAGATATTTTCAGCGCTCTTTCTGGTACTCCAAGGAAATGTTAAATCAGGTATTTTCTACAACAGCTATATATATGAAATTATATATGAAATAAATTCGTTAATCTTCTCGAGATTTCTTTCATCTTGTATTTATTATCTTTTATAGTGACATAGCTTATCTTAAGCTGGGTTATTGTATGGTGTATATGGGGCCTGTTTTTGTTTTTTACAATGTATTTATTGCTAAAAGAAGTTGCAAATGTTTAATTTAAAGTGTCTTTTACTGAGTGTTCTTTTTTATATATTTTGTATATCATGATTTTGTTGTAAGGGATAGATTAAAATAATTAAGAGGTCATATATTAATCCTAATGTACTCCGGACTCGTAATATTTCTAATCATCACTCCAATCTTTAATCCTTTTTGAAGCTGCACACCTGATTTACAGCGTAATCAAAATCTGCATATTTGCTAATCTAAGTGCAATTCTTTATCAAATGATGGGCTTTTCCCAACCGATTACTAAATAATGACGAGAGGGAACTGTTATCAGGTAATTTTCGGTTATAATCAGTTTACTTTACTTTAATGGAAATAGTTAAAACCTAAGTTTCTATCTCCGAAATGTTAATTTTCTGCAGGATATATGTGCACAAAATCCTTTAAATATAACACTCTGAGCAGCTGAGATTAATTTTAAAGCTATATACTGTATGAAAAGTAGTTCACCGTTTGCCGAGATTTTCATGGTTGAATTATGAAATACTCATTAACACACTGATAATCAAATGGTTTTAATGGAAGAAATGTCATGTACAGTTTCAGATTAATTTACTAGTTATAGTTCTATTTTTTTCCTATTACATGATAAATCCGCATGTTTTTCAGTAAAGGAATTATATTAAATTTTTCTTTTTTTAACACGTGTAGGTTGATTTGTGGCAACGCCTTTTAAGATTCTTTTAATGCTTCTGTAACGATCCGTTACGTGACCCTAACGAAAGAAGAATGGAAGGTGACTTTCGCAGCGGACAATTATTGTTAGCGATAGGTAGAAACGAGTGGTTCGAACAAAGCCGTTTGTGTACCAGGTTTCCGAAAGAAAACAGAGGCAGTCACTTAATTGAAGGTAAATTAAAAACTGTCATTACGCCGGAGCCAGTGTGTCTACGTCTTTATGATGTCTATTATCGTCAAAAGACTGTGATAATAATTATAAATCGATTGATGGTGGGTCCCCAAGTTATCGATGCAGCTAATGGATTTAGGATAGTTGGTCGGTTAACTTAAAAAATAACTTCGGCCACATCTAGAAACGCGTCAGCTGATCCAGGCGAGTCGGTTGACAGCAAGATTGCTTCACCCTGGTTATGGAATGTTCCGGAAGAATCAGGCGAGGGGGAAACCTGCACCCCTATGTAAAGAGATTGGCTGAGCCAAGGGAGAGGGTCCTCAATTTCTTGTTTAATTATCTGTTATCTCATTACCATACATGCTTGACAGAAATTCTGACCTAGAGGGCCTGGCCCAGGAAGGTCAGACAACGAGCTCCCGTGCGATGTCCCGTGTGATGTCAAGGGAGAGGATTTTTTTGTTTGGTGGAACTCGAGAATAGCCCACTTGTCTCGCCGTTTGTTTTCCCTCAGAGACCTCCAGCGTCTCTGCTTTCTGCTAAGAAGTCGAACTTCGACACTGGGATCTCATTCCCGCTACCTGTAATAATTTTTTTACATCGGGATTTGAAGTAGGTCGCTGAGAGTGACAATTACTCTCACTTTGGATCCTACATCCTTTGATTCTCAATGAACTCCAGCGAGATACGTACTCTGAGCGTTTGGAGCCTCAGTGTAGAGGTCAATGGTTCGGATCATCAGATCGCTAGATTATAGTGTCAGAGTCTTGTACCGGCACTCATTAGCTAACTGTTCCTATGTTACTAGCTTCACTGTACTCACGTATTGTATATTATTAACGTTTATCTCATCACGAGATCCCAGAAGTAATTTACTGAATCCTGTACATAAATGTATATAATTATTCCTATGAATAAAGGATTTACTCAAGAGTAAATAGATGTTCAGCCTGTATCTTTCGATGTTCGATATAGATGTTCGGCCTCACTTACCTTTACTCCATTACGTCACACTACGCACGATTTTCCTCTGCAGATATCATCTTATATAACTGCGAATGTCTGCTCAATACTGATATTCAATATTGAAGTAAAATTAGAATGACTTTTAAACGCCAGTAACAGTTTAAATTATTTATAACCACTTTGAATTACGTTACGGCTATCTGCAGTTTTATATACAGCCAACGCCGCCGCGAACGTTTTCTTCAAAAGATGGAGTGTATTAGTGATACTTACAGCTTCCCATTTTTATATCTAAGTTGTGTTCGGAATTTCAGAAGTTTCAACGACGGAAGAAAAAAATACAGCTTACTTCCAGCAGTAAATCGATACCAGAGTAGGCAGGCATCCGCCTGTTTATCCCTGGCAGAATGATCCTTGGTCACGAAATCACGGTTAAAGTATCGAAAAAAAATCGAAGATTATTGAGGCATTAACCGGTGGCTGGTTTATTGATTCCGTAAATGCAGTATGCCTCTTCATGGTTGAACTATCCATTTCTGATGTATGGAATGAGGTATTTGTAAAAAGAAGCTAGGGATTAAAATAATAAAGATAAACCTCGAATTTTCAAATTTGAGATAATATGCCTCTGAAAATTACTTTTTTGTTAGCAGTATTTGTGTCAGTTTGATCACTTTTAAGTTTGGTATTGTTCCAGTCTGTTGTGCTTAGTGAGTTATATTTTGTTGACAAAATCCTTGTATACCAAAGAAACTTCGAGAAAACAGTATTTCCCAGGTAGTAATACCCTTTTTAAAAATTTGAGTTAATATAGCTTGTTGCGAGGTTGAACAGATCCAGTTAGGATTAGTAATCGGTGGATTATTGCTTATTTAGAGAAGAATGAAGGCTGATATTTATAAGTCATATATTTTTGTAGTTGTTAGCTACTTGGAATCAGTTAGTCCAGCTGAACTATACAATAAACCGTAAGAAAAATATTTTAAACAGTTAGTTTCTACAGATGACAAGATTCTGCAAATCATAACTCGTAATATACATCAAATTATTAATATGGATGACATATGTAAATACCTAAGTTTTCTTTGGATTATAAACAACTAATACTATTTTTACACCTTTCAGATTTATTTCACAAATTCATTTAATTAAGCTTCTTACCTAATATAACAGAAATTCTAAGAAACTTATAACTTATTATATCAGTTTTCAGTCGTAATTTCTCTAATATTGTGTCTACATATATAATTGAAAAAAAAAGTAAATTGCTTATAAACGCCGAGGAATAATATTTCCTCTCCCTCCATTAAACTCGTTATGTTAAGATTATCTAAAATGCTGTATTCAAGCAAAATTTCTCTTGAAAATTATCCGGATGACATAAATTCGAGAGACTAACCGCTTCTTATTTTTATGCCTATTTTGCGTTTGGAATTTCAGAAACTACCATGATGGTAAAATAGAAAAACAACTTCGCTGCTTATCTCGTGCTACACAAATCGATACCTGAAAGTAGGAGGGAATCCCCCAGTTTATCCCTTTGAGAATGATGCCTGGTCACGGAAGGCGGTTAAGACTATCGAAAGGAATCGAAGATTATTGAGGCATTAACCGGTAGTTGGTTTATTGATTCCGCAAATCCTTCGTGCACCTTGATGGATAAACTATCCATTTCCGATGGGGGAGGGGGATTTGCAAAAGGAATGCCCCGAATTAAGATAATAAAGATGGAAACCGACTCGGTTTTCAAATTCGAGATTGCATGTCGCAGAACATTACCTTTTATTAGCGGTATTTGATTTCGGTAATTTAGGCAACGGTTAAATGGTAACAATAGAAGATGATGATTCTAAAAGAAATAGACAATATATGAGGAGACGTACCGGATTATTTATCCACAATTTGTTTTTTCAGCTATTTATAAAAGGGATAAATAAGGCACATGAAAAGACTGAAAATACTTTTAAGTAAAAATAATACCTTTTAGGACTTAAAATCTTCATTATAACATTTGTTTTGTTTTAAATTTTGCTACTTTAGAATGATTTTTTTACAAGTTCTTTAATAATGCTCTAACGCAAAAATGTTTATTTTTGTCTTTTCAAGTTGTATTTTTTTTTCAAATAATATAAACATTCACCTAATGAAGAAGTTAAAACTTATGAACACTGAATGTAATTTTTGAAATATGTATATTTTAAACTAAACTTTTATTTAATATTAAAAATAAATATATTACCATTCTGCAAACCTGGAATTTCAAAGGTATCTCACATTTTAAAATTTAAGGAAAACTAAACTGTTAAATTAAAAACTAAATAAAATATCCCTGATCGTGCTATAATATAAAATATATAGCACGTATTACTATAATTAAAGTTCACAGAATAAATTAAAAATAATTGTCTTCTATTTGATGAAAATATTAGATTCTTATTTAAAAATTTCAGTAGTTATTTTGCAGTCATTTGCATTTATATTTTTTTTTTCACTTTGTGTAAATATTAAGTTTATTTTCATGCCACAAAACAAACCTTTTGTAAATCTACATCCAGTTTAAAAATTTCTTTTCATCATTTCAAGTAATATTATATTTTAAATAGCCCCCCCCAAAAAAAAATACCAAATGGAAGGAAAGAGAAATATTTACCGCAAAATATTAAAATAGGTTTATTAGAAACTAAATTTTTATGTCAAAATGAACATGAATCTTTTTTTATTATGTGAACTTAAAATTTGAAAGTATTTGTCATTTTGATTTTAATAAAATATAAACTGTTAAGAAAGTAAAAATTATAAAAATAACTTTTGCTTTTATTTTGCTGTCAAATAAATTATATCACTCGTATTACGGAGGTTCAACATTTTTTAAGATTAAAGAAAATTTTTTAACAGTTTTGACCTTTTATATCTCCAAAAACATTGTTTAATAGCATACAACATTTAATGTAAATATAAAGTAATGTTTTTAAAGATGTTATAGAATACGAATCAATCTAGTAATAGTGAAATTTAATGAAAACTAGATACCACTGTTTAAAATTAATTCGCACGTAAATATTTGAACCGATGATGACTTCAAAACTTTACAATTTTCGACCTCCCAAAATCCGAAAAATATTACATGTGATATGTGTATTTTTTTAAAGTACTAGTGTCAGCTTCAAACTAAAATATATTATTTTAATAATCCTCATATAATAAAAAATAAATGCGATAGAAAATAACAGATTTTCAACTATTTTATTACTTATAAGAATTGTTCTTTGATATCAAAATATTAGAATTTATGTTCAAATTAGAACCGTCAAATGATTTTACGTATTTAAAAATAAATTCATACAAATAAAGCAATAAGTTAATAGTCAACGTGTGGACATAGATGAAAAATCACATGCTGAAAAAATGGACTTTATTATCCCGACATACTATTATAAAATATTTGGTAAATAATAATTTTAAATGTTTTTTAAGAAACAGATTTTTGTATTTTTGAATAATTGGTCTATTTTATGTCCATTCTCTTCAACCATTTTTCTTTGAAAAACTTATTTACTACTTAATTACTTTTGAAATATTTACTTCGCTACTTTTAAATAGATATTAATTAAAAATAATGCACTTCAAAACGCATGATCTATGAATTTTGCACTTATAAGAACTATTATATATGTGATGTATCAAAAAATTGAAGCTTTGACTTTTGTTTTCCTTTGTTTTCTACGAATGTTCAAGCACCTTTTAGACTTTAGAGTAAAGGGTTTCTTATAAATAATAAATTGCAGCATCATGTTTAAAAGAAATAGGTACGGGACATTTCCCCTGACACTCATTTTTAAACAATTCCTTATTAATAACTTTAAAATTTTAACATTCAACTTTCCAGTCTTTACTATCTTTTATATAAATATTTTTAATTACATATTGTATTTTGCCCAAAAAATAAGTTTAAAGCAACAGCGGCTTTGAGGAGTCATGGATGCAAATATAGAAATCATCTGTACAACTATAAAATAACGAAATTAAGTAGAAATTATTGAAACATGTTTTTTGTATGAATAAGTAGTTATTCATTACACCGAGTACACTTTATTAAAATATATTTCTGTGAGAATCGAATTGTTAGCTTTTATTCGGAGCCAAAGTTCGTTATTTGCAAGACCCGCTGCTGACAAGAATGTTCTGGACATTTCCCCTGACACTCATTTTTAAACAATTCCTTATTAATAACTTTAAAATTTTAACATTCAACTTTCCAGTCTTTACTATCTTTTATATAAATATTTTTAATTACATATTGTATTTTGCCAAAAATTTAATTTAAAGCAAAGCGGCTTTGAGGAGTCATAGATGCAATACAGAAATCATCTGTACGACTATGAAATTACGAGATTAAGTAAAGATTATTAAAACGTTTATTGTCTGTATGAATTAGTAGCTATTCATTACACCGAGTACACTTTATTAAAATATATTTCTGTGAGAATCGAATTGTTAGCTTTTATTCGGAGCCAAAGTTCGTTATTTGCAAGACCCGCTGCTGACAAGAATGTTCTTGACTGTTTGGAATCTGCTCCAAACAAGAGGTTTCGAAGTCATAAACCCTTAAGTTACTGACAAAAGCGATTAAAACTCAGTAAATTATTCTGTCGTAAGGTTTGAGTATATTTGAACAGTACTTATCACGTTTGTAGATTTCATTGCGAAGGAATTATTTCTGTAGCAATTTTAACATCAAGGGAATGGCATGCTACAATCTTATCTCTTGTTATATGTGTTCCTCTGTACTGTTTAATGGGAACATAACTTTCGAGCTAAAAGTTATAGTTTAATAGCCTAATCAATATCAAATAAAAAGTTCGTATTATTTTTTTCTAGATTATTAATAAGGATTTCACTTTATAATAAATTTCAGTTTTATTATGTATACTTATACTTAAAAAATTTACACAATAAGTGATAAAAAGGAAACCAATTACCCACAGAATAACTTTTGAAATTTGTAAACCGGTTATATTATGATGAATCAAGAAAAAACATTTATGATGATTTTAATTTTCGAAAGGTGTACTATACCCCCTTAAGTTTACTTTAAATCTTTAAAACAATAACCGATATAAAGATTTCATATACTTCTTAAAGTAAAAAAATGTGTAACCTATGATAAACGGAAGATATTTTTCTGATACGAAAATTGCACTAAACATGCAATTATTTTGAGAATAACTTTGTAGAAACTTTGTGAAAACATAATACAGACTGTATTGCGGTAAAAAGTTAAGTCATTTTGCAGGCTGCAACAATATAGAAAACGTTGTGATAAGGGCTAGTTAGTTAACTGGTCCCTAAAGAACAACCAATAATAATATTAAATGACGAGGTTTCTCGTTCTCCTAGAAGAAAGTGTTAATTTACTTTTTGTATACAAGAGCTTTATCAGTGAATAGTTATTAAAAGGTTACTAGGCCCATATGGTCACTAAGACTCATTTTTGTAAAGAGGTTATCTATATATTTACAAAAGTAATAATAATGTAAACAATATTTCATATACTATATAATTTTTGACAAAACACTTATGAAAAACTTTTGTGGGCAATTTCAACAATATTTCATTAAATAGTCTATTTAGATGATAGACTTTAGATGATACAGATAACTAGATGATACTCGAAAGTTAATAGCATGTAGCACTTACATAGTTATAACTGTGTTTTAAGATAAGTCATCATATTGTAGCTGCTTGTTCACTACTTCATAATATCTATCGATTTTGATAACACATATAGAATGTGTGAGTGTGTACATATTGGCAAATATTTTTTTATAATATGTATATACACAAATATGTATATACACACACACACATATATATATATATATATATATATATATATATATATACACAGTTATATACATGGTTTTATAAACAAGGTACACTAAAAACTTGAGGAATAAACTTGGAGAGGTAAATAAAGTCATTAGGAGTCATAATCACGTAGAAAGCAGGGGAAGAAAAGAATAGGTGGCTTTATGTGCGAACTAAAAAGGTCGGAACTTGTAATATAGCTTTTAAGCAATACTATAAAAATTTGAAGAACTGTTATATTTGGGTTATTCTAGATTTAATGATAACGAGATAAAAAAACATAAACACAAATTTATAATATTAAATAGACTAGAGGAACAGTAGGAATTCTTGCCAAATAAAATTAAAAAAATATTAAACCTGACATCTAACGAATAGTTCGTTCCCAGAATAAAAGCTAGAGCCAAACTAAAGTTCTCTCAGACTTTATAATATCCCTTTCTCCATCTTAGTAATTTTAGGTGCGTTCTGTAATGAGTTTCGCACTTTTTCTTGTGTACCTCACGTTCAATAATCCTTAGTGCTGCATAAATGCGTTCTTTCAGTTATTCTAATTATTTTGGTATCGCTGGTTTATAAACAGTGTTGGTGTATCTCCTTCGTTCATTGAGTGTTACTACTAAATGTCTTTAAGAATTAGAATCAATAGGTGCCAGTAGTAAGGTGGATTATGATGTACGTTCGCACTAAGGCAACTTGATATAACTCCATTTAAATCTTAATTAAATTGTAAATATGCTTATGTGATATTAAACTAAAGGTAAGTACAACACTGGACTGTTTTTATTTGAATTGATAACAACGAAAACCAGATAACAAATGTTGTACAATTAAAACCAAGTGTGCTTGACGTAACTCCAAAAAAATCCCAGGGCACAAATCTGGGGATCTAGGTGATTGAGGGTAAACCACTGTTATCCATACTCCAAATAAATCAGTGTAGAAGCTCCTCGTTTAAGTAAGCACGTACATGCAAAAATTAATGGCCTTGGACATGCAAAAATTAATGGCCATGTTGAAACACAAAATTTATGTTGCACTCTATGGAAATAATACCTTTCCAGATAATTACTATCCGTCAATTTTTTCCATCTAAGAAAAAAGGCTCATACAAATTTTGTGATTATTATATATTGTGCTATATCACAATTGTATTTGTTATATAGCACAAAAACATTGGCTTTTAGCAAATGTCTTTGTAATTACACAATTTCAAGGCGTGTTTCACTCTCTCCCACTCTAACATTACAACTGACATTTCCTGACAAATGAAAAATTACTTCGTCCGAGAAAATTCGTTTTTTCGCGAAATATTCTTTTTCCAATTATTCTTGCACGCAAAGACAAAATTGATAAATTTTATCACCCTTTAATAAATTTTGCTCTAATTGTAATTGAAACGGTTTGAAATTTCATTGTTTCCGTAACATTTTCTATATCATTTTTTGTGGAATTCGATGTTAACGGGTGGCAGCTGTCGGAGACTTGCGTGGATTTCGAACAAAACTCTACTTTACACTATCCATTGTTTTTTCTGAGACGTGTAATGTCCACTGCTTTTCTTTAAGCCCAAGTGCCATGTATCTTTAAGCTAACTATGCTACCACAGAATGTTCTTATAACCTGAGGCTTGTTTTTGGCAGTAACTTCTAAAAACACGCTGCACATGTGAGTGACAAAACCTTTGTATATTTCAATGTGCAAAAACACTTCTTGTTTCTGTTGCTATTTTTAGATTTCAACCATAGTGTTCTATCAATATGCTACCACCTATTGACTAACGGGGGGGGAGAACTTGGTATATCTTTCTTTAATTTCGTGTATTATTAATTCGTAATATGTGTAACTGTTTCGAAAATATAAGTTTTTTAAATCCAGTCATTTATTGATGGTAAACCTATAATTAGCATTTATATGACAGCACTGCATATTCATTAATTCAATATGACAATTATTTCATAAATTATGAGGCTTGCGGTATAATGACGAGATTTGAATGCATCAGCACATTAAGTTACCCGCTAATGTACTAAATGCCGCATAATGGGGCAACGTACGATAATTTACTGGGAATAAATAGTGAAACAGTTCTTACTACTTAAATATTCAGTTGTTGTAACTGCTATTGTATTATTTCATTCAAATAGGACGATTGTGAAGCGATGAAATTTAAATTGGAATTCGAAAAGAATGCAGGAAAGCGGTTTAAATTGGATCTTAATTGGATATCTAAATTCTTCTGTGTTTTAATTCAAACTCTTAATTAACTTCTATTTCGTCTATTGAAATGCAAAAATTTCAGAATAATGGATACATCGTTATATCAGACTTCTAAAATGTTTAAAATTATGGATATACATGTGAAAAAGTTAAAAACTACAAAATTTAATTCCTAAAACAATTTTGCTATCGTTATATCTGCCCTATCAATTAGTAAAAATTTGCTTTAAAGCAAGGAAGTAAAAGTAATACATACGCTTTCATTATAAAAATTTATTGGATACAAGTTATTTTCAGCTGTTGTCAATTTAATTTTTGAATAACAAAACGTCTCCGAGAAGTGAGATTAGTCTCACAGTTGGCAAAAATGTTCGTAGACATTTGAATATGATTTAAACAGCTGACTTCATTAACCATTGTGTAGCAAATTAGTAGATTGTGGAATTCCAAACCAATCGGAAACTTAAGGACAGCTATCTAGAATTAAATATGCCCTACCTTTCATCCATTTCAAAAAATGCGAATGTTCTATCTATTTTATAGACGGTCTTTTTTTTTCAAATTTTACCTATAAGTATTTTGTGATTCGTTTATAAAAATTGAAAACTATGATAGCTTAACTGCTAATGTATCGCTGTTAAATGCACTGTAGAATGTTACAGAGTTTATATAAATTGTAAAAAAGTGAGTTACCATGCCAATTTTAACAAAAAATGTATAAAAATATGGAAATATACATCTTTACGTGTTTTAACAAAAACATATTTGAATAATTTGTCACTACTTGAATTTAAGTGGTCTGATATTGAAGAAATAATATAGTTTGAGTTAAGTGCTTAGTGTAGGAAAGAGTTTACAATATCTGCCGCCAAATTACACTATGGTGCTCATTATTTTATTGTTGTTCATACTATTCTTTATTCAAAAGATTTTTCAATCAGTTCCAATTTTTTATGTAGAAAAAAAAATTGAGAGAGCTATCTAGAGTTAAATATGCCCTACCTTTCATCCATTTAAAAAAATGAGAATGTTCTTTATATCCATCAAACTGTATATTAAAGGTTTTGCTTTTAAATATGTCATATTAAATCTTCGCATATTACGGATGCAATTTTATATGGAAGGAAGAGTATAATTTTCACACCTTTCTTTCTAAAACAACTATAGGAAGTGAGTGCTGTCAGTAGTCCATGTTCCAGAACATGAAGTGTTCCGCCATTGTTAAGAGATTGTCCACCTGTAATTTATATTGTCTCTTTCAGTTTACTTCAAACATTTATTCCCTTTATGAAATTCCAAATAATGGCTTTGTTTCCAATTCAGTTACTTGTTTTGAACTTATCACCCTCACTTAGCCCGTAGTAAAAATATGAAGATATGCTTTTCAAACGAATTCATCCTGATTTTTAGTAGCTGTGGGGCATGGTAACCAAACTTTTGAATGTCAGTTTTTTATTAGCCGAGTTCATATTCATCATAAAACTCAAGCATCTTTTCTGAAGTCCATGGTTATGAATGAAAAATAGGGGAAGATCCAACCAGCGGAGAGCAGGAAAATGAATTTGAATCATGTAATTTAATTATTTTTCGTTAGTTCAAGAGACACGTTTATTGGAGAACCAATTTACAGTAGCTAAAAAGGATTTTTTAGAGAAGAGTTTCTCTGTCACCGAACCCACTGGTGGTGCTACAGAAGATCCGGAGATTCACGGTTGGTGAAACAACTCTTTACCGCTCGGTCCCCGACACTTATCCGCACGTGGCTTCAAACACACTCAACCTCAGTCGTATTGTATCTTCCCCCTTCCCTAGATGCGTAATGATTGAGTTGAACTGAGAATACTTGAGTATTGAAAATATAAAGATGGATACAGTTACAGTGCATACTTTAACAGAAAGTAGACACAGGGATTAAACGAGCCACGATTGGCGCACTCGATGTGATTTGTCCTTTCCTGCAGTAATATCTTACTAAGTGATTCCAGTTGATATCTCATTTTTTATCATGAGTCTTGATTGAAGCCTGTATAGTTAATGAATCCCAATCGATGGTATGCGATATCCCATTTAGGGTTAGGAGAGAATGGGATAATTTATCACTTTCTGGAGACTATGTTGTTCGTATAATTTTTTTTTAGAGCATTACCTTGGTAAATTGTTTCAATTTGATACAAGACTTCGAAAATGCTTCCTGTTAAATGTCTTGATTTCTCTAATTATTTTACTCTTTTTCAATGCCGTTTGATAACACCGCTTATCTGCTTTAGGGCGAGAAAAGTGGCACAAATGAGCTCACAAGTTCGTCTCCATTTAAATTTTCTCTCTCAATTTTTTTCTACATAAAAAATCGAAACTGATTGTAAAATCTTTTGAATAAAGAATAGTATGAACAACGATAAAATGATGAGCGCCATAGTGTAATTTGGCTGCAGACATTGTAAAAAATTGGCCAGATTTCACTGTGATTTGATAAATCTTCCATGATGGACAGAACTGTTTCTTATTTTCCATGGTAGCAATACAAATTTTAATTTGTGTCATTTTATAGATGGTCTATTTCTTAAAATTTTATCTGCAAATATTTTGTGATTTTTTTTTTGTAGAATTGAAAACTATGATTGTTTAACTGCTAATGTATCGCTGTTAGATGCACTATAAAATGTTATTGAGTTTATATAAGTTGCAAAAAATGGAGTTGCTATTCCAATTTTGAGAAAACATGTAAGAAAATATAAAAATATGCATATTTACGTATTTTAACAAAAACGAATATGAATAATTTGTTACTACTTGAATTTAAGTAGTCTGATATTGAAGAAATAATATAGCTTAAGTTAAGTGCTTAGTGCAGGAAAGAAGAGTTAAAATTTTTTACAATATCTGCCGCCAAATTACACTATGGCGCTCATCATTTTATCGTTGTTCATACTATTCTTTATTCAAAAGATTTTGCAATCAGTTCCGATTTTTTTATGTAGAAAAAAATTGAGAGAGAAAGTTTGACCTGCGGCATATTAATGGATCGTACTTGAAAGTAATATCACGGATGGCTGATTGGTTGGAAATGAGGACGTGAAATATAAATTCTCTTTACCTCCTAGAGAAATTTATAACGGGTTAAGGAGATAAGGTGGCTTTGAAATAACAGAATTAAACCAGAAATACGGATTGCTTTCCTTTCCATGACGTCAAGCAAGTAGTATAATTCATCAAGTGAAATATTTGGAATTGAATAGTTATTTTATTTCAATAAAACTTATATCTTTACACTTCCATAATTTAAAACTTGAAATTATTTCTTTTACCTTATTTGGGAATTCATAATAGTTGAGGTATGCTATTTTTATCCAAATTTCTTTTACATTTTGATAAAGAATGTCGTAAAATTAGTTATTCGTTTTAACACCATGGCGTAATTTAAATAAGAGTGTTTTATTCCATGAAACAATGAAGTGAAAATGTTTAAACATTGTACAAATATAAATAATTTATTTCTATAAATTCTATTTAACGGAAAAAAATTCCAGACATATCAGTTTCTCTGTGTTGTAATGTACTTACAACCTAAACACCAGTGTTCGGTTACAAGGGGGAAACACAAAAAGAATATAATACTTTATATTGAGATTCAGACATTTATTCTGCACATTCATTTACAAATAGATCCTTGGTTATCATATATCATAATCATCAATTATTTATGTCTTATATTTACATTATAATTATTACAATTCTCTTTATAAAGAACTATTTTTCAATCACAAGGTTAAATTATTAACAGAAGCCTAAGTTAAGTGACTGTAAATATTACTTTATATTTACCTATATTAAAGGCACAGGGGAGCAGGCAGGGGCTTTTCTCACGCGATGCGTCGGTCCTTCAGTTGGTACAGAGGGTCAGGTAGAGGCTTTCCTTCATGCGGTGATTCGGTCCGGGTTTTCGGGCGCACGGGACGAGTCGGTGCTGGTGAGCGGGGCTTCTGACTCTTGTCCCACTTCTCTCGAATCCCGACTTCAATTCCCTCTCCTTAACTTCGTTTCCAAACTCCTCACCTCGGTTTTAAAGCCCCTTTTTCTTTTTGTTCCAATCGCTTGTTCCACAAAATTTTGCCGCATCCGTACCCCCATCGGGAGTGCAGGTGGGCTCATTAAAGTAGCCCCTTTTGTGCAAGCTGACATCATTTTTAGCCCCTGCTCCCATAACTGACCATTACATCTCTGTGCGAGCTTGAACGTTACGCTGCCATTTCGTGATCTATACCTTCTCTGCAGGGGTCTATAAACTAGAATTGCACAATTGGAGTCCTAAATTACTCTAGGAAATTTCTTCCACGGCTGTGCATGCACGTGCAGACCACCGTGGGAAAGTACCTCGGTACACTATGAAAGCGTGAAGTAAAACCAGCAAAATATTGTGTACCATTTTAATTCTTGCAAAATTCAACCTTGCTTTTAGCAAATTTGTTTTGAAAAATGAAAATTCTATTGAAGGTTACGCCAAGTCTTTTCATCATGCAGTTTCAAAGTTTTTGGAGATTTAACGATATATGCTTAAATATTAGAATTTTGAATTATCTGACTGTCATTTTTAAATCATTAATGTATACACTCAAGAGCCAAAACATTATGACCCCCTGTCAATAACGAGTCTACCCACCTTTGGTTCGCAAGACAGCTTCAACCCTCCTCGGCATGGATGCCACAAGTACTTGGTAGATGGCCGGAGGCAGATTGTACCAGATGTTTAAGCAACGGTTAAGCAAATCCGAGATATTGTGAACTGGTGGTTTTTGAACTCTGAGCTGCCGTCCCATGACATTCCAAATGTGTTCTATCGGATTGACATCAGGTGAGTTTGGCGGCCAGGACTTTAACTCGAATTAAGCATCATGTTCTTGGGACCACTCCAACACAATTTTAGCCTTGTGATGTTGTCCTGTGGAACATTCCATTTCCAGCTGGAGAAACAGAGGTCATGTAAGGGTGCAGTTGGTCCGCAATGATATTCAGATACCCTATAGCATTCATGGTCTGCTCTACCAGAACCACGGGTCCCAGAGACGCCCAAGAGAAGTCATCCAAAGCATAATACTGCCATCACTGGCATGTGTATGACCTACTGTACATTGAGGGAGCAACTGTTCGCCTGGAAGATGGCGTATCCTGACACGGCCATCGGCGTGATGATTGACAAATCGTGATACATCTGACCAGGCAACTCTCTCCCATTGATCCATGGACAAGTCGCGATGTTCCCGGGCCCAGCGTAGGCGCAGTTGGCGATGATGCTTGGTTAGCAAAGGCACATGATTGGGACATTTGCTGCGTAGCACCATGTCCAACAGTGTCCGCTGCACAATGTATTTCGATACTATTCTACTTGGCCCTGCATTGTATTGGGTTGTCAGCTGAGCCACTGTCTGGCTTCGGTTTTGCTTCATCATGCGAGACACTCTCCGACGACCTCTTTCTTTGATAGCGTGTGGACGTCCAAAACCATGTCGTCTACTGCTGGTTTCATCGTCATTCATCCACATTGCATAAGTACGAACAACTGTAGATCCCGAACAACCCATGAGTCGTGTAGTTTCGGAAAAAAATTGTTCCGAGCCTTCGAGCCATTACAATCTACCCTCTATCAAAATCGCTTAGATCTGCAGCTTTTATCATCACACACAGAAGTAAGTGAAAGAATGATTCTTCACTCTCCAGCAGCAGTTAAATACCTCTTCCACCTGACCACGTGCCTTCCAAGTCATCCAGGCGAGTTCATTGCAAAATGTAGGGGTGGTCATAATGTTTTGGCTCTTGAGTGTATATATAGTATTTATTAATATAATGAACAATTCATCAACTTTTTCTTCTGAAATCATCCAATCTGATCCGGTTTTGGGCAGCTCACCTCTAGCGACGTGGTTAAATATCTCAAACCAAAACTGATAGTCATATTATTCAAATATTACTTTGAAGGTTTATTCCCGTGATTATTTTCATGGTGTTCCCTTAAAAATAGTTCAAATCTAATTTTCTTAGAAGAGAACTCAGCCTAATCAGCAACTGTTGTTCATACAAGGAATGCTTTATAAAACTTCCATACAGGACTGTAGAAAAATTTTTAAACTGAATTTTAACAAGTAATTGTTTTGGAGTGCTATCTGTAAATAGGAATGAAGATTGCGACATAATATATTGCCTTTTTTGAGGCTGACATTCCTGTTGTTAAGTGCTTGAACTAAATTAACTAACTCAGCAATCATTTATAATGCTTATATTATTAGAAAAATTTTCTTTGTTCGGCAAACTTGCTGTATATATTATCTTTTCGCAAGAAGGTTTTGCTCTTCGTCTTAAAGAAATTGCCAACATTCTACGAATTTTTTCCTTGAATTAATTACTTTGTCTATAATAAAACTCAGTTCATAAAAATTATATACACCTTTTTTGCCGCTACAAAACTTTCGATAAAAGGTGTTTTTACATTCAAAAGATGACATGTAAAATCCTTATATGCCATAAATTTAAGCATAATGCCGTGAAATTCTTCTTTAGAATAAAAATTAAGAATTCTGGTAATACAGTTATTTCTCTGAAAATGTTTTCGCCCTGGATTTAAGTTTTTATCAAGGAATTTCGGAAATTTTAATTTTATCAGAACTTTTTTATTAGCCTCAAGCACATATTTTACAAAAAAGAAATTGTAACGAAATGTGCATGAATCGCAGACTTCAACACCAGATTTTCATCGAAAAAAATATTTTTTTAAAGATAAAACTTGATACTATGTGAATAAAAAGAGTTATGAAAAGAGAAACTAAAAAAATTTAGTGCTTATTCAAAACATTTTAAGTCGATGATTCTGTTGAATTTTATTTGAAGATATAAAATTTTGATATTCTTTTGCGATGTGCTTCATTTGTAAAGCAAACATATAAAATGTCTTCTTTTTTTCTGTGTTTGAATTCGAATATTACATATTTTTTAGGATAGCAAGAATTCGAAGAATAAGTAAATACAGTGAATATCTAAAGGGATTAAAGTTTTAATATTCGAAAATACACGAACGCAAATTTTATAAATTACTTGTTTTGTTTGCGATCTTGAACATAAATATGAAAAATCGAACTATTGTTATATCAAAACTAAATATTTTTCTTGTATAAATATTAAAATATAAAAGGATTTCCATTGTTAATTTAAAAAAAAAATATTTTAAACTATCAAAGAGCAGATTAAAAAATATGTCAGTTTTCGATTAGTTTCTTACCTTTAGTAGGATTTATTTAATATTCTCTTAAACACTGACCACTATTAGGTGTAATGACTTGATATCTCAGGGGAAAAATTAACTTACTGGGGCTGAACTATCTGAAATTAGTTATACCAGTAATGTCAAAGACCACTTTTAACCCCCTTCTTATTCATAGTTATACACTGTCTACCAAAAAGTATTTGGACACCTATGCCAATGACGATATCTACAGTCTTGAGGTACTTCACGGCCTCCGCCGGTATACATCGTATAGAAAACAACATCGACATTAGTCGCATGCAAGATGCCTCGCAGTTCGCAGCTCTCTGATTTCGAGAAAGGTATAATTATTATTGGGCTTAGTAGCAGAGTGATATGAAAGAAATGCACAGTAGAATAGACAGCATTTTAATTTAACGATCACGGACAATTTTACACAACACATTACGAACATTCCAAATACTACACTACAGAGTTACAAGTCATGCGCAGTACACCATGCAAGGTGTGGCGCTCCAGTCGAGTAGGGATAAACTACTTCACATAGAGGTAGGGTAAATAACGATTCATTGACAAATATAAAATACAAATATATAACCTAACAATTATCGGGTATCACTAATGTGGCCTATCCTTAAGGGACATATCTAGCTATCTGAAGTATCCAAAATCGACAGTAGCCTATGTGATTAAGAAGTGGAAGGTGAGCGGTGTTTTTCGGAATGTGTCCCGAGTCGGCAGACCAACGAAACGGGGAGATAGAGACCGACGAGTGCTGTCCAGAAAAATTCGGAAGAACCTCAATAAACCTATGGCCCTCATCTGCTAGGAGTTTCAAAAGGCATCCGGGAGTATTGTTTCAATGAATACCATCCGTACCAAGGATTGGTATGGTGCCAATGGTGTTCATCGAATGGACTGGCCTGCCCAGACCTGACCCCTATCAAGAACTTCTGAGACGAGTTGGATCACCGAATTAAGGGGCGCATTACCAGTCCAAAATCGGTGAAGAAACTTGTATATCTACTCCAAGCTGAGTGGAAGATAATACCAGTAGCTGTAATACAAAGACTTGTGGAAAGTATGCCTCAGATGGTTCACGCTGTAATTGTCTCTCGTTGAGGCTCTACCAACTATTGATTTTGAATAAAGTTAGTTTTTCTTTTCTATCACAAGTGTCCAAATACTTATTGGTAGGCAGTGTAATATATACTATTTCACTTTAACTATGTGCTGATTTTGTACTACAAGGAATCTACAGGTTTCAAATTTACTGCCGATTATTTCTAAAGAATAATTAATGTTCACTAAATAGTGTATTCTACTCTTTAACCAAATATCAATTCAATAGGTTCTCGAACGAATATGTTTTTCAACTCTGTAATACCATCAAGACAGTGGACATTTAGCTGGACAACAGGTGTCTGCACATAGATATTACTGACAAATAAATTTTTCAAGTAGGTTTGTCAAAAAGAAATTAACTTTGGAAATCCATTGTCTCCAGTATAAATAGTCATATATTTGATGTATAATAGCTTTTAACGGATTTAGCTCAAGTAAATCTCATAATGCAAATTGATTAAACATCATCCCTGGTTTCTGAGAAAAAGAAGACTACTTTTGTTTATTTAAAACCACAAAAAGGATAGTAATATGAATTGATTATTTTAGAAATGTTATTACTTGACTTTAGAACTAAGTTTCATTTTTCTTCTCTTTCAAAATTTAGCACACAAAATTAGAAGTAATACAGTTACATCAAAACGTTAATGAAAGATATTTTGTGCTGTTTCCGGTTACTATCAGCCTAAATTCTCGTTGTAACTATGTACGTGAGATTATCTTCTCACAAAAGACAGGACGCCGCTGAAATACACAGAAATTACCGAAAGGTGGGAAATGATCTGAGGAAGGGATTTCGGCCATTTGCATTTCGAAATTTCAATTAGTTAAATAAATGTCATTTTGGTTGGTATTTAATATCTTTTTTGTTAAATTCATTTCTATTATTGACTTGTCCCGAGCGTTCTTTAATTGTTGATATTGTTATCGCCTAATATTTGGTATTCGCGTTACACGCGCACGCACACACGCACACGCACACACACATATGTAAAGAACTAGATTGGGAAACTAATATAGGCATTTTGTATAAAACCCCTAAGACATCCTGATAAAATTCTCCGGAGTTTACAAATCTTAAGTCAAGGGCAAAAATTCCCTTGTACTTTTGCTTTCCCTTTTTTAACCCCTAACCTAAATTGACCACTGGGTTTACAGTTTAAGCCCTCAGAGAAGGGTCTAACCAATTATAATTTTACGTTGCCCTAGCGGACAATTTAGGAAATTTCCAAGCATAAAGGAGGTACACGCTATCGGAGGCAGAATTTCATAGAGATTTTCCCACAGATGTTGACGTTTAACTGAGATGTTGACCCAGGTGTTAAGGGCCTTTTACTTACAACTTCATGCTTGCTGACCCCTCAGTTTGTCTTGTACCTATAATGAAGTGAGAACTCTTCCTACAACATGATGTTAATAAAGGTCTTTAACTAAAATTGTGTCATTTTATGGCCATGACAGAAAACATCCATCGTGAAGTCCGTTTTATTACACACAGACATACACACACATACACACACACACACACACACACACACACACACACACACACACACACACACACACACACACACACACACACACATATATATATATATATATATATATATATATATACATACATATTATTAAAGAGGAAACAAATGAATTTATATGTATTTATAAATATCTATAAGGAAACTTTCGATCACTACACTTATTTAAATAATTTAAATTCCAAAATTACAATTAGTTAAAAAGAAATAACCCAGAAACATGTAGTGTCATATATTGACTACAGTTACAATTATCAGTCATAAACTATAATATTATGTTTTGAATTAATATATTCTGCCCTCAAAATGGCACAGTATAAAAAAACTACTAATTTTATGTGTAGACCAGAAAGTCGAGGGAAAGCGACTCTCGATTACTTTTATATTAGGAACAAAATGCTGTAATAAAAGGTGAGCGAGAATTCTCAAAATGTATGTCTTTGAAGTATAGGAAAACTGATAAAATATTACGCAGTATAAAAGAACCATTCAAAAAGAAACAAGAAGAAAGAAAAAACGTGATACAGAATCTCTGAAAATTTAATTATGTACTTAGGGCATGCTTATGTGCTTAAACAAACGAATAACACTTGAAAAGGAAGTATCAAGATGGGAAATGTTTTTTTATCTACTAGTTTTCATGAGCCATAAACACTTTCTTTTCAAAGAGCATAAATTTTCTTAATTTCCGTCGAGAGTTCAGAATATTCTAATTTAGTTCCGGCCCTGAAAGTAGTAATTAACGAATGGGGCACGGTTTGTTTTGCACTTAAAAGATTTTGGGGAGTTTTGCCGTTTCTTTTCTGTAATTGCAGTGGATGAGCTGGATGGGAAGGAAAAAAAAAGTTGAGATGTGTAATTTGCGAAAAATTTTCCAAGCTGTTCGTTTTATCAACGCCATCTTCGTAAACTGCGGTAAATACCGTGTAATTAAAGTTGCAAATTATGTAAATACTGTAAGCGATGGGATGGGTAAAATAGAGATATTGAACTATTTTTTAGAGGAAACTATGTGCATAGATGTAATTCCGTAAGTTTTGATTATTTGATTACACCTTAGGAGTTTGATGAAAAATGTATGTGACAAGTGTGGAGTTTTATCGAGAAACATGTTTTGAAATGTGTTAATGACGTAGCTAGTTCTATCAAATATAACGATGTTGACAATAATTAAATATTTAATTTAGTTATAACCTTTTAGAAAACTTTAACCTTAAAAGCATGAGCATTTTTGAAAAACTTAATGTTAGTTACTTAAAGTTTTAATTGGGATAAATAAATTACTGAGGCCATATCACCATGTTCAGAGCACTTAAAAAGGAACTGCTGTTAAAACTTTTAATTATATTTTTGAAGATAACTACAATTAACTTTATTTAGACTTTAATATTAATATTTCATATAATCTAAACTAGTTTTTTAAAAATCAATAAAATGTAAAAGTTAAGAAAAATAGTAATCTTTTCGAAATTAATAAAAAAAAAACTAAATTTAAAATTAAATTTTAAATATCTTATTAGTTTCATTAACATTTTTTTCTCTAGGGTATGAAGTAAAATTTAACGAATATATAAGAAAGTGTTTTAGAAGCAATCAAAATATAATATAGGTCATTTTGTAAAATATAATTTAAATATTCAAATATTCACCCATAATTCAGAAAATTGTTAAGAGGGCACAGGCTCTTGTTTTTTGTACAAGTAGTAGAAAATAATATAGAATCAATTCACGAGTAATTTCAAAAGCGTATGTGATTAAGTTGTTTTTTTAAAAGTTGTTAATGCCATAAATTACATTCTGAAAAAAAATTTAGTTTTCTTTTACATATTTTTGCTAAAAATTATGTGTGCATACTTTTTAAATTCACCCCATTTAGGTGCTCTATCTTCTTTCAGCTCATATGCATACATTTTTGTGTCTTCACAAGTATTTTTTTTTACTGGCCTTTTTCACGAATGTTAGTGATGGGAGTTTTGCTTAGAAAATTTCATTTGCCTTTAGAAATCGAGAAACATTTAGCTGTTGGATCACCAGGATTAATGCTAATACACTTAAGAGCATTTAAAACCTTTATAAGCATTAATAATATTGATAGCTAAATATGAGCTCCTAATTTTAAAGATTCAACAAATATATCTTACCTATTGCTACAACAGGCAAGTGAAACTGTAATATATATTTTGCATTTTCGCTTGCAAACACTTTTAAAGTAACGGATGCATATACACTGGTTTGATGATGTTTAGAATGATATTGAAAGCTCTTTTACTATTTTAGAAATGGTTTTAAATTTTAGCACTTAGAATATATTCAGTTAATCATTTACTACAAAATCTAGGAACTTCAAACAAATGCTTAATTTTATAAGTTATTTATATTACATTTGTTAGATATATCTGTATATATCATACTTGGAATGCATATTAAATGCTTTTTAACAATTACGTAGCAAAATAGAAATTTTTTAATACAAATAAACATTGCCATGAATTATGTAAAAAAACAATATAAACAAATTGTTTGACAACAGGTAGCTGCAGGTCAGTATTTTCTTTATATTTTGTAACGAAAACTAATCTACCTTAGGCCTAGTTTATGATGTATGGGGCTTTTGGATATTTTACTTATGTTTTATACTGTTTGATAAAATATTATCTAAAATTTAATTTGATCATATTGTAAAAAGTCTGGGTGATAGTAAAAAGTACTTACCGGTTGTTGAGTTGTATACTCGAATAAAGATTCTGCAAAACAAACAAAATCCATTTTATTATGTTAACTAAAAATTATATCATATAATATACAATAATACACTTTGCAATATACAGGAAATGCACATTAGCTTCTATTAAATTAATAAATATTCAATATTTTTTGTACTTCGTGTAAAAGTACAATTTTTTCTTAGCTTTCAAACCTTTTATATGAAAACGCTGTTAATATATATAATTAACAATGCATGTTTTAAATGAGTAGTCACTATTGTACGGTATTTAACAAAAATCCATTCATATTTAAAAAGTTTATAAACAATCTAAAAAAATTCTTATCTACCACTAAAGCTTTTATGTCATGTAACATCGAACGGAAAATATAAAATTTCCAGATAACTATTTCTGTTGAGTATTTTAAAGTTACTTCAAACTAAATAAATATTGCACTTTTAAGACGTTTTGTAATTACGATAAAGTCGTTTAATAATACACTGATTTGTAGAGCTGTTCTAATAAAAAAATTCTTAATTCATGTTAAAAATAAGTATTTGTTATAATCGGTTATAATATATAGGAAAGGCCAGTATCAGATATATTTGTTATAACTAGGATTTTACCAGTTTATTGTTTAGTAAAAACTACTGAATTGCTTTGTAATTCTTTTAAAGAAGAGTGGATTACTTATATATTTCCAAACAAATTGTCAAAAGTCTAACGTATGAGAAAAAGGAAAAATAATTAGTATTTATTAGAATCATTTGGGAGATTGAAAAATTTTTCACATTTATTTCTGCTGAATTTTAAATAAGGACTTTATCAAACTAGAACAATTAATTATCTGGAAGAATATTTTGTTACAAAATAAACAAATATAAATACTCTTATTGGGTAGCAGTATGTTCAATCCCCCTTCCCCACAAACGAGTTCTATGTCGACAATAGCTTGCACTATTTTGCAAACTTTTTTCTTTACATATTTAAATTCGCTGTGTATCATAATTACAGAAGTGTTCTTTCTGGTAATGAATATCGGAAAAAATTAGATCTTTTCAAAACGCACTTCTTGATCACAGCACATGTGTTGAAACAACTGTTAAGTACCTTAAAAATATCAATTTAATTGTATAATGAAGATTATTAATAAAGAAAGTGTCATAAACTGGTTTGACTTGGTTAACTGTGTCGATTCATCATTTATCTTAAATATTTATTTCAGCCGTCAAGTGATAATCATTATCACCAAGCTTAAGATTATCTTCCAGAATAGAATAGTTTTAGAAATTATATAAATATACCATTCTGTGACATTCATTTTAAATTGTTTTATTAAAAATTCGAGCGAAAAACATGCTGTTCAGACTGTTTTAAAACATGCAATTTAGGCAAGAGAACATAGCGTGATGACATAACGACATCTCCTTGAGCTGATTCATTACTAAATCGTTCATCTGCAGCTGTCTTAGATTATTGATGAATTATTAATCAGTTTTAAAGGATTGGCAAACGAGAAAAGATTGTGTGTCATGGTCGAAATAATTTAAAACTATCTTGGTGAAAGAATTTGTCATGTATTTGTTTCCTGCATGGTATTTAGAATTAAAGTTGATAAAATTTCGAAATTTTGTTGACAATGTTTATCATATGCTTTTTGAAATATTTTTCTCATCATTAGAAATGAAGGTTACCAATATTATTATACTGTCTATATCATTCAATTTTAGTACAAAGCTGCTAAAAAGTGATATTTTGAAGTATTTTATGTTCCATATTGTTAATGGTTTATTATAAATTAGCATTAGGACAAGCAACTTCTTAAAAGGAGCTAAAAATATGCAGAATTTAGGGATTTGTGAAGTAGGAAATAAAATGTTATGACTTTGGTTTTTAAAACCATTATCTTTATACAGATCTTTCAAATAAGTAGCAATTCTGGCCTACCCTTCGATCCACAGAGAACAAAGTAATCATTACTCGGTTTTGAATTGGACATACTTGTTTTACCCAAGGGCATCTTCTTCTTAGTGAGCCTGTTCTCATATGTAACAGCTGCAAGTACATCTTGGCTGAGTTCCCAAGTTTTAAAGTTCACAAACTTCGTCATTTTTATACTCAAGACATTCCTCTATAAGATTTGCTCTTCATTAAGCCTGATGTAATGTTTTTTCCTATGTGAGAGACATCGGGTTTTACCATCATATTTGAATTTTCTTCATTCCCTCTGGTCTATCATCGTTATCATTGGTTTTCACTGTAGTAAATTGTCTTTTATCTTACTTCTTTATACATTGTGTTTGTGTGTTCCAATTTTTAATATTTTTTGTAATCTGTATATTTGTACATATTACATATTTATGGTTTTTATGGTACTCTTCGTTTTCGCACAATGTATTTCATTCGGGATTCAGTGCCAATAATTCCTCCTCATCCATCCATCTATCCAAAACAGTAGCCTTTTGGTACAAGAATTCATGGATTCGAGTTCCACACATAGAATAATTATTCCGTACCATTAGGCAATAGCTTGAAAAGTCTACGCCAAAGTAGGGTTGAAATTGCAAAAAATAGGCTTAATACTCAAAGTTAAATCAAATTTTAAAGGAAATTTTTAAACAACGTTTCATCAAACTCTATGAAAAATGAAATTTGGTAATCTATTTTGTCCTTTGATTTTTTTTTACTCTCTACAATTCATATAACTGTCGTGTACGCATTAAAACTATAAATAGAATTCAGATAAAAATTTGATATTACTTCATAAAATTAAGAATATGTCCGGAATGTTTCTAGTATCTTATGCTAGAAAATGAGTACAGATAAATCTAGAAAAACTTAATCTTAACACAATAGAATTAAACGTAAAAAATACTAAAGATGAATTCACAAATTTTTCTTATTGAGTATTTTCGGTTGCTACAATTGACTTCCTGTCAATTCAAAATGTTTGTCAAGTGTAACTCATGTGTATGGAATGTCATAACTTTTTATGACAACTGATGACAAAAATAACCTGTCAAAGTCGGAGATTCTGAATTGTCCATTCGGAAACATTTTTTTTCATTATTTAAAAAATATTTATGCTATGATACATTAGTTAGATTGTGTTGTGAAAAATCCACAGGTCTCATCATGAATTTTAAGAATAAATGAAGAAATCTTTTGTCTGCAAGAGTAGTTCAATTTTTGGCATATTGATTTTCTGGTACTTATATAATTTTATCTTTAGAAACATGAAAAAAATTATACTGAAAATTTAAACTGCGTAGAAAGAAGTCTTGTCTTTGTTTTTAAGAAACCATAGAATTGCTGCGGCATTTAGACAAAATGTAATATTTATTTTTCATTATAAGAGAAAATCTAAGTGCAACTCAAGTACATTGTGAAGTATAATTTTTAAAAATTGTATTTTAGTTTTGTTTTGCCACTGAGTCATTGTGCAACATTTATGATGATATTACAAAGCGAAACATCATCAGGGATTTACTACCATAATTATACTGGTTTTATTTGCATTTTAAAACGTCTACCTGTCCATTTCTTTCAGAATACTTATTATTAGTCGAATCTTTTTTCTTGTTTTTGTGACAGGTCACTTTACCATACTTTTATTTATTACTCAGTTTAATGCAGTAAATATTAATAAATATTTATAACCATTTGAAATATGGTAAAGGGGGTTTAGTATATGGTAAAAAGATAACAGCTTCGTAGGGAAACTACTGCTGATACTAAACCTCCCTCCTCTTCCATTATCACAGTGTCAAAGGACACAATTGTGGATTCACCTGTAATGGATACAGCTTGGTTAAATTGAAGTAGAAACATAATTAACTTATGGTTGCCTTCTCTAATTGTCTGTTGATCCTATTAATTTTGCTATGTTCTTCTATAAATTTTAATATCCTAGTTGTAGTGAAGAAGTACTATATGCATAATTTAATGTTTAATTTAATATATCTGAAAAAGAATCTCTCGACTCTGGACATTTTATAAACAGGCTTAATGTTAGAAACTAGCTTCTCTGTTTTTGAAATAGATTTGTCCTTTTCAGGCATGAGCAAATTGGACGGAGAGTCTCTTATCCGTAAGTAAAAGGTGCTTTATACATCTGATCAATATTGCGATGCGAGTTTTTGTACCATTCAACACATATTGATGTATGTTGTATATTGATTTTCTTTTTTGCTGATAGAAAGTAGCTCCTGGGATGAATAATTTTTCTAAGCAAAAAGATTGGGACCAATAAGAATATCCCACCCATTAAACTGAAGATCAGTTTTTGACCCGCTACTAGAACTAGTATATTATTGACTTGTCTGCATGTTGGAGACTCTTTGCTTACGCATTTATAGTTGCTACAGTCAGAGCCAGTAACAAATACGCATCTCTTCCATATAATATTTGCAGGGTATGCGTAATCATTGTACATTGCTTAACCTGCTATAAATGTTTTAATTTTTGAAATGTGTTGCCCTCCGTTTTTCGCTACTCTTATAGAGAAAAAATATACCCCTGCATTATTTTGCTATATGTGGGCCACTGGCCTGTTTTATGAAATTTAAATTTTATATTTACAACAAGGAATGATTGCTGGTTGCTCAGCCTTCTTTGTAATATATTTTCTATAGTTATGTTTTCCATCTACTCTAGTACTCAAGTTATGTTTACTCTAGTTATGTATGTATTTTAGTTAATGTCTGTTTTCACAAATGTTCTTGTGTTATCTGTTTGTATAAGAAAATAGAGTTGATTTGGTGTAATATTCCTTTAACATCGCTCCTTAAAATTAAAATAAAATACTACCCTAGTAATATAAATATTAGTTTTCAAAAATACCTTAACCTTTTGTTCTGATAATTATATTTTAACGACAGGTTCTAGAAGGATCGGCATACTACAAATACATGTTCTTTCTTTTCAAATTCATTTGTGGTTATATAATTAATACCATTCAGAAACCGCGTTTACTTAGATGTGCATGAGAGAACGTATTTCCACTAATCTTTGTAATCAAATATCAAGAGAATAAACCTGCTGGTTAAGGTACGATAACATCTGATATTAGTTTCATTAATGTTTACCTTGGAGGGATTTTGATATTAATAACTGCAGCTATGATCATCGTCAAATCAGTTTTTGGTTACAGGACACTGATCTTTGGTGAGGGAAATAGTATATGGTGAACTCCTTTCAAATATGTGCATGCATGGCTAAAGCTAGATTTAAGCGGTTGCAGAATTTCCAGATTATTTCAAGCTAGTAAAGCACCCTTCATAATAAGACGGGTGCGAATTTGATCTTCATTCGAGATACTTCCTGTCGAATTTGGGGAGTTAAATATTTTCTAGAATATTTATATACATTTCAACATTAATTTTCATATTTGTAAATCAAATATTGTAGGTCTTAGTGAAGAAGCATAAAATAATTCTTGGATTTATTATTAGACTAATACGGTATTAGAGGCAGGAGAACTGGAAATCGCTTCTCGATATTATTATTAAGCTGCATTAGCTTTGATTATCTACTTATAAACATCTGCTATGTAATAATAGCCTAAGTTGTCTATCCATCTGTCAGAGAATTTATGAAGTGGTTGTACCTGGAATTGATACAGGTATCCATATTGGATTTTTGATGAGTTAGGGTTAGCAAAATTCAAAGCGAGTACAGTTTCTTTTCCTAAACTATAGATCCGATTCTAAAATAAATTGATATGAATAAGCTTCGTATCACAGCGAAAAATACTGTCATCATTAAAACGTTCGAAATCCACCCTGCCCCCCTTTTCGATCTTTTAATGTCATTATATCAAGCCCCATTTTAAGAGCAGACGATTAAATTTATCAATTTATCACATAATAAATGGGTAAAAATAACTTTTTTTCTAGCAGTATGACGTCATTCCTTTAACCATCAATTTAAACATTTCTTATTTTAAATTATTTAAATGTCGTCTGCATTATTTCCATACGTTTTATCACTAAACTTAGATATGACGTAAATAATTTTCTTATATATTTGGATTAAATAAAGATTAGGTACGTATGTGATAATTTTAATCGATTATTTTTGTTGAAAGTTAATTCTCAGCCAAAAAATGAACCATTTCTTTTATCTGCCTCATAGGGTACTTTACAATTCTGGAAAATTAAAAATTTTACTGCTCCCGTCATATGACGGGCTATATGCTAGTATTTAATATTTACATATACAACTAAGAACTAAAAGGATATAAGAAAAGAATATAATATATACAACAGAATATATATTATATACAATATACTATATTATATACAATATGTATATACATTACATACATATATACGTACATCTACAAAGTTTGTAATGGTTAAATAGTTTTAATATATTATTGGTCTTTTCTTAATATTGTACTAAAATTTGCTTGGCTTCAGTGACCAACTGAGATTTTATTAAATTCATATCTGTTATACTCGTAAAAATTAATTTTAAGACAGATATTCTTCAATGTCACCGAGACTAGAGATTTTGTACTAATGTGAGAAATACGTAATTTTTACAAATGTGTATAATTGGACTACTATCTTTTAATATTTTAAATGCGAAAACACACTTCAAGAGATTGAAAGAAAATGTTTTATCTGTTTTTCAGTTTATATTTTAAATTTCTTCAACGAATTTAAGTTTTAGAATTGGTTTCAGTCTTTGAATATTCTGTATGTAATGCGTGTTCTGAATAGTGTCACGTAGAAGTTTAACCCTTATGTTCATTTTGTACTGCATACCGTACATACCACTTTACAACTTTACAACTTTTACCACGTGTAGCAATGTGTATAATAGTATACATATTGTTTTTCCAAAATTTTCATATCGCGATTTTTTTTATTTTTTTGATGTTTTTTATAGCCCAAAGGAGCTACCTACATACTTTTTTTGCTTTTCTACATAAAAGCAATCTTGCCACGATAAGGGATAAGAGAGAAGGAATAAACATGTTGTATATACTCAGAAGTTCACTAGTGTGATTCGAGAACGAAGCAATTATACAACTGAACTATCCTCAACCTGACAGAAGTATCTTGTATACAACTTAGGATTTTTTTTTGAAATATAGAAATAGAACAAAATAACATAAACGAAAACTTTCACGAAATAAGCAGCATCAATTAGAATGAAAGTAAAAGCATAAATTAGTAACTTGACTTGAACCCACTACCTGCCAATCAGCTGTTCAGTGCTTTAGCCATTCAGCTACGCTGCTATTTACAGTTCCTTTCGAAATGGGGAAATCTGATGTTTAAACATCGAATGTCTTTATGAAGTAAGTTTACTTACTTCAATCAATATAAGCTTAAATTTTCAACTTTTTGCATAGTGTAACAAGAAAAAACTTATCATTATTAACCCCTTAATAAAAAACGTTTTTCCAGAATTCCCTTTTCAAACATATGTCAGTTCTACTTAAAAAATATTTCTTAGACAAGTAAGTTATGGAAATACTTACTGATTTGCATTTTGGTCTTTAATGATAGGCTTGAGATAAAAAGCACTTATTATCTCATATTCTTAAAATGATATCAGAAGTGTTCGGAAAAAATGCTTTTAAATGTAAAATGCAGCATTTTTTTCCTTAACTGATTCACTCACAAGGAACGTGATTGTCAATAACTCTTTTAGTTCTCCAAGAGTAGGTTATTATACGGGGTACTTAAAAGTTCGAATAAATGTAACACACTTTTTGTATCTAAATTGCTGACAAAAATCACTGAGGGAGATGCATTAGGAAACACGGAGAACTTGTCAAATATATCATTAAAACAAAATTCAATACTTTTCCCCAAACTTGAAACTTAACGATTTTTAAAGCTCGTTATTTGAAAATGGCTATTTTAAAATGACTAGTTCTTGTTTTTGAAGTGCATATGTGTCATTATTTAGGAAGAAAGGAACGGATTTCTAAAGTCAATTATATTCTTAAGTCATGTATAATTAATTTCTCAATTGAAACGTGGGTTCAGAGCAAAACATTCCATAGTGAAGCTGAAATTGTTTTTGCTTCAGGCTAATCATCTTAGGTTTTGAGGACTGATGCTAATCGGAGAATGAACTTTTCTATGTACATAAAATGTGTTAATTGGCTTATCAGAGGAAGTCTGCGGATTCGATCAGATCCAGTCAGATGCTGGAGCTAGGCACACTGCGATGGAATTGAAGAGAAAGTAAAGAATTTCTGCAAAGATTTCGAGTCTTTCAGTAGTTCAAAAATGTATCAATACCTTAAATAGCTCTTAAAAATACCACAAATGTACCTGCATATTAAAAAAAATTCATCATTCTTAAAACACATAACCTTAGAAACATTTAAAAAAATATTAATTCTTAAATGAATATAAATGTAATATGAACAAAATCATTCTTATAAAGGAAGAGTATATATAAGGAATTAACAGCTAACTTTGAACAATATGGATAAGTTTTTATATTGGGATATTTCTACGAGGTTAGCATTCTTTTTGAAGGAATAATTAGCTTAATAATATATGTTGTAAGGATATTTGTACTTAGTCATTTATGGTTTCCCTTAGAGGGAGCATGTTCCGAATTCATTATCCGCTTGATGGCTATAAATTTACCAAATCCTAACATATTTTCTTGTTTAATATTCACATACATGCTTATATATGTTTTTAGACTAAACTAAATTAGAAATATGAGTGATGTAATTTTTAACACCACCTTTTAGTTACAACCTTTGTTTAAAATGTCAATCGATTATAAACTAATTTTCTATATAGTGTGCCGTACAATGGCTGAATGGGTAAGGTGCTGCTCTTCAATATCGGAGGCAGGTTCGAATCTTGCTAGGGTATGGATGGTCATACCTTTTTGGAATTGGCTTTAAGAAGTACCCACCGGTGAATTAGCTCTCGTGTTAGAAAGCACTAAACCGAAGCGCTCTAAATCAAATTTACCCAAAGCTATATACAGTTTAGAAAAGAGGAGCTTACACTCTTTCCACAAAGGAAAGAACCATAGTGATATATACTAGACGATCCAACAGACGTTGCCCTGTTTTAAAGCTTTACATAAAAAATGTAAGATTTTTAAAAATAAATTATAAATTGGATCTTTTTGATGGAAAAGTAAGGAAAAAAATATTTTAAAAATATTTGATGCCTCCACGCATACAATCATCAGAAACGTAATTAGATTAACTTAAAATTCCCACATTGCCTGTACGAGGTTTCGATCCTGGAACTTCTCATCCTGAAACCAGCTATGGTGACCACTGCGCGACAGATATGTTTGCAGCGAAGGGTTTCAAGCGGCATTATAATAATCTTAATAAGCGTTCAATTCTGGATTTTTAATAAAAAACATTTTCTATTGGATCAAATTGTGAATCTAAACCTTTCTCGAACCAACTTAATTAGATATACAAAATAAAATAAGTGAAATAGAATAAAATTTCAATATAATCAGTCCTGTCTTTTAGAAGGAGTTATATTACAAACACACGGCCAGAAGACTTTATATATATATATATATATATATATATATATATATATATATATATATATATATATATATATATATATATACACAAAAACACGTATATGTGTCTGAGAGAGTAAGAAATTAAAGCAAAAATTCTATTCTTCACTAAATCTTAAGCATTTGCCATAATTGTGAAAAAAAATTCCCTCCCCAACATGCTAAACCGTAGAGAGATTTCTCTCCTTATATTAAAATAAAGACATGTGCCAAACTTCCAAATATGACGTCATTGAAGAATATGCAGAAGCTTGATTTCTTCTACTACGATATACAATTCGTTGCACCATCGATATTAATCCCATAATATGAGAATACCTGCTGAACTGAATGTTCATTAGTTCAAAAAATCTGTGTCTTCCAGAGTCAGTAGAAAAAAAAACGTCCCCATTATCTTATTGAATTGTGATTATTTACACTTATAAATTCTTCATATTTATTAAAAAATCTGAATAACGTTAATTGTAAACATTTACCTTTAAAACATATGATTAAGATAGCAACGCTTACGAGGATATAGCTGAAAAGGCATTAATAATTAGTCTATTTTTGTTTCAGTATAGAATGAAATGATACAATCTATGTAGAGTAAAATTTCTTTATATTATTAATAAAGATCAAAATATATACAACTATTTAGTTATGTTGTGTACAGCTATATATTTGAAACAAAAACATAAAATGTAAATCTCTTGGACAGAAATAGAAATATACTTATCTTGAAAATAACTTTTGAAGTTGTAAACTATAAACTAATACTTTGCATAAAATAAATAGATGTTAACTATAATTTTTTTCTCCGAATCTTAACTATAGTAAGAAGAGCTATAAATTTCGTTTATATTATGGTAATGGCTAATTTTTTTTTTACAGTTTATGAACAGTTTTGAATTTATTAAAAACTGTAAAATACTAAATCTGTTTTACTTAATCCATCTAAAGTCTTATTTTAGAAAATAAGATGTAATTTACTTAATCTATATATATAAAAATGAATTTGTGTCTGTCTGTCTGTCTGTACTCAATAGACTCAAAAACCATGTATCCAATCGCCGTGAAAATTTGGGAAATATTTAGGTATATCCCTGGGAAGGTTTTTGTACATTTTCAACGTTCGAAATTCATTCCTTCATCCTTTTTCGAGAATTTCATGTCATTATTCCAAGAATTATTTTCCCCGGTTAAACGCAAACGTTTAAGTTTTTAATTTATCGCATCATAACTAAGTGAAAGCAGCAAATTTCTAGCAATGTGACGTCATCCCAAGTAATTGTTTTAAACGCAGTTTTCTACGGTTAAAAGCAGGAGATTAAAATGTTCAATTCATCACATAATAAATAGGTGAAAATAATATTTTCTATCATTATGACGTCATTACTTTAAATATCTGATTTATTCATTTCTTATTTTATATTACCTAAACATCGTCTGCGTAATATCAATTCGATTTGACCTGGAAATGTAGATATAAAGTGATTAACTTTCATTTCTATGTGACGCAAATTATAGCATTTTTATATAAGAACTAATTTTGAATTTAATTCTTGGTTAACTTTTACGTTACAATGAAATTTTTATCAACAATATTCTAACAACAAAAAGTACAAATTTCAGTGACTCTCATGGACAAGTAAAACCTATCATTTTATGTATATATAGTTATCATTATATTCATATGGTTGTCGATATGAATGTGTATTTCTGTTTCACACAAAACCATGTGGTTTGTCATAAATTTCCTTAGTTTTGGACAACATTTATTTATACCACCAAAATTAGCACTGTTGTCAAAACCTCTTCCTATTCTAATATGGCAAGATCTGTTAATTTTCTAATCAACGTACAGTATTAATACAGTAATATAATTTAGGGTTAAACTTCTATGTTACCATAAAATAAAGTTTGAGCAAATTTAATTTAAGGCACAAATTCGATTTAAAAAACTGAATAATCTCATAATAGGCTTATGATAGAAATACATAAATATATTGCAATGACTCGAACTGAACTGTGGCGAATTTATAGAGTTATGCACGAAAAAAATCTTTGTTTAAAAGTAATATATTAAGTTCTCCGTAGCGAAGCACGGGCAAACTTGCTAGTTTATTATAAAAACTTAGCTTATATACACATATTTCAAAAGTCATCGTATAGGTAAGTGGGTGTTATCTTTTCTATTTGGTGCATAAATTTTACGTTATAAAAATATTATATTTCTCTTAATAGTAAAACTAAATAATTTTTAAAGCCACAACATTATTAATAAAAAGTTTTTCTTAAAAATGACATTTTATTTTGTGATGAATTAAAATGAGTATTGTTTAAGGAAGATTTTAAATCTCAAGATATGTCTCTTTAAGGATCTAAAATTACAGAAATAACTGTCAATATAGTAAATTAATTAATGCATAATAGAGATTTTATAATTAATGCTAGAAAATGGGCATAAAATGTAAATCATTTAAAGTCAATAATATGCTGAAAGATAACAGATTTATAGTTCGTAATTTTTTTTGCTTGTGGTACTGCAACTGCATTAACATAATAAAATAATTTGTTTTTAATTGGACACATTTCCCATTCTTTACAACTCCTATTGTTTCATTCTTAACATATTCAAAATTTATTTCGCGGAATCCACATTGAAAGGTATTTCGCAACTTGTCTATTGCTTTAAGGCAATATCTGGAATAAACGCCCAAGGATTGTTCAAATAACTTCAACTTAGGCAAACAGTCTGACGGCGTTCATTGGCTGGAGCATCATTCATTATCCAGCATAACCTCTCCTTCAAACAATAGCATATTTGACTCCAGTCAATTCATTGTTTCAATTTAAACGTAACGAGTTTTCGGTTTGACACATAACAAAAGAATGTACGTCAAGAGAGTTGCAGAGTAGGGATTTGTCATGAAATTCGGGGCCTAGTTTTGAATAGTGTTATATATTTCTTTTCAGATTATAGACAATGGAAAACTACGAGGTTAAAGCCGTGTAATTTAAATAACAGACGGATCATTTAAATTGTATTAAAACGATACTGTAAATGAAAATTGTATAAATATATTAGGTCTGTAAATTGTAGAGGGTTAGAGCTTTTGTATAGGAATAAGAAATTTCTTTATATAAAGTTCTAAATACATTTATAATTCATATAGTATCAGTTTTGCTGTTTATATATATGAATATAAGTACACATATATATTCATACCTACGATGTAATAAATACAGATATATACATATATACTTATATGCACGTATATATATTTAGTCCTGTAAATTGTAGAGGGTTAGCGCTTTTGTATAGGAATAAGAAATTTCTTTATATAGAGTTCTAAATACTTACACATTTATAATTAATATAGTATCAGTTTTGCTGTTTATATATATAGGTACACATATATATTCATGCGTAGGATGTATTCAATACAGATATATGCATATATGCACTTATATATACTTAGTAATATATTTGTGAGAGTACACATGGACTACTAATATAATTTATGTAATGAGTGATAAAATATTTTTCTCTTATCTATCACCGACTATTTTCCATATTCGCAAAGTTAGGATATCACATGTCTGGTTGGAAGACAGACACTATTCAATACAGATATATACATATATGCACTTATATATACTTAGTAATATATTTGTGAGAGTACACATGGACTACTAATATAATTTATGTAATGAGTGATAAAATATTTTTCTCTTATTTATCACAGACTGTTTTCCATATTCGCTAAGTTAGGATATCACGTGTCTAGTTGGAAGAAGTGGGTCTTGAATATTGACGGTATCAGAGAATAGCTGTTTTTTTTTTATAAGAAACTTACATACTCTCACTTATATATAGACAGTGATATTAAAGCTGAGTTTAGCAGAGCTTTAGAGTGCCTCGAAATGGCCTTAGAATGTGCTAAGAATGATTTTAAAAATGTAAACAATCACATCATAGATTGTAGTTATTTATTAAACACATAAGCTTTTGTGTAGTAATTGTCTAGACTTTTTTTAAACAAGGTTATGCGTGAGTGGCTAATCTATTTTGTCTGTACTGGTAATAAAAGTTTTCGCTGCTATTATTTTTTTAATACTGTTTAGAGCACCAAGTTTATGTGAAAAGTGAATTTCCCAAAAACTAACCAAATACGAATCCATAGAGTAAGATTTCGTTGTTCATGTGAAAAAATTAAAAAACTGATAGAACAACGCAGTCGCTAGATGTGATGATACATGAGTTTATACTACCAATAGTATAATCGTGTTATTAAAAAAACTAAATTTTAAATTCAGCTGCAACTTTTCTTTATTTAATTGCTAATACCAGAGTCTATATAACTAATATCTAGCTTATACATACAGTACTATTCATAATTCACACCAGATTTCAGAGATAAAAAAAACAAACTAATACAGAAAACTAATGCAAGAAACTAAAGAGAAATTCACTAAATACAAACCAATTCAAGTTTTGTTTATAGCCTTTATAGGTGTTCTATGGGTGAACAATTGGTTACACGGCTTACATCAATGCGGCAATACAGTTCCTGCCAAACTTTGACCTTAGAATTACTATTGATAGTATTCACAGCCCGTGAAATTATTTTACACGGCCAAAGTCTACTGCAAAAGATAAAATAAGGACTTTTATAAACCCTACAAAAACCTGGTGAGTGTGGGAACATAGGAAAAGAAGTGCGTCACTTTTGAAAGCTCTATAAACTGAAAGACGAGGTTATTGTAAATACAACTGCTATGAAAAAAAGTGTTATAAATGTTTCTGCAATAAATATATAGTTCGCTTTTGCTGTATTTTTTTGTTTTTGTACTACAGTATTTAGGAACCCCGGAAAAAATTATGAATAGTCTTAAGAAAGTTATAGTATTCTGCCAGAAACATTGCTTAGTTCTAAGGGTATTATGAGTTGTAGAGGATTGAAAATCACTTCTATGTAATTTTTAAATGGAAAACATTTCTGTTCTAATCCTTCGCCTCTGAGGTATAATTATTACATTCCATTATAAATACTTTAAAATAGATCCTACCACACCTTCAAAAAAAAAAAACTACGTATAGTAAATCTGTCATAGCCAGTAAATAAATGCGATATCGGTTATACGTATGGCATACTTTATTACGTGTATAAACATCCAGTGCAATCGAAATCCTATTACGGAGAAAGCTGCATGAAGAGCACGTGGGTAAAAGAATTGATTTGATCCAGTTTCTTTCACTACTATCGACTTTTTCGTCAATCGCTCTCAGAATATGCCAAGATAACGCAATATACGGCGTTTTGCGAATACTGGCTTGTCAAAGAAACGTCAAGGGTGGCATAATTCAAGGCAGAGGCGAGATCTATTGAAAAAAGAAAATCCCTTACTGTAATGCAAACCGTATATAAAGGGAGAATATAATGCAATATACAGAGTGGTGTGAGTGATGGAGTGAAGAGAATTGGTTGTCACACATTATGCAGTTCTGAGACATGAATGGCCTAAACAAGTTTAAACTTCTTGAGTATTCGAGTTACCAAGTTGCTAAAATTGAATTGCATCCTGATCTTAGTGACACAAATTTCATAAAATCATCAAATCGATCTAGTTAGTTTTTTAAGTTCCAATTCGGTACCTGGGACGTAATTTTTCTATGGAATACACCCAGAATTTGATGTCAGTGTAAATATTCTAAACGGTTATGGGAACATGTTAGGAATGAATAATTCAAACGGAATAATTTATGCTGCTTCACATTTTGAGGTACTTCAATGTCAACGTGAAATCATTTCTCGGGTTTTTATTTAATTTATGAAATGGTTGACACTTCCTTTTTGAGATGTTTTGACTTTATAGGGAGAAAAGCATGAAATTGTTTTTATTAACTGATTTTGTTTCTTATCTAAAATGGGATAATTTTTTAATGTAGTTAAGGTTTTATATTTGTGAAAATATTTGTTCCGAATGTGAAAAATAATAATAAAATTGTTAGTTATATTAATATCATAGGTAGTTATTAAACTGATTACGTGTGATTATAAAGGACGTAAATTTGATGTTAATCACAAAAAGGTAGTCCATATTTTCATCGGAAACTTGATGTCATGCTACTTTTCAAAATATTATAAAAATCGAAATTTATAGACTGTAAAAAAATAATCCTTAAAAATGTGGTTTTATTTTAAAAGGAGCAATAATAAAAATCTTTTAAAATGTGTAAATTATGTTGTTATTTGTCTAATTGTAAAAGAAGAGCAATAATAAAACAATTTTCTCACAAATTTAATGGTTTAAAAATGTAATAAAATATTTATTTTTGCAAATTTAGTGTTTTGCAGAGCGTGTTAACAGGCTATTTTTATGAATTTAAGTAATTTGGAGAATGACATTCTTCAATATGAAAGCTGAAAAACTAATTGTTCCGTAAATTGTAATATAAAAAATGAGGTTTATTACAAAAATTAACTCCAATTAAACTTGAATAAAATTTATTGGTTTCTTAAATATAATACAAATTTTGTACCGCAAAGAAAAATATTTGCATTTATATTTTAAACTGGCATTCCAACTAAAATTATTTTCTGTAAAATTTAGATTTGGTAATTTGGATTTTCGAGTGCCAAAGTTCACGTTCGAATGGTGTTGTCAATTTCTGTAGCAATTAAGAATCGTATTTAGAAAATACATCCCAATATTCTGAGCTTTCCAGACGAACAATTTCAATCTTACCAATCATAACTAATTTAATTCACTCTAAGGCCATATTTTTCTAGTAATGGTATTTAATTTTTTTTTTTGTGTATTGAGATGGGTTTCAGAAAATTTATTTAGAATATTAGATTAAGTAAATATGAATTTAACCTTCTACTTTCGCGGTTAGTATGCTTACCACTGTCTAAGGAAGGCTATTAAAAGGTAGGATATATACGTTTATGTCATACTATTTAATGTTTAAAGGATATTTTGCAAATATAATCAAAAAATGAGTTTCTACCGAATAGATGAAAATGAATTGATTGAATGAAATGTTATTTGCAAAAGAGATTGGCGGCTTCTTGATGATGAAGTTAGTCGGGATTGTTCAAAGCATACAGTAACGTCATGGAATCCTCGGGTAGCTTGTGGGTGTCGAAGTGGTTATGACACGACGTAAAGCTTAGAAACAGTAACAACGTTTATTCTTGGTTAAAATGGAATACGTACAAATTTTTCAAATGTAAATCACAGAGCTCAGGTGGGCTGGTGCGGACCTAAAAGTCCCAGGTTCAACCTAAAAAAAACAATCTGCGGACAGGTGCCGACAGATACCGTTGCACAGGGGTACAACTGGGCCTCCTGAAGAAAAGCTGAAGAAAAAACTCCCCAAAAAAACCAACCACCGCAAATCGAACCTCGGTCAGTTCTCTTTTTTCTGGGGACTCTTTTTTTCAAAAAACTCGAGCCACCTGGCGTCATCTTTCGCCTCTTCCCATTGGCTTTTTCTTTCCGCGTCGGCGTCCTCGTAGCCTCTGATTGGCTTGTTCGGGGGCGCCTTACTGTCTGATATTATTTTCCAACATAATTATGTTGTCCCCTCAGACATCTCAAGGCGTGGTCGAAGAGACAATTCTTTGTAGTGTAGTGTCAAAAACACAGAGTGTCGCCCTGCCCTGGGCTTTAACAAAACCCCCTTTTGAAACCAATGGTGATGTAGCGACGTCACAATATTAGGAGGTCTAGATATTTATTAATTTTTCTTCCTGATTTCTAAAGTTATCAATAAATATCAAATGTATTGAGAGATTGTAAAATGGTTTACTATGAACTTTTAAAAATGACTTTGGTATTTATAATATTTTCTTCGAAAAAAGAAAGAGCTGAATAAGAGATATATAAATTTAAACTAGTTAGAATTGCAGGCTATGACTTTTTAAAAGTAAATGAGAATTTATCTTCATTACAAATTTTTACTCTGTTAATTACGTATGAATATGTATAATAAAAAAACTGCGCATGAATCTAAGATTTATGACAAAATATACATTACAACGAAAAAAGTAGTTCGCATGCTTACTGCATTTCCATAAAAACATAACTCTAAAGAGCATTTCATCTTCTGTTTTCAGAAAGAGGAAGGCACTTTTTTCTAATTAACTCTTTAACATATGCTCACACTCATATGAAAGCTCCAATTTTACCGCAGAATAATGCATTTAATAATAAGATTTTTTTCAAACATTTACCTATTTTAATGTGAAATAGAGGAGAAAAAAAATGAAAAAGAATGTTTCTGTTAGTGAGCTCATTTTATCAAGAAAATTTCGAACATTCGAATTTTTTTTATCTGAACATTTTTATTCCTTCCTGTTTAAATCGAAAAGAAATGTTTTAGAGATTGAGTAACAGTTGTATATTACATAGTACTCTTATAACTCAAACCCTTAATTTTTTCAGTTTTTTTTTAAATTTATTTTAATGTCAATTTTTCTCAGAAAGCAAAAGGAGGCATTTTAAAAGGAAAATTCTATTGTGATAAATACTCAAATTATAAGGTTGATTTCAAACATTTTTGAAAGAGAAAAATTAGTATAGTAGTTGTATATATTAGTTCAATAGTTGAAAACAATGAATTTAGAAGTTTTAAATTTTGAGATTTCATAGTGTACATATAAATATTAAGAGTTTTTAGGACTACAGATGATTAGAAAATGAACAGGATTAACCTTTTAAAACTTTGCCTGTGGGCAACGTATTTTTACGTTTTTTTCAGTCTGTCACTGGAGCGCGAGTTACGTAAAAATACGTATTTAGTACATTTGTGGTGGATACCCGCTAACCACCACAAATCTACTAAATACATATAATTATATGTATGAATGACATTATATGCGTGTTGTTTCCGTAGCCATGCAACGCTTTGCATTTTTTCTTTCCACAAGTTATGATTGTCGAGTAACTCGGTCTTTTATTGCGTTATTTCGTCTTCAATCGAATTCCTAGCTTCAGAATGTACAAGTCGTGTTTTGTCAATTTGAAGCTTGGTTTTTCATTGTTGAATACAAAATTGATAAAATGAGTGGTTGGGACAAAAAAAGTGATGAAGAAATATGCGCTGACAGATTATCGGACTTTAATATTAAAAATCGTTTATTTTTGTAATTTCGTAAAAATATTGTTTTTTTTTTTGGTTAAATAATCATACAGTATATATTAAAGTCTAAAATAAAAAAAGTTTCGTTCATAAAAACAAAGTAGTTTTCGATTTACTGCGATTTTTCTGAATAATTAAACTTACGCTCGCTGCACGCGTAAGTTGGCGTTGAAGTTACCCGCATGCCAAGTGTCATGCAATTTAAGCAATCTTTACAACTTTTGTCTCCTATACGTCAGTCTTTAGCACTGAAGAGGGAAAATAGACGGGGAAGCCACAATGCTTAATTTTTTTTTATGTATAATCCTTCGTATTTGAAACATGTTATTTTACAAAATGGTGTCCAGTAACCCAGCAGAACATTAAACAAAGAAACATATTTTGTCTAGTTTTCCCCTATCTCTCTTTCCGAAATGATCTCTAATATACGTGTCGAAACTAATACTCAAACTTTTTGCCTTACCACGTATAACTACGTGACGCTAATGAGTGCATAGTTATTATAGTTAACTTTTTTATTACCAATTCTGCTTGTAAAGAAATAATAAATCATCAAGAGTAGTAGGGATTAGGGGAACATTAGGGTCCCATTATTGATTTTCAGTTGCAACATAAGTACTAATAATATAATAAACGAAAATGCAACTTAGTAGGAAATGTATTTGTACAACACCTTGTCATAACGTTCCATTTAGTTAATTTTAATTCTGTTCCATTTAGTTTCCATTAATTCTATAAGCTTCCCTTAAAAATTCCTTGTTTGTAACTTTCCTGCCATGCTCCCAATTATCACGCTGGTGAGTCGAAAAACCTATTTTTTTTTTTATCGCATAAGCCTCTCTGGATATTCAATCAGATGACATCACACATACCAGGAGCGTCACTTGGTGTTCTCCTTGGTGAGCGCTGCATTGCAATAATTTTATAAACTCGCCCTTTTCATGATATGACATATCCCCACTTCAGACATTGCCATGTTTTAGTCCTGCGCTTGGCGGTTTTCTACCTTGCCGCTAGGCCACTGGAATGTTGATGAGTTTTCCAGCCATCAGCGGTTGCCAACCGTTTCAGCCCTGCAGATACAAGAGATACTCTTCACTTGGACTTGACTTGCGGTTCTCATCCGAACAGACAGGATGGAAGAGAGAGAGAGAGAGAGAGAGAGAGAGAGAGAGAGAGAGAGAGAGAGAGAGAGAGAGAGAGAGAGAGAGAGAGAGAGAGAGAGAGAGAGAGAGAGAGAGAGAGAGAGAGAGAGAGAGAGAGAGAGAGAGAGAGAGAGAGAGAGAGAGAGAGAGAGAGAGAGAGAGAGAGAGAGAGAGAGAGAGAGAGAGAGAGAGAGAGAGAGAGAGAGAGAGAGAGAGAGAGAGAGAGAGAGAGAGAGAGAGAGAGAGACCTGGATCCCAAAACGGGAAGAGGAGCTCGGAGTTCCATCCTCCATAATCGTCTTACTTTTTTAGTCCATTTTTGTTTTCTCCTTTTTTATTAATTTTTATCTTTAAAAAATTCGTCTTCTATTTTTAAAATTTTAAAATTTTTATATTAATATCAATAAAATCCATTAATTCAGTAATTTCTCCTCTCCTTTATTTTTAATGCCTATTGTGTTTTTTACTTTAAGATTTAAACTTAAGTTGGCAAAAAGCTAAATTCAATTTATATATTAAATATTATGTTAACGACATAATGCGTATTACTACTATACGTGACCACTCAAATAATATATTTTTTATTGTCTTTTCTATGGGTTTCTTTTTCAGGTACAAACCTTTTTGTTTTGCTTGACTCCTAGTTCCCCAAAGAAACCCCACTTCCACAGAAAACGCAATATCAGACACTTACACATATTTATACTTTAGATATTTCTGAAAATAACCTTGAGATATGTGGCCCAGTGGTACTTAAAGGGTTAAACTTAAAACTTGAATTAACAAAACCTGACATATCTGTACGCTTGTGAGCATACTCTCCCCCTACACAAATATATGCTTATATATAGTTTTTATTAAAAAGTATATAATCTTAATTTAAGAAAGTAATGCTAAAAGGTTATTTTTTATAACCCTTTCTTATTTTGATACGTTAGATTGCAAAAACTAGAAAGAAGTCTTGCAAGCAAGGTATCGCACAATAATTTTTATTCATTTGCAATTTCTTTCATAGATAAAATTGTCAATAATTTTAGAATATACGTAATTTAAAATACCTAAATAAATTAATAATACGGAAAAAATGTTCAAAACTAAAGAAGCAAAAAAAAATGTTAATAAGTTTTAATAAATACTTAACAAGATTACACAAAAATTCAGGAATCAGTTTAGAATAGTTTATATGATATCGTGCATGGAAATTGGATAATATAAAATCTGAGAAGAAAAGTTTAAAAGCTTTAACCATGCTTGAACTTGTACACACATGATGAAATTAATTGTACTGACTATAATTGCCATTTCTTTTGAGCTTTGGAGAAAGAAATGGCTCCAAAAAATTACATATAAATTTGCAGCTTAAAATATAATTAAAATAAAAAAAAACATTTTGAAGTTTAAATAGACCTGAGATCATTTAAATAAAAAGGTTAATGTTAAAGATGAGACAAAAATAGAATATAGCATTTGGCTTTGATTTCGTATTCTTTATGTGAAAGTGTTTTAATTTTAATTTTTTTTAAAAATGTAATTTGTACTTATCATTACTTCGTTTCAGTTTAATAGGAACTCCATCTTTCAGAAATGTATAGCTGAAACACTGATGTTGTGTAGCGATTTGAAACGATGGATTTATAGAGTGAGTACTCATTTTAAGAAAAATATATTTTAAAACTAATAATTTGAACCATCGGTTATTATTAAACTTAGCAGTAGAATTAACAATATATTTTTGTATTTTGATAAAATGAAAAGTTCTTTATGAGATTTAAGCTTGATAAGAATATATTTTACAATGTAACTCATAAATTTTGCGGTGATACTGAAGGTTTAAATTAAAGGGCATTTAGAAAAAAATTGTAGAAAACACATGGTTAAATTTTTGGCATGCTAATTACACTTGTTTAAATCTCTCTTTAAGCTGAAACATATTTAAAATTTTGGTGAATTTTTTACTCCGAGGGTATTTTGTTGTGAAATTACACGCTGGTAATTTAAATCAGCATACAGAAGTAACACTCAATGTAATGAATCATATTCCTTATTTAGTTTAAAGGATGCATTTTACTATAAAATTGCTTCTGAGGTTTTGTTTTTTTGAGCTTCTAAAGTTTTAAATTTGAAATCATGCAAGCAAAAAATATAGGAAACACATGGATTTTTGTAAGCTGTTATATTTGTTAAATTAAGACTGACGGTGAATGTTTTCTAAAATTTATTATATTTTAACTTCATCTATTTTGTTGAAACTATCCATAAAGGAACAATATTTTTCTTTATAATGAGTAAACAATATTTTACCTTATAGTGTATAAATGAAAATGCATGTGATGAATATTCTTAATTATTGCTCTTCAAGAATATATTTTACTGTTTAACTTTTATAAAGTCATACTGTAAAATGGTATAATGTGGTAAACTTTCTGAAGATTTGAATTAGAAAGCATGCATGGGAAAAAATTAGGGTAGACATTAGATATTTGACGGATTATTTCATTTATTAAATCAAGGTTGAGGGTGATATTTGGTTTTAAAATTTGGCTTATTTTCAATCCCGCTGAATATATATTACTTTTTCAATATACTTCAATAAATTAAATTAGCCTAATGAAACAACGCTGTTATAAATAACAAATTAAAATGTGATATTCTTTCATATTGATCTGAAAGGATATTTGTACTCGAGGGTAAGATTATTTTTTAGATAATTTTAAGATAGATTAATTTTTTGACTGACACACTCGTTACATCAATTTCTAAGGTGAAAGATGTTTAAAATGTTAACGTATTTTTTCTCCTCCTTCTAATTTCTAGAAACTGCCCATCGATAATTTAAATTAGCATAAAGAAAAAGTTGCTCAGGGAGAAAACTACAAGGGTATCGGTATTAATGGTTGATGCGTATGTAAATAAGATTTTGAAGAATGATGCCTCATTTTGTAACTCTTAAACTTTTCCTCAAACAAGATCGGCAGATGCACTTTAGTCTCCAACCCTCTCTACTTAAGATTCGAAATTTTGTATTCCGTCGGAAAATAGAGGGTTGAAATTGTGAACTTTCAAATCATTTTCCTAGAAGTATATGAACCTACACATTTATTTGCATCTACTGTAGGCTTGCATTAACCGCTTAAACGTCGTGTATTTCAACAATTTTGGGTCTCAGATATTTTTAGAAAATAGTTCTTACTCACTGTTCCTACAGTAAAAAATATATGTGCCAACAGGAAAGGCATGAGAAATTAAGATTTTTAAAAACTACATGTACTGAAATTGTAAAGTGAATTTTTCAGGTTACAGTGAATTTAAAAAATTTATTTCCTTTTCAAAATCCTTGCATGAATTTACTAAATGCCATTATCGTTATGTTTATATTTAAAACACATACATATACTGTATTAAAATTCACAATATTTCATCACTACGAATAGCAAGTTGAAAGAACCATATGTAAACAATAGTCCGCTATTAGCACCTATGTGTGTTACAACGCTTGCGTTTATAGTAAGTAGTCCTGTGCTTTAATTATGAAGTTTATGTGTCAAATTGTTTAACTGGAATACGCTGCAGTAACTTTTTTTGCATGTTGGGTCATTCACTTTTAACAATCAGTATATTTAATACTAAACATACCAACACTTAATACATACCTATTTCTACCATAGCCGGTCAAATGACCGGACTTTATTTTTTCTGATTATAAATGTATGAAATATGAAAATTGGAAGGAAATAGACAAATAAACTTTATTATAATAAAACAAAATTGTATATTGTCAAGTTTTATGTATTGCAAACACAAAGAATAAGAATATTTAATCCATCGCATTTTTTACATAAACCTTATGGGTCATTTGTCCCGTTATATGGTATGTTTAAGGTTAAGAATCAGGCACATAGAGAACTTATCAGTAGTTATAAGTTATTTGCGCTGAGTTCTATCGTACGTTCATTATGACAGGTAAAGGTTTCTGACACTTTTAGTTTTTGTTTGGCAAGCAAAAATATGAAATAAAATGACTATGCTATTTACACATTTGGTATGTTTATAAAAGTAGCTTAGGAAAAAAATCTAAATGTGTTATATAGAAAGAAGCTATGTCAAATATGATCCATAAATATAGCACATAATCTGTAATATGTACATGGCGTGTTTGAAGTGAGCTGAGCACAAAAGGGCCGTAAAGCAAAGTCATGTATTGCTAAACCAATCCGAATAACAGTCGGGCCTATCGAATACTATCGAATAATAGACGGGAATTTAAAAAAATCTAATAGAATGCGGACAATCGATGTTAAGTCGTACTCGAATCGGATGTCTTCGCATCCGAAAATTCTAAAGTCTAAGTATTCGAGTACAAGGATTTGGATAAGAAATCGAGTACATTGATTCTTGTCCATCTTTATGTTCAGCGAGTCATTCAATTAGTTGAGAATTAGACGGCTTAGAGTGAGCATCACGTCATTCGTGATTTACCTGGTAGTGTTCATTTTTATGTTTTGAAAGAAAATCATTTTAAAAAGTTTTATTAAATAAAAAGTATGAACAGTCAGCCATAAGAAGTTAAAGGCAATTGACAATGGTATTGTCATGTAGGGGCTTGATGTGGAACACAATAACACACACAGGAAGTAGAGCTAATCTAAATTATTAACTCAACTCAAAGAGCGAAGTACAATTGCAAGGGCTGCACAACTCTGAACTCAGAACTATTAGTGACTGAGAGATCTTTAGCTTTTATAGCAACAGGAAAACCTTTAGAAATCTGTCTGGAAAGGCAGAGAAATAGCGAACATTCCAGAATACTTTTTTGGCAAACTAAAGAAAGATCCAGAATCTCCTGGAACACGAAATAGAGTAGAATACAAATAAAGGAATTAAATAAATATTTACACGGATTTTAAATCCTATCTTTGCTACCGCTGTTTGAACTCTGGACTCTTGGTTACGAGACACGTGTAATGACCATTTGGCTATAAAGACTCTGATGTTTCTTTTCAATACAGCAACATCGATGACAATGTTATTGTACTGTTCATGAATTTCGAGGAAGTGTGCGAAGGGTTTGCAAAATGTGAATCTCGGCGTGTCTTTTAATTTTCTATATATTTTCTATATAAATAGTTAAAAAAATTATTTTTCAACCTTATTTCTCAGGTGGAAGTATAATTTTATTAATGAAAAAGTCTCTATATAGTTTTTTTTGCACAAACCTACCGGGTTTCAAATAATATATATTTAGATACATATAATACACACACATATTATATATATATATATATATATATATATATATATATATATATATATATATATATATATATATATATATATATATATATATATATATATATATATATATATATATATATATATATATATATACCTTTTATTTATATGGTGCAATTTATACTTTGGAATAAAACTAAGATCTTAATCCCATATGAATCTCTAAAACTCAGGAAAAAAAGTAAGAAAAAAAATGTTATATCAATATTTTAATAAGACTAAACATTTTTAATAAAGGATCCTTAAACAAGATTTAATTTTCTCTCAATAAACGTAATTCATAATTCTCAAATGAATTGGCGAGTTATTTGACTGCAAACAGCAATACGTTATGCGAGAATTGATCTTATATTTTTCATAAGTATTCTGTAAATATGTCTAATTTTTTACGTTAGGTTATACATTTACTTTAACAATACTGTATTTATGTAAACAATAAAAATATAACTTTCGACGCTTTGAATTCGAGAGTATAATTTTATATTAAACTTCGAAATAATCCTTCGGGATAAATTATTTTTTTGTCTCTCAAATGAAAAATGTAGAATTTTATTCCCGCCAGGAAAGCGTAGTGGGCAATTTTTCAATCCAGTGTGCAGTTAAAATTAGCTAAATAATGCTTTATACTTCCTGTACATTTATAAAAATGTAGTTTTAATCTTCTGTTGTTCTGAAATGTTTAGTGTAGCTTTTTAATATTGCGAAATATTTTTCTTTCTTCTTATTAGTTTGTTAAAATAGAGCTCCTAGTTCAGTTAAAATAATAGATAGTAACATTTATTATTTCATTTTAATATTTTTATTGTCACAGGTTTCTTTTGTAAAAAATAATAATTATACATTTAAACTATTTATTGCAAAACAAATAGTAGGATTTTAGTATTATTAAACATTTTTGATCAAATATTTGTATGCTTTATGCGTGCTTGCGTGTGTGTGTGTAAGACAGACAGACACTCGGTGTGCTAAGGGTGTGCTTATTCCTCAAGAGTCTTGAATTAAAAAAAATATTTATTCAAGCTGACGAAACATACAAACATAAAGATAAAACACAGACATATTTATAAACACCAGTACTTAACATCTGGCACACTGCACCTACTCGTGCATCAAACTCAAACTGCTGCAAACCTGAAAACGAGAGCGTGAACCTCTTCAAGAAGACAAGCCGAGACGCTTATAAGCCATCTTCTTTCTCGTTCCTTCACTTCACTTCGCAGTGATACCGCATTATGGGGCGCATTCAATGTAAATTAACTAACACACACACACACACACACACGCACGCACGCATGACAATGCTTTTTCATCACATGGCAACCAAACGGATAAACTAAATGTAAAAGCACCACTTTGCTGTGGTGTAACCTGCCAGCCCACTTTACAGGCGCAGGTTTGGTCCGGTTGTCTCAGATGAATAAACAAATAATTCTAACAGAGCTTTAAAGGACAAAACAGATTTTATTTACAAAATTAAATAATTAGAATATAGGACAAAAATAATATTTTGGTGTCTTAACGCAACCCGAATCAGGTGGACGAGAGGTTCCAGGCATCAAAGACAGGCGTTGCGTTCTCTCTCTCCAATCAGAGAGTTCAATCCTCCTCGCAGACTCCATGTGGATCCCTCTCTTTGAACTAAATGCATTTCCCCCAGACCCTCTCTCCTTTCTTCGGGGGTCAGATTCTGGAAACCTGATATCTTTCGAAAAAGGAATCCTCTTTTTTCGATTCATTGCCGCCCTGCAATAAAACAACATATTCGAAAAACTTATCAGTCACTTAGCCCGCTACCTCCTATTCTCCAAAGAAACACCGAGTGAATTCGTCAATGGTGTTGACTTCCACGTGTAGAGAAGGGTGGACAGCTGCGAAAAACAGGTCGTTGGTCCAAATTCCTTACACTAACAATGTTTGACATCATTAAAAAAATCAAATGTGTAATTAGCCCCTGTTAATTTGCCTGAACTTGCTGTGCAAAAAGAACTCTTGGTAAAATTACAGTCGTAACATCAGAAAAGTTCAGAGTTGTTGAACTTCACATTTATTGAGAATCCAGAACTCATCGGTCAAACGATTGGGGTGACAGTATAACAACTCTGCATAGAATACTCGAAGAATCTTCATTTGTCACCGATGTCGGACCCAGAGAGTGCAATCCCGTTAATTTGTCCCATGAGGTATAAGAGAGAACAGTAATTTTAGGAGGCAAGAAAAAAACTCAACCTTGAACACTTCACCTATCTCGAAAATACATGAGCAGAAATAAATCTAATCCCGTGAGTTTATCCCAATGAGGTATAAGAGGGAACAGTAATTTTAGGAGGTAAGAATAAAACTCATTCTTGAACATTTCATGTATCTCAAAAATACGCAGGCAGAAATAAAATTATTGCAGAAGTTATACAATTTTCCTGGTACAGATGAAAAATTAACAGACAGAAAATTAACGTTTATACCAACGTTAGTTGGTATAAACGATAGATGGATGAAAAGAATTTAGGTAAGAACACTCCTTTATGTGCCATTTTTATGGTTGAGAAATTAGACATTAAGAATATAAGGGGCAAAAAGGAAAATTTTAGATATCTATTTTAGGGGTAATGATTTTGATATTTTATATCCCTGTATATCTTTAAAATATATCCAAATGTTTGCTCATCTCATTTTCTACTGAACGGATTTCATTTTTAAAAGGTGATTAGCAACTCACTTTCTCCTTTAAAATAATAATTAACATTTTTACACGCGCTGTAAGCATTCCGACGAAATCTGCCAGAGTTGCTCAAGTTCGTAGATCTAAGAGTCTCAAATTCAGACGCTTGTGGCTACCTCATCAATGTACATCTAACGGTGTTTGAGTACCGGCCGTATTGGATTTCTTTAACTCCCTGTTAATTTAAGAAGAAATCTGAATAGTTGTATTTAAAAATTCCTTCAAGTAAATTTTACCACAAAATGGAGCCAAAAATTCAGGGTAATGCGTGACTATTTTTCAAAAGCTAGATAAATATAAAAGCTATTTGTGAGAAATTTATATTCTTAAAGCAAATAAAAAATAACAAAACAAATTTTAAAAAGAATAATAATTCCCTATATAATAATAGCCTAAGTTATCTGTCCGTCTGTCCTCATATTTATAAAGCGGTTGGACCTGGAATGGATACAGGCATTCATATAGGATTTTTGATGAGTTAGGGTTTGCAATATTCAAAGCGAATAAAGTTTATCTTCTGAACCGTCCATTCGATTCTAAAATGAGTTGGTATAAATATGCTTGATATCACAGCAAATAATACTGTCGTCTTTAAAACTTTCGAAATCCACACCTTCCTCCCTTTTCGAGCGTTTAATGCCATTGTTTCAAGTCCTATTTTCCCTGGTTAAGAGCAGGTGATTAAATTTATTAATTTATCACAAAATAAATAGGTTAAAATAAAATTTTTTCTATCATTATGACGTCATTCCTCTCATTTAATTATTTCTTATTTTAAATTATTTAAATATCGTCTACATTATTTCTAATTATTACGTGATATTACATAAATAATTATCATTTATATTTGGCTTAAATAATAAATTAGGTACATATTTGATAGTTTTAAATTTAATCATCGATTATTTTTTGTTGCAATGAAACTTTTGTCACAGGTATTAACAACGAATTTTTTTTATAAAAGTCTAGGAGTCTATTTCGTGGACTAATAAATATCTAGTCTTTAAGTTATATACCTTCGAAAATTAAGAAGCTTGTCCGTTTGTGGGTTTTTTATTCATAACCACAAGGTTTGGAACTATCGGGAGCATTCAAACAGCCCCATCGCTGATCGCTGTATCACTGAGTATCGGAAAACTTTAGAAGAGTATGAATATAAAGAAATTATTAAGCGTGTACCAGTTAATTCTCAGCCAAGAAAAACCCATTTTTTACCTGCTTTATTGGATACTCTACAATTCTGGAAAATTAAAAATTTTGCTACTCCGGTCATGTGACGGGCTATATGCTAGTGCTATAAGAATAATAAATAGGATAATATTTTTAAATATATTAGTCTTACATACATTTACATATATGGCATAATTCTTTTTTGCTCTATGATGACAGTTTTTTGCCGCTAAATGTAATTTTTCAAGTATCGAAAGTCACCGTTTAATTAGAAATAAGGACATTTACGAGATAAAGATATAAAAATGGGGGGAGGGCACAACATTATTTCCTTGTACGACCATTACTTTATATCTTTTTAGTTTGTTTGTGTAACAATAAGTTACATTCGGTCCAGCTCTTTTTACCTCTTCCCGTGAGTCATCGTGAAAGACATACTAGTACAAGACCGGTTTGAACTAGAAAGAATCTTCGGACTTCTCCTAACCAATAGAAGTGTCCGTTAGTTTGGGGGATTTTGCCCCCCCCCTCGCCGTTCTGGAGTGGTCCCGTGTTTCTTCTCCGAGAGGCAGTCGGATTTTTTGAGTGGATAAAGTTGTTACCAGAAGAGTAGAAGGTGAACGGCTTCTTCAACATATTGTTTTTTAGGGCCTAAGGCGACTCGAGAGCAGTCTTCGATATCTACAAATGAAAGTTGATTCCAGTTGTATTCCTCAGGCATTTATTTAATTGTATAAAATCATTTAATCAAGACCTATTTTCCATGTGTTTCTTAAGGAGTTTTAATTTCTTCTTTCTCAAACTCTTGGCCAAAGTAACATTATTTTTTACAGTATGATACATCATCAGAACTGTTTGTACATTCTGAAGATTCAAAGAATTTCGTTTCTCAAGATATCTGTGTTGATATATTAAGAATATTCTGTAAAAATTTGGTTAAATGGATCAGTAGTTTGTTCAGCTATTCCGGACAAGCATAAATCACCCCTTATATAATATTATAGATTACAGGAACTTATTAAGAACATGTGGTATCAACATAATACACTATAAATATTGTCTTAGCTAAATGGTTGAAAAATGTAATTACACCTAAACATAAATTCAATGTAAAAAGACTCCGTAAAACTTTGTACGACTTTCAACAGTTTCGTTTCATCCTTAAGGAAATATTTTACTAATATGTTTATTCCTGAAAAGTATTAATACTATTATGCCAACCTGTAAAATCTTTCGCAAAATGTTGAATTGTATAAATTTTTTTCGCACCAGTAACTTTTATAAAAGTTAGAAAAATTAACACTGGTTTTGAGATAGAACATGGTACTCTAAAACGAAACTTACTTTTTAATCTTTTAATGGAGGAAAAGTACATTCCGTCTCTCAAATCTTTCAATTGACGTTAAAAAAAAGTTGCGATAATCTCATTTTTTAAAACGAAGAAAAAAAGCGAAGATTATTTTTTTCTATCCTCATGAGTTCACTAGAATTACGGAAATTAAGTTGAAAACTTTTAGTAAATTTGAAACGCGGTATGTCATTTCTTTTAAGGGGAGGGAGAACTATTTATTAAAAGGTACGGCACTTTGAATCTTAGGTTTTCTGTTGCACAAATTGGAATAAAATTTTATTTTTTATTAGTAATATTGTAGACATGTGTTCGAAACAAGAATCTTTCGAGAAGTTAGCACTTTTTAGCTTTACTGTAGGCTTAAAAAGTATTAACAATTCCGAAATTTCAGCATTTCCAGGTATTTATTAAACAAATATGTGATGTAAGCACAGCGTACGTTTATTATAGTACAATATTATTTGTACGCATCTGTAATAGTCGCGTCCGTCTCTGTCGGTCGTCGGGCGAACTTTTATTCTTTTAGTTATTGTAAGGCGCCGAACATTTCACAACGCCGAACAATTGGAAAACGGCAGTAATGGTCCTTTTGACGCACGGACTATTAGAAGTGTCAAATCTGCTGTTTTGTCAACGCATCGACAGAAAGAAGAAATTGTTCTTTGTGTGACCGAATCAGCTACTCCAAGGACGAAGGTCAACTGGGGGAGTGTCAATCTCCCCTAAAACCGAGGTTTCGTGTCTGGAAAAGGAAAAACGGGAGGGGACTCCCGGCGGAACTTTCAGATGAGTAGGTTGCCTTAGAGTAATCGTCTCTCTCGACGAATTTACGAATATATTTCTCTAAATGTTTTTTGTTGTTGGAATAAATCAACATTGTTAAGTTTGAAATCATCTACGGCTGATTATTTCGTCTCCATACCTGCTCCCTATACGAGACCCACGTGAAGTCATACCCAAATGACCTACAGTCGGAAATAGAAATGTTCGCAAACCGCTCGGCGAGTTTACAGTATCTGTGTAGGAAGGTAGGGTTTCTTATGGAGATATACGCTTGGAGCAAAACATATAAAGGTTGGTACCTGGAAAAGAAACCCATAGAAAAGACAATAAAAAACCATATTTGATGAGTGGGGGGGATGTACAGTGGAAATACTCGCTATGTCCAGAACCCGATATTTAATACTTAAATTAAATTTGGCTTTTCGCCAATTTAAGTTTCAGTCTTAACACCTTCCCGGTTTTTCCCGAACTGAACTCGGGCAAACGAAATGTACCATTCTGGCTCATCCCGAGTGTAGCTCGGACACTGTGAAATTTTACATTGTGCAATCATTTTTTTTCCAGAATTATTTCACATGTGCTTTTAATGGTTTCGAAAATTTTATTTTCTCTTCTGGTTACTAGATTATTTGCTGTTCAAAGAGAGATAGTAGAGGGAAGAAAGTAAGGAGAGAAACAAGGTTCTACTGTCCAGAGTGCGATGTTGGACTCTGTGCAGTACAGTGTTTTCGATTGTATCATACATGATCAAATTTTCATTAATAATCTCAATCATTTACATATACATAGGATATAAATAAAATTTAATTCAAGATAAAAGCTAGGTATTCTAAGCTTAATATTTATAGTTAGTGTGAATTGACTCCAAAGTCTAATGATTTCTGCAGTACAGAAAGCCAATTATACATGTAAATTACTCTTTATTTAAATTGATTTTTTACATTAATTTTTAGGAAATTTTGTATGCGAAAGATGCTATTATTTTTAAAAAGCTATGTATGCATAAAAATAAGCATAAAAATTGACATTTTTTGACCCATAATCCTGAGATAAAATGAACCTGGAAGGGGTTAATGTAAAAAAGAAACACAACAGGCATTAAAAAAAGAAGTTATTATGGAATTGTATTTATTAAAAACAAGACGTTAAATTGACATTATGAATATTAACAATTGTAAAAATTAAAATTTAGAAAAAGGAAAGGAAAAAAATAAGAAAATGTCACTTATAGTGACGGCGATCACAAAAATTAGGGAGGACGCAATTCTCAGTTCCTTTTGTTTTCAGGGGATCCAGGTTTCTCTCTCTCCTCCATCCTGTCTGTCCGGATTAGAACCGCCAGTCTGAAAAACTCATCAAAATTTCTTGCACCTGGCGATACGGTGGAAATCGCCAAGTGCAGCACTAAAACACGCCAATGTGTGTGGAGTGGGGATATGTCATATCGTGAAAAGGGCGAATTTATAAAACTATTGCAACGCAGTGCTCGCCAAGGAGAACGCCAAATGACGCTCCTGGTATGTGTGATGTCATCTGATTGAAAATCCAGAGCGGCTTATGCGATAAAAAATAGCTTTTTCGACTCACCAACGTGATGATTGGGAGCATGGCAGGGAAGTTTCAAACAGGGGTATTTTAAGGGAAGCTTATAGTATTAAAATAAACTAAATGGAATGGAATTAAAATTAAGTAAATGGAACGTTATGACAGTATCGTATATCTCTTTTATTTTGTATCATCATCATGAACAAATTTATCATTTACACATTCTCTTCTACATTTAAAACAGGTTTTGTTTCTTAAGGTTATTAAGTTGTGATTTTGAATTCTAAATGCCACCTGGCGGAAAGATGAAGTGTTAATAATAGTTAAGACATTTCATCATACAGGTATTTTGTTCTCATCCGAAACATTTTGCTACTACAATAGAACATTTACTTTGTACCAGGTAGCAATAACGCAAAATATCAAAATTATTCTTCATAGTTAGATTTTTATTTTTGCTTCCTAAAATTGGTCTTTGAAAGCAATAATGATTTAACTATTTAAAAATCGTTGTTATAAAAGCATATGAATGTATCATATCTTTGTGTTGGATTATTTTTCCAACCAATAGCAATAATGGTCATTATATTGCAATTTTTCTTTTGTTAGAGTGCAGATAGTAATCAAAAGAAAAGCATAAGTAAATAAATAAATAGCCCTAAATACATATTTTCTCCCGTTCACCTTGGCTTGGATGCTGCAAACCTTATGGTTGACACTTTAGTTCTAATACATAAAAAAAAGTTATGTCATGCAGTTTTAATACCCGTCATATTAAAATATCTTATCTTGTAGGGTACAGATTCCAATGAAAAGGCTTGACAAAAGAACTGGGTCCCCCCCTAACTTGGGGATAAGGGTTTAAGTTTGGTCGCCTAACATTTTATCCAGATCTCACCGTGTCCAAACAATCTGTATCTGTATTATAATTTATATGATATTTGCATCCAACTCTCCTTGTGTAACTCTTTTCTTATATATTAAAAGCTCGCAATGCTTAAAAAGATTAGATATAACAAACCATTAATGGTTCACTATGGCTGATTTTTAATAATTTGGAGCTGTTGTGTTTGTAAGCTGTTAAGGGATTAATTGCCCATAAATGTAAATATCCGGTTTTCAAGTCGTTTTCTTTAATTAAGTAAGAGTATATAATTCTATTACGATGGCGCACTGTGCATTAATTAAAGTCGCCAGATAAAGCAAGAAATACAATGTTTGGATGGATTACCTTTTTGTTTTGGTAAATATCACTCATATTTTCGCCAAATTCGCCAAGGGGAAACCGATTCTTAAGTAGTCCCGAATCAAAAGAGTGTGGTTGTACATCTAGATGTTATAAATATTCTAAAATAAATTCGACCATGTACGGTTAATTGTTTTTGACTTCTGCGAGATACATACATTACGTACCTTAAAAAAAAGAAAACTAGCCGAAACTAGTTGATCAAAGTGAATACTTAACACTTCAAAACTAATTTCCTTGTACATAAGCCAGAAAATTGTCAACATTCCTTTCAGGTTTATTGAAAATGAGTATTTCTCATGAAGTTTGAACCCTGAAATTTTTCGTTATTACAATTGTTTCCTTTGATTTGTACAAAGTAAAAATAAATTGCTTAAGTACTTTAAGTTGTAGTAATATATACATTGGCTAGTTATTATATCTACTATAGTATACAGGATTTAATAAAAACAATTTTCTCAGATTTACTGAGGGTGAAGTGGAATCGAGCGTTAACCGACCATATTTTTATTTTTTTAACATACTGCCCCGTGTGAGATATAGTAGAATCTAGATGTCTACGTAAATTATTCCACTAGAAAACTGTTTTTTTCTCAAATTTAAAATTATAAGGGCCAAAATAATTGCTTGGAATTACTTTTTACTAATTTACAATTGCACCGTCGAATAATTACTCGGAACAAAGGTGGTTAAAAAAATCGCATCCAAAAAGTTTAGATGTATTTTAACTGTTGAAAAATGTATATAATATGCAAATATGAAACGAATGGCAACCTATAACAAAAGCAAAAGAATGACATGGTTCTACTCAGGCTAATGGACTTAAAAATCATTAGTTTAATACACAAGACGATCTGGTTACCATACGAGTCAAGTGGTAGAATCATAAATATATCATCTAGAGAGAATCTCTTTCTTTAATCATTTGCTGTTTCATAGCAGTGTTGTCATATTTCTTCACCACTACTTCAATGCCAATAAAGTAATTTTTGATATCAAAAACCATGGAGTTTGCTTCCGAATTTGACTGTTAGCAGTTTTGTAATCAAACTGACAGTTTTTAGACTACTAGAAAAACAGCATTACCGTTAAAAAGAATATATCTAAAACTAATTAATGATTTTCTCAATTATTTATGGTTTTTACGATTTACACTAGCAACAAATGGCAGCATTTAATTTCACAACTCTATTGGAACATATATAAAATAAAAAAAATATCATCAATAACTAATTTATTATACTTGAAGTAATAACACATATGTCGCTCTTATCCTATTTCACCTCATATAATACTAATAGAATTTAGACCTTTAAAATTTACCCTTTATCTATTAAAAATGATAATTTTAAAATGTTTATTTTCCTCTGTATGCACTATTATATTGAATAAATTACATTAATATATGTTTACATTAATATTTGTTTAGTAATGAAACAATGCCTATTTTGATAATCTATTTTAAAAATAGATATGAGGAAATTTGTAATAAAATTGCATTACAATTGAAATATTATGTAAAACTTATATAAAGCTTATATAAAGTCTTTTGTTCTCCCTTTACAAATACATAGCTATATTCTCATACCGTTATTTTGCCTAGGGACAGAAAAAGTATATTTTAGATTTTCTGTTCTAAAATGTAATAAATTACATTCCAACAGACAGGAAGCAGAAAAGACGGATTACTCTGTCAGTTGAGATTTTTGTTTTGCAAAATACAAAAGTTTCTAGATTTACTTGAGAAAAAGGTACTTTTCAATTCTTCGCAACGGTTATACACGTGTTTTGGGTATAGTTATTGAATAGACTGTGTAAACAGAAATACAAATTGTCGTATAGTTTGAAATGGGGAGTTTTGAGGTAATTTTACTTTTATTGCAGTACAGTTTAAGTGTTCGGTCAAATGATTTTCAGTCACACTACATGGGGGGCTTGAAAATAGTTTTATCCTCTCTCACTCTTGTTGTATAAAAAACAAAGGGAAATAATATTTTATGAAATGATTTATTTAAGATGGTATACTACATTATATAGAAAAAAGTACTTTTCTTATCAGGCTTCTATATAATTTAAAACTAGCATATACCAAGCCTATCATATGACACAATCAGTAAAATTTTTAATTTTACAGAATTGTAATAAACCCTATGAGGCAGGTAAGAAAATAGTTTATTTTTTGGCTGATTATTTGATACACGCTCAATAATTTGTTTATCTTTAATGACTGATTGTTGCCATCTTTAATTTATCTAGTCATATTACCTGATAGGTTGAACAGGAGAGGTTTTAATATTGACAGTGATTATTTGGGGGTATATATGAATGATGTCCAAAATTTAGACGATTGAAACCGTGTGGTTATGTATAAAAAACAAACAAACAAACGAACAATCTTTATAGTTTTTAAAGATATGTAACTTAAAAGCTAGATATTTTTTAGTCTGTAAAATAGACTTTTATGAAAAGAATTTGTTGGTAATACCAGTGATAAAATTTTCATTGCAACAAAAAATAATCTGTGATTAAATTTAAAATTATCACACTTGTACCTAATCTATTATTTAAGCCAAATATAAAAGAAAATTATTTACTTAATATCTAAGTTCAGTGATAAAACGTATGAAATTCAGACGATATTTAAATAATTTAAAATAAGAAATGATTAAATGAGATGGTTAAAGGAATGACGTCATAAAGCTAGAAAAAATGTTATTTTCATTTATTTATGATGGGATAAGTTGATTTAATCGCCTGCTCTTAACAAGGGAAATTAGGGCTTGAAAATAATGGCTTTAAACGATCGAAAAGAGGGGAAAGGCTGCATTTCGAACGATTTCGAACTCGCTTTGAACTTTGCTAATCCTAACTCATCAAGAATCTAATAGATATGCCTCTACTATTCCAGGTGCAACCGCTTCATAAATTCGAGGGCAGACGGACAGATAACTTAGGATATTATTATGTAGGGGATTTTATTTTTTGAAAGTCAGTAGTTTTAATGCAAAACCACATATTTAATTTTCTCTTCTTTTTAAAAACAAATGAATGATTTTCTCAATTATCTATGTTTTTGGCGTTTTATTAAACTAGCAACAGATGGCAACATTTAACTTCCCAACTCTATTGGAACATGTTTCATCTTTCTGTGCACAGAATTAGATTTTTCTTGCTTATGATACCAATTGAAAATGACTACACTAACAACAAATATAAACTGTTAGGCTATTTATTTATTACATTATTCCAGTCATTATTATTTATTGTTCTCCTAATATAATTAATATTTATAAAATGTACCAAATATTTGCAATACAAAGAATTGATATTGTAGTTAATACAATAAAAATATATAAAAATTGTTATTGTAGTTATGTTGTAGTTAGTTGATATTGTAGTTAATAGTATTTGTAGTTCATTCCTTGCGGGGGGAAGCCCGCAAGGAATGAAAACTTTTTCACATATTTTGCCATTGTTGAAGTTTATAGCTGACCTTTATAAAGTAAATTTTCTAATTCTCAAATAACTTTAAATAGTGCTGTTCAAAGGACTAAGATAGTCATGAAAGTCAAGATAGTCTAAGATAGTCATGGAAGCAGAAGTTGCAAATGAATGTGCAATTGAGATAAATAATGCAGACAGGGTATTTAGATGATAAATTTCCTACTTACTCTAACATTTTGCATTTTTATGAAAAGTTCACTGAATTAACTGTTATTGTGTTCATTGAATTAACTGTTATGCAAAAATAAAGCATAAAATTGGCATTTTCTGTCGTCTCATTTTTAGCTAGTAAATCTTAAACACTTCAATATTGTAGTACCAGTTATTGCTCAGATATAACCAAATTTCATACGTATGATGCCTACATGTATAAAAAGTATCACTGCAGATAAATATTTGTTGAAAAACTTTGTGAAATGGGTTGTATTTCTTAAAAAAGCAACGTCGTACGAAATTTAAGTGAGCGAGAGGGTTATGTTCGGCGCCTTTTAGTACTAGATTCCTGAGCTGCTCAAATCCCGATCGTCACATGAATTTTTATAGTTGTTCATAGAAAGTCTCAGTGTAATTAGCATTATTTAAAAAATTAATCGTATAATTATTAATCTATTAACAACTTAACTAGGTACACGACTTAAAAAAATTGCACTAACATGGCTTAAATAACAACACTATGATAATCTTGATTGAGTCCATTCGGTTTAGTAGGGATATTTTTGGTTTTAAAGAGTGCAATTTTGGTATCGAAGTTTGTGGGTTGAAATGTGGGTCTTAGTGTCTCATATGTTATCCCTCTTGCAAAACAACTGGACCAAATCACTTTAAATCAAACCGCACCAAAGGAAGGTTTTAACAGGAATGTGACATTATACATATGGGTAGAACCGATTGTAAAGTGCTTGTTTTTCTTAAACGAGTACCTAAAGTGTTCCCGGTAGTGTTTCACTCAAGTCAATGCCTATTTCAGTGAAGAAATCTGAACTAAAGAAAAAGTTCTCAAATACCCACCACTGGAATTGCGATTGCTCTTTCATAATATAATTTATAAATTGATTTCTTTCGATGTGTTATGAATAATGAATTATTAATTACAAAAAGCACAATTCTGGTTTATTATTCCTGCGATATTGAAATAAATCTTGTCGTGTTTATTAATTCTTCCCCTGCGTTTATCTCTTCGATTTAAATTTTATTTTTGAGTCATGTCACCTTATGTACGAAAATTAAACAAATCTTAAACACAATAAAACTGCCTCGTGGGGCAAACAAAGATTGATTTAAATATTCAGTACGTAGCGCAGTATAGGTGCGCTTCTACGTTTATTAGAGTCCATCAAATACTGCTCCGAAGTCTGAGTTATGTGTCTTTCCCGTCTATAAATAATATTCCACACGTTCCAAGAAAATGAAATTTCTAAACTCCGGAATAAATACGTGCCCCGTCTCTCAGTGTGATCTTATTTCGATAAATCCGATGCTCTGCTGTCTGGTTTAAGGTCGAGTCCACGATGGAAAGTTTTTGAAAAAGAATTAGTTTATTTTTTTCATTTCTTATGATAATAGCTTTTGTATCTCTGAGAAGAACCCTTTTAGGTGATGTACCTCTAAAACTTTATTTTTTTTGCGTGTTATATTCTTTATCATAAACACATGTTGCGTATTATAAATACCGGAAAAGTAAAAAGGGCGGACAATAACACTGGTAATGTAATAAAAATAATTAATTCCTGGCTTACTTTAGAAATAATTCAAAATAAAGAAAATGATAAATAAATGAAAATAATAATAATAAAGAATAATAAAGAATGACTGACATTAACATGATGATTCTTGGTGAAATAATAAAAATAATCAATTCCTGGGATACTTTAAATATAGTTTTTTCCTTTGGTGAATACAAATCTGTATACCTATGTAGTAAAATACACTTTTGATATCAATTCAGCTATAATAATACATAATATTATTTCGTACCACTTGAATGAATTATTATCTTTGGTCAGTATACATTTTTAAAATTTTAAAGATAAAAACCTAAAGTGATATTAAAAGAAATAATTTAAGTCTTTGCAAATTTTGCATTACATATTAGTTTAGTCAACTTCTGATATAATCTTTAGTTATTAGTGGTATATACATAAATGTTATTAAATGTTATATATTTATATAGTTATAGAAGATCAGTGATATTTTCTACATGTGAGATTCTTTGAAATACCCCCAGAAGCATTGAATTATCACCGAGAATCACTGGAATAAATCTAATCTTAAATAACCTTAAATAAAATAGTTTTTAAAACTGTCAAACGTCATATATCTATAATTATTAAACAAACATACATTACTTTTTTGTTATACTGGTTGGGCTTGTTACAACCTCTGCGAGGATACCAAAGTTTGTTTAACCAATAAGAAACGTTTACAGGATTGAGAATTCTCCATCCTGTAGCTGAACTTCAATTTAATTTTCCATTACTGTGTCTGATATTTTGTACATATGTTATTTTGTGTATTTTCTTCGAATTGTTGGTGAACTTTTCTTAATGTTTGTAAGATTACTTCGAAAATAATATCCTTTTGAAATAATTAATCTTATTTATTTCATTTATATAAATAAGTTAACATTTTATTTAAGTAATTAATTACAACGATTATTAAAATTAAAAAATGATCAAAATTTAAATCAAAATTTTAAGACATGGTGAATTAATGGGAGTTTATTTTTCATTCTATATTCCCGATAAGAAATGAAAAATAGTGTATTTAATTTTATATGAAGCATATATTGTAAAAATGACTCAATGTAATTCTTCGATTTCTTTATCTTTTGTGTTTAAGTTGCATCCGAAAACAGTCGTAACTGTATCAAATAAGTAAAAGAATCCTTTGGAACATGTTGCTAAAACATTCGAAACTCAAGAAATGACGTATGAAATACATTTTGGGTTCGTGCGTCATTACTTTCGATTTATGCGACATTTCACGTATGAAAAGGCTTTGCTTTCCGATTCTTTTGAAAGGGAGGTGATAAAAGTTTTCTTTTAGTTCATTATTTTCATGGGATAGATTCTGGCGTGAATGGGGCATTTTGTAACAAGACTCTGTCTAGTTTTGTCAAATGCACCGAATAAAAGAAGATAAGATATGCAGGCAAAGTTAAGGCGACACAGTACCATTTATTTATTTATTTTTTTACTTTAAGCATTACAGTAAATTTTGTCAAAGTTTTGCATTTTTAAATTTAATTAACTTAAATTTTTTTTAGAGATTTTATAACTTCTGCAAATATTAAATACCTTTACTTAATTTTTTAGATCTACTGAAGCCTTTTACACAAGAATGTGCATTGGTTTAAAATTATCTCAAAAAATAAATTTCATAAAAAAAAACGTTACTGAAATGTACCATGAAAAGCGATGAAATTTGGCAGTTTGTTTTATATGTTTGTACAGATATATAAAAGAAATAATCAACTTTCAAATTTCACGGTTTTATTATATGTGTTACTGTGAAAGTCCGAAATCTGGAGAATGTCGACTTTCATGTCAACATTCAAGTAGTCGTTTGGTGTATGTCCGAAATATTTGCTAAATACCCTTATTTCTGACTTACACCGGTAAATGTCGACATTCACCATGCACGAATGGTGAATGCTGAACTTGTCGGATATTTATATTATTTCTCCGTAATTCAGTCAAATCTATAGCACTAGCACATGTAACTGTTGAACTTAAAATAAACCGAACACTCTTATAACAGAAAATCATATCAATAATTAACTTAATTATCTGACCGACATTATACTATCTTATTTACTGCAACAATTTAAATTGCTATAGAAATTTGAATTGCTCAAGAGTTCCTTATATTTACAATGGCATTTAGTACTGAAACATTTCTTTTTGCAATGACAGCGTTTATAGACATGCCCTCCAGTTCTCGAATTAGCTGCAGCGGCTTCTCTCAGCGACATTTCTTGAGAAGAAATCTCATCTATGGAGAGTAATTTATTTTTACAAAATATAAACTTATTACGGGTATAAAGAGGCTTGAGGGTATTATCTCTGTTTACTAATTTACAAAAGTCGGAATCTTCTATTTCAATAACAACCGCCAATACATTTCGGGCATATGTACGACCACGGTCGACATCAGGGACTGGTATTCGCACAGTGATTAGCAATTTGAACTGGATTAAATTTTCTTTTTGAGGTTTGTTACATTTCCGTTGCATGCATTAGAAGATTATCTTTTGCGGCCCCTTCTTTTAATAGAAATAAACTTCTGCTGCTCAGTCAGGGCTTGATAGAAGGTGTAGTAGGTTGAAGCTCCTCGTTGATATTTTCCTTTGGAATGGACACAGGGACTTTGGAGTATTTCCTTCATGGTATGTGCTATTTTGACATATGTCATTATATGTTTAATAATAAAGTGTGATTTAAAAAGTAACAAAAGTTTTTTTTTTCAACATTCCCCGTCAGTGCATGGGGATTGTCGACATACACCGGTTATAGTTCAAATACATAAGAATATAATCAAATATTCGGTCTTTCACCGAGGTATTTGGTGTATGTCGACATTCTCCGATTTCGGGCATTCACAGTAACGTATGTGTTGAAAGAAACCTGCGGAAATTCTAACAATTACAGTTTAAGTAAAAATAAATCCCTGTAATTTAAAAGACGGGGAATGAAAAAAAGAATCCAATATGTGAAAAAAGGCTATAAAAACTATCGTGCATAAAGATGTGTTAAAGATGGGTAGTATAAAAAATCAAAGACAGTATAAGACAGATATTTAAACATAACCATCGAGTTATTTAACTCAAGATTACCAAGTAAGTATAATTAAATATACAAGCATAGAAAAAATAACAAATGATTGCTAATTGACACTTTTGTGTCATTTCTATACTCATTTGACTTTTCTGTATTAGATCTGAAAAGTATAAATACTTTAAGATTGTTGTCTACTGATCATTAATTTAGTCATAATTAAATAACAGCCGATGTAGATAATATAAGGATATGAAAAACACATTTGTGAAATACAAATGATGGTTTTCAATTTTTCTAATTCTTTTTTTATAAATTCTTTTTCTAAATTTTTTATAAATTCCTTTCATATGAGCAGACAGACGTAATTTCTAGTACATATATTATAATGTCAACGACTTACAAACTATATGTATGTGAGAAACCTGTTCAGAAATGTGGGTGTATATATACACTCACTCACTCTCACACTTACACACACACACGCACACAACTGAAAGCTTATGCGAGCATGTGTCTTTTTCATTTATTTTATTATTATAAAAGAGTTCCTTTTTAAAACCGTTTTTAACTCGCGTAATTCCCAACTATCCCTTTTTTTAGACCTGACACACACACACACACACACACACACACACACACACACACACATATATATATATATATATATATATATATATATATATATACACTATACTGTATATTTGTTTAGTATATAAAAGTATAAATGTATATGTATGTATAATACATATGTGTGCATGATTTTCTAATGTATATATATATATATATATAATACATACGCAGTATGTGTGAATGTAGACATGTGAGTGCAGTAGATGTGTGTACTCATTTGTTTCTGTAGTATATGCATACTTGTGTACTGCAGGTATGTATATGCGATTTTGTATAGTGTCTGTATGTATAAAAGCATGCATTTATGTATCCTTGTACGTATTTATAATAAACGGTGATTTCCTTCAGTGAATATTTAAGAAAATTCTCAATAGTCGTTTTTGTCAGTATTTATAGACAATATTCAGAATAAATTTATTAGCTATTTCTCTTCTGAGACTGCTTTATATTCTGTAATCGATCAAAGTTTAAAAGAAAGTCAAGGGTAAATATTTTTCGTTGGAGCTTTCAATCTATTCTAATGATTGTCTAAACGAGGTGTCTATATCACTTTGTTCAGGGTAAACGAGAGTTACTTCACGTTTCATTAGTTTCAACTGCCGATAAACATTCATCCTCTATTAAGGTTCATGTCTTTGATTTTTCAAAATAACTTATGAATTTCTAAAGGATATAATTTCTAAAGCAGTTTTGGTGCAGGCCAAAAGTGTATCTGTTTCAGTAGACTGTACGCCTTTAAATACTAAATAAATTTATAAAAAAAATTGGGACACATTTAATATACTCCATCTCTTATAAATGAATAATTCACTTTTGTTTATTATTAGGGAAAGTAGAGAATAATTTTAATACATCAGATTTGAAAAAAAAATATTATATTACTGTCTACTTGATAACTTAGTTTAGAACATAAATCTTGAACTACCTCTAACAATGATTATTACAGTGATATGAAAATTGTGTTCCATGGAATGAAATAATTAATAAATCTTTAGAGAAATGCACAAAAATTAGAAAAATCTAGTAGAAGGAAATTATAGCTGATAAGTCAGCCGAACAATGGTCGAATGGTAGGGCTCTGCTATTTGGTACCGGAATTTGCGGAATTGAATTCCGCTCTGGCATGGATGCTAGTAGCATTTCGGAATTGGCTTTATGCAGTAGGTCCCAGTATGAATAACCCTCATGTAGTAAAACAGTAGACCTGTCTTCCCAAACCAAATAAATTATTAAATTATTAAAAACAACCTTAATGTTTAACTTAGTGACATTCATTTTTTCCACAGATATTGTTCTGTAAAAATTCATTCATCATTCTGTAGAAATATAAAGTCAAACCTAAAAGCTTTTGAACCACACATTCTGGATTCAAAGGACTTGTATAAATGTTTAATATGCCCTGAGTACTTGGAAATTTTAATACACCCTAATATTTTAATATTTAAACTGTAATATTTTTTATATTTTTCCATAAACTCCTCTATTCTCAAGATATTCAAGCCTAGTAATTTTTGTGAGTTTATAATTTTGAGACCGACAAAAACAATAAGATTTTAGATGTGGTTTGTAAAAACTTGTATAGTTGAGGCGAAAATTAATGTCAACAAGTTCAAATAATGAAAACACAGAAATGTGAAAATACAACCTAAATAAAACAAAAACAGAATTTTGTGAACCACATTTATCTCTCTTATTTTTATTTCTTAAGAAAAATCATACATGTGATACTGTTGTACTATTCGGAAACAGTTACGGATCTTGAATTAACATCAAAAGTAACAAGAATTTTGTTCGAACCACTATGGTCGACTTTTTCTTTACACGATAATTAATGATCTTGTTTACTAATAATTGTTCTTATTGCTTAACACTAGATTTACGAACCGAGCCAATTTGACTCATTAAAAATTTGATCATTCTATATATATATATATATATATATATATATATATATATATATATATATATATATATATATATATATATTACATAAAACTTTAACATCACCTTTCAAAAACATAAGTTGGTTTTTAGTTAAGTATTAAAAGACATGTAAACTTTCATTCCTCTTCCCCGCAGACCCTTTAGTTTCGCATTATCAAATGTGGTACACCTATTTTCACGGTTGTGAGCTAATTTGATTCATAGAATGGTTTAACAGTTAATCACATAACATGAAATTATTTGGCCACATCAGGCCTGGACAACACTCTAGTTGCACGTGATTTGTTTCTCTTCTCAGTTGGCATTCCTCACATAGAGTATTGTGTGTATATGCAAGCCATTGCTACTTGTTTTTGCTACTCCGCTACATTACCCACTTCTGTCATCATTTCGATTTATACATCAAGTATGAGCAGTGCAGTGCAGTGATTTTATATGTAAAAAATGTTTTCCATGAATTTAATGATAATAAACACTTCATTTAAATTAATTTGGGATTATTTTCTTTGCAAAAAACTTCAATTTTCTTGTATGAGTCAAATTGGCTCACTTCAGTAAAAATAGGTATATGATCAACATCCTTAAATCTAGTGTTAAAGCCAATTCTCAATTGCTGTGAACATTGACAGTTTGGGATTTAAACCCCTGAACTCCGGTACTAAAGTATAGAGCCTTACTTATTTTTCTATTTTGGAGATGGCAACTAAGAATAGAATTTAAAATAACTTGAATTAATCTCTCATTGAATGTGTTAATTGATGGGTTTATATGACATCCCCCCCCGAAAAAAACTAATTTAAATCGCTTTTATTGTTTAACGATAACATTTCGTCCTTACTTAATTTTCCGAATAAAGAACAGTAAAATAAATCCAACTTTCACAAAATCTCATTCTACGCGAACAAATAAGAAATTCATTTTCAAAAGTGCGTCTCGGGTCGCGGGAAATTCCTCCAGTAAAATAAAAACAAACACAAAATACTCGTGAGGAGTAAATACAAAACGTATTTTAAACATTAAACACGTCGCCTCTTACAAGCAGTCGAGTTGACTGCATTTATTGGAGGACACCCAATCCTTCCGAAACGTAAATTATTTATCTTTTTTTCCTCTCTTTTTCGTGTATTTCCGCACGTTCGAGGGAAAATGCAATTTCTAAAACCAGTAAAATACGTGCCTGCCTGGGTGCTAGTCGACAAACGAATGCTTAGTTTTTTTTTATTCCACGGGACCATCCATTCTCCTAGGCTGCAGTTTGAATTTGAAATGCATTATGCAGAGGCTAGAAAGGAATCAATAAATAAAAAAAGGTGGAAAAAGAATTTTTTTGTGTGCATGTATGCATAGAGATGACGGCGTGCGAGATGTGAAACCATAGACACGCTAAAACGAATGGAGTTTGATTTAAAAATCAAAGTTCGTAAAAAAAAATTAGCATATAGATGAAGTGACACAAGATAAGGGATTTTTTTTCTTCTTACCGCTTTACAAAAAAGTTAAATGCTAACTAATTTGCATCGTGGTAGACAATGAAAAAATAATTACTTTATCCCCTATTTGTCACAGAAATGCAAAAATATTTTTGAACATCATTTAGAGATTTATGATTTGCAGAAAGCGTTTAGAAGCAGACCTCAATCCAAGATTTAACTAATTTATAATAGGGTGTTACAGTACTTGTATCTGCAATTCAGGAGTTCTTAATATAAGGCTTTAACACCGTAAACATCAATATCTTCAATATTGTTTAAAGCAGAGTTTCTCTAACTTTTCGTTTAACTACACATTAAAAACATTCTAGATTATTTGCTGCACATCTAAAAATGATTTTAAAAAATGCAGGAAAACAAAAGGTTTTTTTTAAATCGTTAAGGCATTTACAAATATTATAAAGTTACAGAACATATGTAACGCACCTACCATGCTTACAATATTTATGCATGAAGGGTCTTGTATATGGATCCATATTTAAAAATGTAAAAACAGAGTCAAAGAATCAATAGTTTTTAACAAACTCACGTCTTCTAGACTGAAAACAAAAAAATTTTGTTCCTTTAATTACAAATGATATATTTAAGTGTTTCTACACAATTTAGTTACTTTTCCTCCAAAGAACTATTTAAGCTCAACATTTTATATTCACTCTTCTAAGCGATGACTAATTTTTCAAATTAATAGCATAATCACTATTATTTTAAAAACAGATATAATTTATGGAAGTATATAAAATAAAGAGGGAAATAAATTCCCTTACCCCGTAAATTAAAAAAAGTTCTAATTTAAAGTTGAGGGTTAACGCTGCCCATGGAGTAAAAGCTCATGGAGTTTTTTTAAAATTCAAATCTTAAATGTTCGCTGAAAATTTGTAATATTCTAGATGTACTAAAAAAGGCTATAAATTTATTTTGTTTCATTATTTTTTTAAATCTCATTTATAGTAAATTATGCTTCATTGCCAACAATGTTTTCAAAAGTGATGGCAAGAGTATTTTCCTTTTTTTGAGAAATACCTACATTCTAACTATTATAATATAGTATAAGAACATTATATTGTTTCTTATATATCATGTAACATTACTAGAAACGCAAATATTTCATTAAGATGTTTATCATTTCTAATGTAACTGGCAATACAGACATATATCTTAATGCCAGAGATAAAATATTAGAAATATAATAATAATGATGATAATGGAGTAGAATTACAATAAAATTGCACAATGAAACATTACACCAGAAGAGTGTAGATGTAAAAAAATTTTGAACATTAACAGTGTGGAAAATGATTAAATGGGCAGATTGTATAATAAGGTCTCGAGCTTCCCAGTATCGGGAAAAAATACTGCTCCTAAAGTATTAAGTTTTCTTAAATATAATATACAATATTCTTTTTGTGATAATTTTTTTATACCGGCGATCTTGTTGCAATGAAATGAAAAAAAATGTAGTGCTACGTGAGGGCTATTGAGACCTGGACTAATTGAATAATGCCATGAATACCTATGTCAGCTACGGGATTCAATTTGAGTAGGCTGCTCTCTATGAGTTGCCGAACGCTGGCCGATTGGTTAGGGCTCTGATCGTCGGATACCGGAGTTCGTGCGTTCGAATCCCCACTATGGCATGGATGTTCGTAGCCATTCGGAATCGGCTTTAAGTAGTAGGTCCCGGTCTTATTAGCCCTCGTGTGTAAAACAGTAGTCTCCAAACCAAGCCCTATGTGAGTTAGTTCAAAATCTCTCATTATAATATAGTATAAGAACATTATATTGTTTCTTATATATCATGTAACATTACTAGAAACGCAAATATTTCATTAAGATGTTTATCATTTCTAATGTAACTGGCAATACAGACATATATCTTAATGCCAGAGATAAAATATTAGAAATATAATAATAATGATGATAATGGAGTAGAATTACAATAAAATTGCACAATGAAACATTACACCAGAAGAGTGTAGATGTAAAAAAATTTTGAACATTAACAGTGTGGAAAATGATTAAATGGGCAGATTGTATAATAAGGTCTCGAGCTTCCCAGTATCGGGAAAAAATACTGCTCCTAAAGTATTAAGTTTTCTTAAATATAATATACAATATTCTTTTTGAGATAATTTTTTTATACCGGCGATCTTGTTGCAATGAAATGAAAAAAAATGTAGTGCTACGTGAGGGCTATTGAGACCTGGACTAATTGAGTAATGCCATGAATACCTATGTCAGCTACGGGATTCAATTTGAGTAGGCTGCTCTCTATGAGTTGCCGAACGCTGGCCGATTGGTTAGGGCTCTGATCGTCGATACCGGAGTTCGTGCGTTCGAATCCCACTATGGCATGGATGTTCGTAGCCATTCGGAATTGGCTTTAAGTAGTAGGTCCCGGTCTCATTAGCCCTCGTGTGTAAAACAGTAGCTCTCCAAACCAAGCCCTATGTGAGTTAGTTCAAAATCTCTCATTACAATGAGATGTTGACGGGTAAAAAGACGAAGAATCTGAAGAATCATCTCGAGGAAAATCAAAATTGAGGGGGAATTAGTAGTATGGCACCAGGAAAGTTACACTCAAAAGGGTAGGTGCCCTATTCCCTATTATCAGTGTTAATAACATAAATCGTGTGTTGATTCAGAAGTTTGTATCATAATTTTTTTTTGTTATGCCAAAAATACGGAAGAGGGATGAATATGTAACTTATTCTTTTCCAAATAGTAGTGCATAAGCGTAATTTAAGATAACTAAGAATTAGAAACATTTGTTAGTTTAGAAATAGATCGTTATGAGTTTTTAAATATCTAAGTATACCTCGTCACATTTTAACCCTCTCACTGCTCATCCCGCGATTTCCACGGGCATGTGTTTTTCTTCCTTTATTAAAAAGCACATTCGGCCTTTTTACCGTTTAACCAGTCGAATAAAGTATACACAGTATTAGACATTTAATTTGGTAATAAATAGAATTATATGACTAGAACTATAGTTATATTAGATAATAGAATTATAGATAGTATGCTATAAATAGAAGTTAACTGTATTTCAATTGAAATTTATTAAAAAAATATTTTATGTGATAACATCTGACATTAGGTTTTCTGAAAGCTAAGTTTCTCATGATAAAAGTCAATATAAAAAATCTTTTCTAGAAAAGAATTAGTATTTCAATTCTCCAATATTTATATATATATATATATATATATATATATATATATATATATATATATATATATATATATGTAATATATATATGGATAATATATATATATAATATAAATATATATATATATGTATACATATATATATACATATATATGTATATATATTATATACATATATATATATATATATACATATATATACATACATTATATATATATATATATATATATATATATATATATATATATATATATATATATATATATATATATATATATATATATATATATATATATATATATATATATATATATACATATATATACATACATTATATATATATATATATATATATATATATATGTATATGTATATGTATATGTATATACTTAAACTATGCAACAAAAAAATACGCAATTTTAAAAGAGATCTCTGTTTTTAAATTGAGCAGTCAGAGGGTTAATCGTTGAATTCATTCCTAAAAACATTTTTTTGAACTTTTAACATACCAATAATGAAATACTCACAGCAAACCAAAAGCGTATTGTGTAAGTGGGAACAATGAATTTTCTATTAGCCCAAATAATCAAAATCCATTAATTCTTCAACAGCTGAACATGAATTTAGTAAGAATATGTTAATTCAGTGTTTTTAACTTCAATTTTCAATTATTTTCTTCTTTATATTAATCCTTTATATTTCTTCTTTATTTTATTTTAATACGTCCATAATTTACAGCTGTTTTTTAAACTAATAATAGATGTATTATTAATTTTGAAAAAATAATTATGTAAAGTTTTTTTTAAAGAATGAACAAAAGACTCAACCTAAATGATAAGTTAGAAGAAAAAAGTTATTAAATTTTATTAAGGGCATAAATATTTTATTTGTAATTATGCAGTTCAAAATCTATTTCGGAGAAATGTATGTTTTTTAACAGATTCATATTTTAATTTCAAAGTAGTGAACAGATATCAAAACTATTTTTTTTATTGAACATTCAAAGATTGAAAAAAACTTTTACATTTAAAGTCATGGTATGTGTGTATGTATGATTGATTGTTTTCAATACAAATCCATAAATATTATCGGCCAGTCACTAATTTTTGGACAGTCACTGATACCGTTGAAAAAACTGCCTATATTAATCCTTAGCACTTCGCACATTTTTGTACCACTGTCTACCAGCAACTCCAACATATTTTCGCAGCGGAACTAGTTAAATGGAGTTTTATTTTAAAGTAAGAAGAATCACACGAGCTCGAGAATATTTTTAATTTTGTTTATTTGATACATATGCACTTTCTTCTTGCAAATGAAAGATAAATTTTAAATTTTGTGTTTCACCATGGTGTGATATTTTTGGAAACAACCTCCCACATGCATTCTGGGTTTACTTGGTTTACTTAGTAGAATTTCGGAACCACTGCTTAAAGTATCAGAATTATAATCAACATTTGTCTTTTGTAATACCTTTTAATTCTTCACTACCACTCAACTCTAAATTGTCATAATTATTTTTCTCCATGCTGCTAACCATAAATAAGGCCAAACAATGATTTAACGGTAACTGTACAGAGACTGAGCACGTTTTAACTACAGATATCAAATGCCAAAGCAGACGATTCCACAGTATCTTAAGCTTAATCATGCTAAAAATATTTGGCTCCTACTTAGCTGCGGAACAAATGCAGGATGTCCCCATAGCTGAGCCAAAGGAGAGCTAAGGGTTAAAATCTATGTAGCTCTTTCTATCACATGACATAGCACTATATCGGGTATCGTTGTTGCTGGATTGATTGCCAGCTTATCTATGCCTGTGTGTTCGTAAAGGCTATATCCGGCATAATCACTGTTTAATTAGCTCCCACGTACAAAGCTACATTATAGCAATTCGAAAACGGAAATAGCGATGCTATCTTTTACTTAAGAGCGTCTCAGAAGCATTGATGACGATAAAGGTCTTAAGCCCCCCTCCCCCCAGAAGACGCAACCGGAAAGTTGATTTTTTAATATTTAAAAATAGTTTAAGTAAATCTATCAATAATAATATTGCGGTATTAGTTTTATATTTATTATGGATGAAGCTTTATTGCTAATAAGAAATTAAATATTATAAATAATGTGGCTTACTTAACCTGAGTACGGGAACATAATTAGTTACAGTAAGCGTAAATTTTACTTTGATATTTTGTTTTATCCACAATTAAGAGTTCAAAATAAACGTATCAAATAAGTGTAAGAAATTTGATTTTTAAGTTTCGTTATGGTAAGGTTTACGTATTTAAAATATAAGAACATTCTTAATATAATTATAAATATTTTCTTAAAATATAAATCTTCAGTTGGTGCACACATTAATAGTTGAAAATTAAGCTGTTATAAAACACCAAGTAACAATTTTTGAGGAATGCCTCTTTAAACATTTTGGGGGAAGGCTCCTAAATACTTATAACTGCTACCGTATAAGACTTATTAAATTTATATAAAATCACGCGCTGTAATCTAATGATTACGGTCTCTAATAATCTACATATTTTCGAAGTTTTAATTTTTTAATCCACTTAATTGCAGACATGTCTGCTCATTTTAATGCTATTATGTTTGCTTTTAATAGAATTGAAGTTATAACGAATCATCTTTCGCATTCATATATAATTAAAGGTTTAAAATGCTTTTCTGACATTTATAATTTTTTGAGAAAACTATTCATAATAGTTTGATGAAATATCGTGAGCTAGAATAAATAGGTGTATTATGATTTATACATCAGATACTTTATATCGTTAATTTTTAGCTTCTAAATTTCGAATGCTAACTATTTAGGCTATATTTTTGTTTTATTTTCAATACCGGCTGTATTCCCGTGTTTTGCGTTTGCTAACCATTTGAGTCCCTAGCAGTGCGATTGCCCTGTTCAGTTTTTATGTCGAGGAAAACCAACATATTTTAAGTGTTGTGAACCATTGATGGATTTCCGTCGACTGTCTTAGTCACACGTGATCAGATTTACTAACGCAAGAACATGACACATCTCACTGTTTCAAAATAAACTTTTTTCATACTGTTTGTTTTATATTTTAATAAACTCTGTATGTAAAACGTCCACATAATTTAAAATTACTGTAGTCATCACTGTAAAGCAATTATTAAATGTAGTAGTCGAGTAGATTGATGCAGATGTTCGCTTACAAAAACATCTTTTATTTAGAACATAAGATGTCACTAAATACACAAATCCCCTTAGTTAAAAAGAACACAAAACACAGATATTTTAATGATATCTTAAATGAAAAAGATACAAAATATGTGTGCCAGTCCTTTTATTTACTATTGGAAAGGGTGTGACTGATGAAAGGATGTCATTTCGGTAACCAATCACGTCTCTTTAATTACTTTTAGTTTATTCTAGATGATATAGTACCTCTAGAATATGTGGGAAAAATGAATCAAAGTGGCTGTGATTCTCAATTCAAAGTGCCAGGAAATGAATGTTAGCCACCATATTTATGAAAAATATTCTTTAGAATTTGTCAATAGGGAATATATATATATATATATATATATATATATATATATATATATATATATATATATATATATATATAATATATTGTAACGATCCATTACATGACCCTAAAGAACGAGGAGCCCGAAGGTGACCTTTCGCCTT